>CM061141.1:101172806-101225068 GCA_030789695.1 Scilla litardierei
TTGCGTTGGTATAAAAGGGACGTGTTTTGGTTGATCCAGCCAAATTTGGAGGATATCTCGAACTGGGGTCGTGTCTATGGTCGGTGGCAGACACGTGCTTAAGGAGTATCTTATGAACTTAATTAGGAGATTAGTGAATTTAATTAGGATTTGCGACCATGCCCAGCATGCTCCTTGATGGGATCCACCGACATCCTATATTACTAATTGATGACTATTGCCCTTGCGTCAATGAGAGAATACCAATCCACACATCAAAGCTCTATCCACGAGAGTGGCATGAGTGGAGATCATTATATCCACGAGAGTGGTATGAATATTGTCGATCCTAATGCACGGATCACATGTTACAGTTATCGAGAGAGCGGGGTAAGCATGCGATATGTTAGACCCATGGCATGTCGAGCCATGAGTTCTACATCTTAGATGCGTCAATCCCTAATAAAACCAATGCAACGTAAGAGTTCTAACCTAGCATCAACATCCGACGATCATAGTGGTGAGTCCTAACGCCCTAGTCTTTTATTATTGATTAAAATCTTGCTTGAAAGATAACTCTGCAACAAACAATCTTCTGAAACCAACTGCTAGCATTATTCTAGATATTTAGAGATTACCCAAGACAATAATAGCATTCACCTCCCTGTAGGATCGATATATTTTATACTATAACTTGACATCGTGCACTTACCATACTCTCCGGGAGTTACATTTGGGATACATCTAGCCTTGTCATTTGTGCCACTGCTTGGTGGGTTTTAGGTGTTAGTTTCGGGCGCATCAAGTTTTTGGCGCCGTTACTGGGGAGGTAACTGTAATTACTTGGGTTATCTCTTTATTGAAGACAATTGTTAGCAATTCTTACCATCTCTTATCTTTCCATATTTTATTTCTTTTTCTTCCTTTGCTACTGACAGTATTTCTCTGAGTTTTTGTTATGCATGAACACTCGCCTCAGGGGTCTTGATAAAGAATTATTATTTGACCCCGAGATCGAAAAGACCGCAAGAAGACTCAGAGCTGAAAAAAGGAATCATATTATTTCTGAACCAATGGCAGAGGGTAATGCTACTCCTCTACATACTGGGTCCATCCGGGACCACATATAGCCGAATTTTTTCAGTACATCTTCCATCTTTAGGCCGCAGCTGACGGCGGGAAGCTTTGAGCTAAAGACCGGATTGATCAACCTGATGCAGCAAGACCCCTTTCATGGGCACGCACATGAGAAGCCAAACCATCAAATAGACCTACTCCTGGTGAAGTGCGACACCTTACATGCCAAGGACGTGAGTGATGACACCATCAAGCTTAGATTATTTCCTTTCACTCTGAGGGACAAGGCCTCTATTGGTTGCGAGCGCACCCTTCAAATACCTTCACGACTTGGGAGCAGTTGGCTCTAGCCTTTGTGAACAAGTTTTATCCACCCTCCAAAATGGTGAGGATCCAAGGAGCGATCACCAATTTCAAGCAACTTCCTCAGGAGTCGTTATATGAGGCATGGGAGAGATTTAAGGATCTGCAACATCAGTGCCCCCACCATGGAGTCCCAGAGTGGGACCTTATTCAAAGCTTCTATAATGGGCTACAACCAGGTACCAAGATGATTATCGACGCCTTTGCTCAAGTCTCTCTTTTAGACAATCTACCTGAGGAGGCCATATCTTTGCTGGAGCAAATGGCATTGAATAATCAACAATGGAGCGATGAACACTCAAACATCAAGGGTCCCGAGGTGAAGATTACCACGCACCTAGATGGGCAACTCGAGACCCAGTGCAAGAAGGTTGTAAGGATAGAACAGAGGTTTGATGTTATTCCTCTCACTCCTAGAGCTCCGGTATATGCTACTCATGAAGACTACGCCGATCAAGGGTACGCCCCAATAGAAGTGTCCTGGGAAGGAACAGACGTACCAGCGGAGCAAGTCCATTATATGGGAGGAGAGGGGAGAAATCAATGGCAAAATCCGGCGGCGAGAAATCATCCTGGTTTTCTTATAGCAATCCCAATGGAGCATTGCAACCTCCACAGCAACAAAGGCTACCACAACCACCTCCTCAACAACAAGGGCAGCCTCCTTAGCAACAACAGTATGGGTTTAGGCCACTGGGCCTTATAGACTGTCGGGGTACAACAATAGACCACCACAACAACAATATCAACCGGTGGCCCCACGATCTAACTTGGAAGCGACCTTGGACGCATTTATTAGTGGGCAAACAAAGAGCAATGCTGAAACTGCAGCCCACTTTAGGTCCTTTAACACCTTCGTTGACGAGTTAAAAGCTCAAATGGCTCAATTAATGAAGACTCAATGAAGATTGCTCTCTCTGCCTGAGCCAAATCCTAGAGGGCAAGTCAACATGGTGGTTGCTATCACCACGAGGGGAGGAAAGGTCACCGACGATGTCATGGTGCTGGTTTCCAAAAAGGTGAGCCAAAGATCATCCATTCCTACTCAAGAGGAAGACACTACTATTTCAGCCCCTATTGTGGCCAATGACGAGGAGATGGCTACAAAGGATCCACATGCCAATGGAGAGAGGGAGGCTTCGCCTTCTATACCTCCTATTCCCACCACTACGGCAATGGCGGATGCTACTACTACTTCAAATCAATCTATTCCAAAGGATGCCACTAGAGACAAGGCAAGCCGACCTCCACCTCCTTATCCTCAAAGGTTAGCCATGGCAAAATTAGAGAAGAAATACGCCAAGTTCTCCAAGCTTCTCAACGGAATCCAAATGAATATCCCCTTCATGGACGCAATCACAGAAATCCCCACGTATGCTAAGTTCTTAAAGGATCTAATAACGTGGAAGGGTAAACAAGAAGAGGTGAAGCTTTTGGATAATTACACCTCTGTCATCAAAAATCATCTACCCAAGAAGTTGCCGGATCCCGGAAGTTTCACGGTGTCATGCTCTGTTGGCGGTACCCCAATAAGTAGAGGCTTGATCAACTTGGGAGCAAGCATTAGCTTGATGCCACTCATTATCTTTAAACGGCTAAATATGGGAACAGAACTTGAGCCTACCAACATGAGCATCCAATTGGTAGACCAATCGATTACCTATCCGGTGGGCATAGCACGCGATATCATATTGCAAATACCTCCCGGGCTATGCGTGCCGGTAGACTTTGTGATCATGGATATGCCGGAGAAGGGTAGTTCATTAATTATATTGGGGCATCCATTCATGGTGACGGCCGGATTATTGATCGACGTCCATGAGGGGATGTTATTTTTGAACGTGGGCAACATAGAGGTTGAATTCCGCTTGCAAAAGCCGATGAGGGACCGTGCCCCCACAAGAACATGCGAGCTATCTTGAGCTCTTAGAGGACGAGGCTACCAATGAATACGCCATGGAGGAGATTTCCAAAGACCACAAGAGGACGATCTTAGATGATGATGGCGACATCGTATACGACAATGCGGTGGCCGCCTACTTGCAAGTGCTAGATGAGGAGCCTCCCGGAGTACCATTGCACCATCAAGAACCAGAGGCTACGATCTTTTTGGCCGAGGAAGGCCAACAAGGAGAAGCGTGCCAACTTATGCCGCATGGCCTCATTGGGAAGCATGATGGGCTCATATGTGCCCAACATCCACGATCATCATTAAAAATATAGAGGGAGTCGAGCTTACGACTTAAAACAAGCTCTTATCGGGAGGCAACCCGAGTTTTCTTTCTTTAATTTTTTTTTCCTTTTTGTTCTTCTTTTTTCTATTGAAAAAACCAAAATAAAAACATTTTTAATTCCTTAAAAATACAAAACGTAAAAATTTGATGAGTTCTTCCTTCTACAGGTTGAACAATGGAGAGAGCACACCAAACGATGAAAAGAAAGAGAAGGAACCAAGAGGAGAGAACCATAGAGCAATACTAGCTTAGGGGACAATAGCAGGTCACTCGACCGAGCAGTTACCCTGCTCGGTCGGGCTACAGACAGATGAAGGAATATGCCAAAAGAGTTCTTGGAAGTTAACGTGAGTCGATCGAGTAGCTACCCTACTCGGTCGAGCAACAGTGGGAGCTCAAGGAGGCCAAAATCAGCACTGTGTTTCTTATTCAACTCGATCGAGTAGCCACCCTACTCGGTTGAGCTATAAAAGGAGTCCAAACAAGCTGAAAAGGGCTCTCTGAAAGCTTAATGTACTCGACCGAGTAGCTACACTACTCAGTCGAGTTACAAAGGGAGCAAAAAGAGCTGAAAACATCACTCTGTTTTAATTCAGCTCGACCGAGCTGAGTAAGCAGCTCGGTCGAGTAGTAGGGCACAAATCTGGGATTTAACATTTCAAAATTTTTATAACTTTTAAGCTCGATCGAGCAACATCGCTCCTCGACCGAGTAGCGACTAACAGGCAGGGCCCGCTCTTCACTTAAAACCGCTGGGGCCTAACCATAATCCTATTCTAATTCGAAAACTCCCAGCGCCCGAGTCCCCTTAACCCTAATCCCCCGCTCGATCCGACCGTGTATGCCGGAGCTCCGTCGTCTCCGCCCGAGCTCCGTCGTCATCTGCCGCACTTGGTCTAACCACCACTCCATCCTCTCCATCTCTCCTTTCTCTCTCTCTCTCTCTCCAGATCTCTCTCTCCCCCCCAAAATCCCCAAACCGCCGTTGCCAATTTCGACCATTCGCTGCCTCAGCTGCCCGCGCCACCCAAGCGCTGCCCCTTAATTAGCTCGATCCGCCCAAAAGCCCCCATCTCTACCCCCTCTCACCCCTATCTCTCCCCATCTCCCTTACCATCTCCAAAAATCCCAAATCCAAAACCCGAACCCTAATTCTTCCTAATTAAGAACCCCAACCCAACTTATTTTCTTAATTTCCTACTGGTCCTATTTCATTGTTAATTGTAGATACTATTGGAGCTATTCGTAGAGACGATCGTCTTGGGATAGCTTAGGGGATCGTTTTGGTTGAGGCTACGCACATGCACGAGAGACTTGCCTTTGCAGCAATGCTCGATTTCGGTATATTCGCTCCCCTCCTTATCTTTTATTACCATATATTGTGCTCACGTCGTTAGCCCACATTTGCACGATGCCTCCTAGGTTACGGCCTAGGAAGCCTCCGGCCAAGAAGAGGAAGGCATCTATCACTGGTCCATCCTCTTCTCGACTGCCACGCCGCCGCCGCCGATCACCCACTTTCAAGGAACTCTTGGGCACGTCCATGTTCTCATCCTCACCCTTATGATCACCATCCCCCATGCCTCTAGCGATAGAGGCCCCACTTACTACCCCCATCTTGACACCCACCACTCCC
Source organism: Scilla litardierei (assembly GCA_030789695.1). Classification (NCBI taxonomy): domain Eukaryota; kingdom Viridiplantae; phylum Streptophyta; class Magnoliopsida; order Asparagales; family Asparagaceae; genus Scilla; species Scilla litardierei. The sequence continues at coordinate 101,178,096 of CM061141.1, forward strand.
GCTCCTCCTCCTCCACCTGCACAGCCCGCACCATCCACCCTGAGGACATATGATATCGTCTTCAGGGAGGACGCTCACCGTGAGCGTTTCGTCGCCATCACTCACCGCACCATCGTCCCGACCCGCTTCGTCCACGTCCCCACCCTCATCAGGTTGGGCATCCTATAGGGTGTCCATAGGCTTTACCAGATCATCGATTTTGACCGACTCCTTGCCATGCATGCACACACGTACACGCGCCTAACCCTCGAGGCGATGAGCTCCAGCATCCGAGAGGGTAACGACATCTACTTTTGGCTGCTTGATCGTGACGTAGTGGTCACACACGCCATGATCCGTGCACACTTCTATTTCACTGCTATCCCCGACCCATCCCTTTCCTACTCCCCAGACTAAGAGCTTACCACGTTCGACGCCGAGCAGTTTTGGCGTCGTATCACTGGCCTCCGAGGATATAGCCCTAGCAGGGCTAAGTCCTCAGCCATAGTCCTCCCATGCCTCTGCTATGCCCAGTGCCACCTAGCCACCACCCTCTTCTCTAGGCCAGAGGTCGGGACACTCTCCCTTCCTGAGCTTACCCATCTTATGGGGACGACTCGACTTCTGCACCATTACCCTGATGGCACGATCCACCCCTTCCTACTTTCTGACGCAGCACACTGGCTGTGTCACTACCTCCTCTAGACCACCCACACCACAACATATATCTATATGGTGGTTTCTTCACCATTTTTATTTCCATGCTCGGCCTTGCACTTCCAGCTGGTCTAGCAACACCCACCAGGCCTACTCGACTGACTCTAGATGTGCCTGCTTGCATGCACATCATCAGGCCACACGGTGAGCGTCACTGGATCTACTTACTAGGCACCCAGCCTGAGCACCACCTCTATCTGCCCCACCCCGATCTCACACGTGTTGACCCAGTCTTGCTTGACTGGGTTATTCCTGGCATTTTCCCATCCCTCCCGTCCATGTCCTTAAGCCCCCAGGAGGACCAGTCATTGATGACGATTATGAATGGGTACTCAGCTCAGATAAGGAGGAGCCCGACTTTGCTGCCCTCTTAGCAGCCCAGCCAGCCCAGCCAGCCCATCCCACGAGCACTTTTATCCACACAGCTGCCAGTGCTCCCACCATTACCACCACCACCACCCTCACCACTTCCACACCCCCACCACTGTAGAGACTTCTGGGGATGTCCACACATTTTCCCCCGAGGTCACTACTTCAGTATCTTCCGTGCCCGGACCTGAGGGCACGTTTGTTTCTGATGCTCCTATTTCTACTGTTTCACCTTCTTCAGAGCTTACTGCTGTCCCGACCAGTTTTGAGTCTGCCAGTAGCCTACCTGACCCTGTGGACACCCTCACCACTGTTCCTACCACTTTAGGGTCCACATCCACACTTTTTGGCACGACGTCTGTACCCACATCAGCTGTCTTTACTGAGAGCGTCGTGGTGTCTGTCACCACTTCTGATGCAGCTGTTGCTTCTATCTCTGTACCAGATCTCGGATCCATTCCATTCACATCCTCCTCCACCGAGATCCCTGCTAGATCGCATCTCCCGATTTTGTTTTCAGACCTTGTTCCAGGCTGAGAGGGTCGTTTCTAGCAGTTCACGTCCTCCTCCTGGTTCCCGCCATACCGACGCACGTCTTACTGCAGTGGAGACTGAGGTTGCTTGCTTGAAGCGTGCCTTTGACACCTTCGCCAGCTCGGTCGCCACCCACTAGCAGTCAGTTGAGCGGGACCTCACTGCTATTCTTGACATTCTGAGGCGCAGCATGCACCAGCTGTCATACTCGCACACTCTCCTCCTGCCCGACCAGACACTCCTCCTCCTGTCATACCCACACTGCTCACTGTGCCGCATTCTCAGGCTTATGCAGGGCCTGTCACTCTTTCCCCTGAGCCGGCCGGTTTCACCCCTAGTGGGCCCACCTACTGCTTCACTTCCTACACCACCCATGGGCCCACATGTCGTCAACACACTTGTCAAGCCTGCACCTGTTGCACTCCATGTTGTCCCATCACCTGGTCCTCAGCAGCGGGACCCATCACCACCTCCAGAGGTGGTGACCTTGCTTGATACTCTGATTATATTATTTTTTGCTGGTGTCCCCTACATATTTATGCCCATCTGTCTCTTTGGGGCCTTGTTCTAACATAGCTTGGGGGAGGACCCTATTTTACATCATCTGTATATATCTTTCTTATAGCATTTGCAAATTCCCCTCTTGCATCATGCCATCATTTGCATCATCTGACTGCTTGTCCATATTTTTGCATTTAGGCATTATAGGTCATGCATCCTCATTTGCATGTTCCTTTTTTTATTTTGTATAGTTCATTTTTTAGTTTACCTTTTTTATTTATTCCACCCGACCCACCCTAGCATCATTCAACTTCCTCTCACGCGTGTTCTCATTAGTGAGGACACTGCTGTGTTTAGCTTGGAGGATGAGCGCTATCGATTTTTATTTTCATTTTTTTACATTTTCTTTCCTTGTTCACCTTTTTGTTTTTATTTTCCACCCCATTTCCACTATTTTATTTTTTTTCCAATTATCATCACGTTTTTCATGTTTTGGTAAGCTTGCATGCTTGTTTTTACTTCTTTCCGCCTTTCTTTTCCCTTTCTGCTAGATATATTTCGAATGGTGATATCTCTTTTAGCTTTAGTATCTATCACGATGCTTATATCTCTTGCCATGCCAGTAGAGTTCCAGAGCCTAGAGGGGGGCGAATAGGCTATTAAAAATTCTCGTGTAACCCAGAGTAATCACACGTAATTATTGCAGATGTAGAGTAACAACAGATTTACCCTGGTTTGGTCATCCCACGACCTACGTCCAACCCCAAAGCAGATACTAGATTAATAATGTAACAGGTACAACCATAATAGCTAGAACACCCACGTCTCTACACTCACCAGGCTCTTAGTACCCCACTCCACCGGTGTTCAACAAAATTAATCCTAGTATAAGCTTTCTATTGACTAGCCTCAACTAGGCAAGTCCCTCTTGTATAGTACCACACTAGACAAGACCATAAAACAAGTATGGTAAAGTTTCCCCTACAAAGATTGCTACTACTACACAAATATAATAATAAAGAGTTTAGAGAATCTCAGTTTGTGTAGCGGCAGTCGTCTCTGTCAATCAGCTCAGGTCAGATCGTATCTGACAGGATGTAGTCACCAACGTCACGTCCTCCTCCGTGGTTGAAGCTTGCGGCCCTTGGACTCTCTCCTTGTTGCACAATATGGTGCTCTCTCTTGGGTACTTGCGCAATGTAGGGATTTGATGGCTTGGAGTCCCTTGCTCTTGGAGATGGTAGCTTGATCCTTGCTACTTACGCAATGAAGTAGATGACCTTCCCTTGAACTTGCGGCCTATGGTAATGGATGGAGAGCTTGTAGCTTGTGGCCTATGGCTTGATGCAATGAAGATGGAAATGGAGCTTTGCAATGGAGAGGCTCTTGGAAACTTGCGCAAGGATGAAGTCTTTGGAAGCTAGGTTGTGTAGTATAGATATGTTGATCTCTTGGATATGTTGCGCATGGAGGGGATGCTTGGCAATGGAGATAGGAAGTTGCGGCCTAGGATGATTTGCAAAGGAGGTAGGAGCTTTGTCTTTGAAGCTTTGGCAATGGAGATTGGCAATGAGGCTTGGTAATGGAGCTTCCTACTTGGTTGCGCAATTGATGAAGGGAGAAGGTTGTAACTTGTGCACCCTATGAAAGTGGCCGAATTTTTGTAGAACTTTGGCCGCAATAACTTTTGGTTGCCTCCTCTCTTTTCTCTCTTTGGAAGATGGGTTTATATAGGAGAGGTGTCACGCCCCGCTTCCCATTATACTTGGGAGCGAGGACGCGAGCGGGCCCGCTTGGGCTGGAGCGGTGAAACTCCAACCCAATAAGCGTCTGTGGGTAAACCGTAAACAGGTTCTTGCATTTCAAACTCAGAACAAAAGGAAATTTCATTATTATTACATTGATGTCCAGGTTTACAAGTACACAAATAAGGCCAACTTGGCCATTAGAAACAGAACTACAACCAAAAAATACACATGAACAAGATTACAACAATTATTAAATTTCAGCGACGTTGCGAAGGCTCGTTGTTCTCCAGCAGCGGATCTCAGCGTCTGGTCACCCTGGTCAAGCTGCTCAGTCTCTAGGATTGCTCCTCTGCAAAATCTGTCTAATACCGGACGTATATTTCACAAGACAAGAAATATACGTCAGCGAGGGTCGCTCGGCAAGATTTAAAACATTAGTGGGAAAAAGACCCTCGGCAAGGTTTTCGAAAATCATTCATATGGCAAAAGGAGTGACATAATAAGATTACAAATAAGTAAAGCGTGTCAGCATAGGAATCATATGGCATGTCAGATGAGATGTACAGAATGACAAGTATAGCAATTGTAGTGTGCAAGGTAATAAACATGGAAATGTGGTGTGTACAGCAATAAGCATGGAAATGTGGTGTGTACAGCAATAAGCATGGAAATGCGGTGTGTACAGCAATAAGTGTAACAGGTGTAGTACGTACAGTAATGAGTATGACAAATGTAGTGCATAAAGTAACATGTGACGTACATGGCTTTTTTAATGCACAAAGTAAAGGTACGACATTAGCGATGTACAAAGTAACATGACATAAACTTAGTCGGTAGTTCACGATAGTAGCTGAAGTAAACAAGAGTGCCAACCTGTACCTAATCTAGTGACAAGCCCAGTGTCTGAGGGGGAGGTGACCAGCATCACACCCAAGTCGACGGGAGCTACCCGTGACTCTATACTCACCGACCCGGCCAGGTGTCGGTCAAGTTCACCACTAGAGTGTAATCCAGCTTTCCAGCCACTACTACACTAGACTACCCCTCCCAAGTGTTCGGCTGGAACACGAGCCAGCCTAATCCATATTACAATCACGCCCGAGTTTGTCAACTTGCATGACATCACGATTTCACGATTTCGCCTCTTGGGCGCACGATTCATGATTTCATGATTTTTCTCAAGTTATGTCATTCCGTCATTATATTCCATCAACACATTCCATCAGGGTGCACGAGCATAGAAAGTTATCAGCAGGCATTATAGTAGAACACATTAATAGCGAGTCTTGGTTTAACAAACAAGGTAACAGCACTTTAAAACACCTGGGAAGATTGCACACTTGAATGTCAGAATGTCTCAGATCAAAGCGACTAAGCAAGACATGTAAAAAGTACACCTGCATATCGGGATATCTCAATTTAAAGCAATCGGAGAAAAGCAGCGGTAAGAATGTACACTTGCATATCATGATGTCTCTGTTTAAACAATCAAAAGTAACAGTTATAAAAGAAAAGAACACTTGCCTGATATAGTCGATATCGGGTGTTCGAGTGGACGCAACAATGGGCGTGATATATCTGTGCCAACGGGTACGTGATATCAGGCTTAAGGAATTAAAATATAAATTCTAACTTATTATACATACCGTATTATCAATACTGATTTAAATAACATTTACTGTTCTTCCTAACATGGACATATAAATGTAACACCCAACTAATTAAGGTAGCCACCCAACTTTCTGTTAATATTAACTCCAAACAGTATACTACTGACTAATAAAATAATATAAACCTAATCTCAGCAATATGGGGTTTCAATACAGATTATACAAATTTTTTTATTGTCCTATATCATCTCACAACTTTATAATTCACATAATAAAACATTTAATGGGACATGTAACTTAAGTGATATGAGTAGTACTGTACTACAACAATATTTATATATATATATATAGATCATAAAACTCATATTAGCTTACATGGATGCTGCCCTCGTTTCCGTTGTTTGTAGGTGGGGCATGCGGCGGTCTGCGACGACAAGGGAGCGGCATGCTGGAGGTCGAGGGGGACGAGGGGGCCGATGAACGGGCGGCGGTCCGCTGCTGTCGTTGTTCGCTGATGGTGGCTGCGCCGTGGCAGGGATCGGGCGGTAGATGAAGCGGCTAGGGGGAGGGTGGCTCTGTTTAGCAAAGCAGGGGCGATGGGGTCGGGTTCTTGGCAGGAGATGTCGAGGGGAACGTTGGGAAGGGCTGCGTATAGCTGAGTAATGGAGGTAGTGGCGACTGAGCGGTGAGCTCGAGGCAAGAGGTCAAAGTACGGGCTGTCGTCGACAAGAGAGGCCGGGGGTTCGGTGTCAGTTGTAGGGCTGGCGAATGAACGGAGAGGGGGAGGCCGCTGCTCAGCTCTTGCGTGGAGAACAAAAGAGGACAGGGCGCTGTGCAGGTTTGATGGGTTTCAGGAGCTTGCGAGGTGCTCTTGGGGATCCGACGGGTGATCTGAGAAGGGGAGGGTGGCGGTCGGCGGACGAGGCCACGACGGCAAGCATCGGGATGAGCGGTAGGTTATGTTGTAGGAGGAGGAAGGAGGAGGGGAAACAGCTCGAGGCGAGGGGGTTGTTGGCCTCGTCGGCGTGAGGGAGGAAACAGCGAGGGGAAACAGGGGTCTCCACGGCGAGGGAGGCGGGAAGCGGACGGCCCGGCGTGCAGCGGTGGCAAAGAGCCCACGGGGAGGGGCGGACGTGCGGTGGCGATGTCGGGAAGCTATCCGGGGCGCTGTGGACCTCGCAGTCGATGCCGGCACAGGGAGGAGGCCGGTGTAGGTTGAGCGTTGGCGTTGAGGGAAGGAGGCGCCGTGAGGGTGGAGGTCGCGTGTGTTGCGCGTGGAGGAGATGCGAGGGGGAGGAAGGTAGGTAGGAGGCGGCATCGGTATTTGTAGCGTGGAGAAAAAGGAGATGGGGGCGGCTGTAGGAAGAGAGTAGGGTGAAAATGAAAGCCCTAGGATTTATTAAATAGGAGTCAGGGGAGGTAGCAGTAGGTCCTAGGTTAAAACAATGTATAGAGTTGTTGTGTCATGGTTAGAGTCTAGTCTGTTGAGGTTTTTGTATAGGGAAAGACCTAGTTACTATTTAAAGAAATATAGGGTTGAGGGTGCTGCTAATTTTGTGTGTGGGTTTTAAATAGGACAGCACGTGAAAGTTTGAAAAGCCTAGAGCAAAATACAGGGGAGCACGTGAACACGGTTTAGGGTCTAGGTTTATTTTAGTTTCTCCTCTTTCATGTTGTGTGCGTGAGTGTGTAAAGGTGGGTGTGGCTGGGGTAAATTAGGGTAGAATTATATTAGGAAATAATTTGAAATAGGATTTAATGGCTTGATAATCAATAGATTTAATAGGAGAATTAGAGCTAATTAATCAGGTTATAAATGGGTTATAATAGGAAAGCTCTGAAAGGAAATTAATTAGGTTTTATTAGGATTTATTAGGAAGGTTTTTTTTTTCAAACATTAAAACGTTTTAAAAATGGACTTGAAATTTGAATTTAAAATTAGAAAATTTAAACTAATTTATGGGAAAAGATATTTTCAAAATAATTATTATGAAGGATAATTTGAGTTATAGAAATAGTCGTAAAACAATTATAGAAACAAATCGGCTACTAGAAAAGATACGCACGAAATTCATTTAAAAGACGAATACACGTATGACATAGCACAAGTACATAACACAAGTACGAAAAGCTGATGCGTATAAAGTATGGGTTATGGAAGATCGTAAGACAAGGATGGGAAATGTAATCAATGGGTTTTAATAGGATCTAATAAGGAAAGATTTGGAATATAGTCAATAAGATTTAATAGGTTTACACAAAGGAATTATAGCTAATCAATAGATTCAAAAGGGCCTAAAAATGGACGGATGCATTTGGATTTTTAAAGTAAAAAGATTTGAATTCAAATTCGAATTCGAATTTGAATAACAGTAACAAAAGACATTAAAAATAATTTTGGAAGTGATAATAGTAATGATAATAGGTATGGGACAAAATAGAAGTGGTGACAGGAAAAATATACGGGGAAAATACAGATAATAGTAATGATAAAAACGGGTTGTTACATTCTACCCACCTTAAAAAAATTCCGTCCTCAGAATTTCTTAAGTCAGATAAGAATCAAAGGAAAACTGGATAGATCACGGGAGAAGGTGATATCAGAGGGATGAAATTTGTTGGACTGAAAAAAGTCTAAGATAGGAACGATTTGCAATCAATCGACACCTAGGACAAGACAAAGTCAAGATAGGCACATTCATGATAGGAATCATCAAATGTGAAGATGTGATAGGACTCGGATGTTATCGTTCGTGACCAGCTCGTCATCACTAACTTCCTCGATGACCAAAGAGAACTTCCGTTGGATCCATCTCTGTTTCGAGTGTGTGGTCTACCTGCCAAGCTGCAAAAGAAACAAGATAACATTTGCGTACAATGTCTATCTAGACAATCTGGCTAATAATGATATCCCTATTGTTCAGAGTAATTTGTAGAATGCACGACCTGCATGGGCCACCACTAAAACCTGTCACGCCTCGCTTCCCATTATACTTGGGAGCGAGGACGCGAGCGGGCCCGCTTGGGCTGGAGCGGTGAAACTCCAACCCAATAAGCGTCTGTGGGTAAACCGTAAACAGGTTCTTGCATTTCAAACTCAGAACAAAAGGAAATTTCATTATTATTACATTGATGTCCAGATTTAAAAGTACACAAATAAGGCCAACTTGGCCATTAGAAACAAAACTACAACCAAAAAAATACACCTGAACAAGATTACAACAATTATTAAATTTCAGCGACGTTGCGATGGCTCGTTGTTCTCCAGCAGCGGATCTCAGCGTCTGGGCACCCTGGTCAAGCTGCTCAGTCTCTAGGATTGCTCCTCTGCAAAATCTGTCTAATACCTGACGTATATTTCACAAGACAAGAAATATACGTCAGCGAGGGTCGCTCGGCAAGATTTAAAACATTAGTGGGAAAATGACCCTCGGCAAGGTTTTCGAAAATCATTCATATGGCAAAAGGAGTGACATAATAAGATTACAAATAAGTAAAGCGTGTCAGCATAGGAATCATATGGCATGTCAGATGAGATGTACAGAATGACAAGTATAGCAATTGTAGTGTGCAAGGTAATAAACATGGCAATGTGGTGTGTACAGCAATAAGCATGGAAATGTGGTGTGTACAGCAATAAGCATGGAAATGCGGTGTGTACAGCAATAAGTTTAACAGGTGTAGTACGTACAGCAATGAGTATGACAAATGTAGCGCATAAAGTAACATGTGACGTACATGGCTTTTGTAATGCACAAAGTAAAGGTACGACATTAGCGATGTACAAAGTAAAACATGACATAAACTTAGTCGGTAGTTCACAATAGTAGCTGAAGTAAACAAGAGTGCCAACCTCTACCTAATCTAGTGACAAGCCCAGTGTCTGAGGGGGAGGTGACCAGCATCACACCCAAGTCGACGGGAGCTACCCGTGACTCTATACTCACCGACCCGGCCAGGTGTCGGTCAAGTTCACCACTAGAGTGTAATCCAGCTTTCCAGACTCTACTACACTAGACTACCCCACCCAAGTGTTCTGCTGGAACACGTGCCAGCCTAATCCATATTACAAGCACGCCCGAGTTTGTCAACTTGCATGACATCACGATTTCACGATTTCGCCTCTTGGGCGCACGATTCATAATTTCACGATTTTTCTCAAGTTATGTCATTCCGTCATTATATTCCATCAACACATTCCATCAGGGTGCACGAGCATAGAAAGTTATCAGCAGGCATTATAGTAGAACACATTAATAGCGAGTCTTGGTTTAACAAACAATGTAACAGCACTTTAAAACACCTGGGAAGATTGCACACTTGAATGTCAGAATGTCTCAGATCAAAGCGACTAAGCAAGACATGTAAAAAGTACACCTGCATATCGGGATATCTCAATTTAAAGCAATCGGAGAAAAGCAGCGGTAAGAATGTACACTTGCATATCATGATGTCTCTGTTTAAACAATCAAAAGTAACAGTTATAAAAGAAAAGAACACTTGCCTGATATAGTCGATATCGGGTGTTCGAGTGGACGCAACAATGGGCGTGATATATCTGTGCCAACGGGTACGTGATATCAGGCTTAAGGAATTAAAATATAAATTCTAACTTATTATACATACCGTATTATCAATACTGATTTAAATAACATTTACTGTTCTTCCTAACATGGACATATAAATGTAACACCCAACTAATTAAGGTAGCCACCAAACTTTCTGTTAATATTAACTCCAAACAGTATACTACTGACTAATAAAATAATATAAACCTAATCTCAGCAATATGGGGTTTCAATACAGATTATACAAATTTTTTTATTGTCCTATATCATCTCACAACTTTATAATTCACATAATAAAACATTTAATGGGACATGTAACTTAAGTAATATGAGTAGTACTGTACTACAATAATATTTATATATATATAGATCATAAAACTCATATTAGCTTACATGGATGCTGCCCTCGTTTCCGTTGTTTGCAGGTGGGGCATGCGGCGGTCTGCGACGACAAGAGAGCGGCATGCTGGAGGTCGAGGGGGCCGAGGGGGCCGATGAACGGGCGGCGGTCCGCTGCTGTCGTTGTTCGCTGATGGTGGCTGCGTCGTGGCAGGGATCGGGCGGTAGATGATGCGGCTAGGGGGAGGGTGGCTCTGTTTAGCAAAGCAGGGGCGATGGGGTCAGGTTCTTGGCAGGAGATGTCGAGGGGAACGTTGGGAAGGGCTGCGTATAGCTGAGCAATGGAGGTAGTGGCGACTGAGCGGTGAGCTCGAGGCGAGAGGTCAAAGTACGGGCTGTCGTCGACAATCGAGGCCGGGGGTTCGGTGTCAGTTGTAGGGCTGGCGAATGAACGGAGAGGGGGAGGCCGCTGCTCAACTCTTGCGTGGAGAACAAAAGAGGACAGGGCGCTGTGCAGGTTCGATGGGTTTCATGAGCTTGCGAGGTGCTCTTGGGGATCCGGCGGGTGATTTGAGAACGGGAGGGTGGCGGTCGGCGGACGAGGCCAGTCAGCAAGCATCGGGATGAGCGGTAGGTTCTGTTGTAGGAGGAGGAAGGAGGAGGGGAAACAGCTTGAGGCGAGGGGGTTGTTGGCCTCGTCGGTGTGAGGGAGGAAACAGCGAGGTGAAACGGGGGTCTCCACGGCGAGGGAGGCGGGAAGCGGACGGCCCGGCGTGCGGCGGTGGCAAAGAGCCCACGGGGAGGGGCGGACGTGCGGTGGCGATGTCGGGAAGCTCGCCGGGGCGCTGTGGATCTCGCAGTCGATGCCGGCGCAGGGAGGAGGCCGGTGCAAGTTGAGCGTTGGCGTTGAGGGAAGGAGGCGCCGTGAGGGTGGAGGTCGCGTGTGTTGCGCGTGGAGGAGATGCGAGGGGGAGGAAGGAAGGTAGGAGGCGGCATCGGTATTTGTAGCGTGGAGAAAAAGGAGATGGGGGCGGCTGTAGGAAGAGAGTAGGGTGAAAATGAAAGCCCTAGGATTTATTAAATAGGAGTCAGGGGAGGTAGCAGTAGGTCCTAGGTTAAAACAATGTATAGAGTTGTTGTGTCATGGTTAGAGTCTAGACTGTTGAGGTTTTTGTATAGGGAAAGACCTAGTTACTATTTAAAGAAATATAGGGTTGAGGGTGCTGCTAATTTTATGTGTGGGTTTTAAATAGGACAGCACGTGAAAGTTTGAAAAGCCTAGAGCAAAATACAGGGGAGCACGTGAACACGGTTTAGGGTCTAGGTTTATTTTAGTTTCTCCTCTTTCATGTTGTGTGCGTGAGTGTGTAAAGGTGGGTGTGGCTGGGGTAAATTAGGGTAGAATTATATTAGGAAATAATTTGAAATAGGATTTAATGGCTTGATAATCAATAGATTTAATAGGAGAATTAGAGCTAATTAATCAGGTTATAAATGGGTTATAATAGGAAAGCTCTGAAAGGAAATTAATTAGGTTTTATTAGGATTTATTAGGAAGGTTTTTTTTCAAACATTAAAACGTTTTTAAAATGGACTTGAAATTTGAATTTAAAATTAGAAAATTTAAACTAATTTATGGGAAAAGATATTTTCAAAATAATTATTATGAAGGATAATTTGAGTTATAGAAATAGTCGTAAAACAATTATAGAAACAAATCGGCTACTAGAAAAGATACGCACGAAATTCATTTAAAAGACGAATACACGTATGACATAGCACAAGTACATAGCACAAGTACGAAAAGCTGATGCGTATAAAGTATGGGTTATGGAAGATCGTAAGACAAGGATGGGAAATGTAATCAATGGGTTTTAATAGGATCTAATAAGGAAAGATTTGGAATATAGTCAATAAGATTTAATAGGTTTACACAAAGGAATTATAGCTAATCAATAGATTCAAAAGGGCCTAAAAATGGAAGGCTGCATTTGGATTTTTAAAGTAAAAAGATTTGAATTCAAATTCGAATTCGAATTTGAATAACAGTAACAAAAGACATTAAAAATAATTTTGGAAGTGATAATAGTAATGATAATAGGTATGGGACAAAATAGAAGTGGTGACAGGAAAAATATACGGGGAAAATACAGATAATAGTAATGATAAAAACGGGTTGTTACATTCTACCCACCTTTAAAAAATTCCGTCCTCGGAATTTCTTAAGTCAGATAAGAATCAAAGGAAAACTGGATAGATCACGGGTGAAGGTGATATCAGAGGGATGAAATTTGTTGGACTGAAAAAAGTCTAAGATAGGAACGATTTGCAATCAATCGACACCTAGGACAAGACAAAGTCAAGATAGACACATTCATGATAGGAATCATCAAATGTGAAGATGTGATAGGACTCAGATGTTATCGTTCATCACCAGCTCGTCATCACTAACTTCCTCGATGACCAAAGAGAACTTCTGTTGTATCCATCTTCGTTTCGAGTGTGTGGTCTACCTGCCAAGCTGCAAAAGAAACAAGATAACATTTGCGTACAATGTCTATCTAGACAATCTGGCTAATAATGACATCCCTATTGTTCAGAGTAATTTGTAGAATGCACGACCTGCATGGGCCACCACTAAAACCAGTCACGCCCCGCTTCCCATTATACTTGGGAGCGAGGTCGTGAGCGGGCCCGCTGGGGCTGGAGCGGTGAAACTCCAACCCAATAAGCGTCTGTGGGTAAACCGTAAACAGGTTCTTGCATTTCAAACTCAGAACAAAAGGAAATTTCATTATTATTACATTGATGTCCAGATTTACAAGTGCACAAATAAGGCTAACTTGGCCATTAGAAACAGAACTACAACCAAAAAAAATACACCTGAACAAGATTACAACAATTATTAAATTTCAGCGACGTTGCGAAGGCTCGTTGTTCTCCAGCAGCGGATCTCAGCGTCTGGGCACCCTGGTCAAGCTGCTCAGTCTCTAGGATTGCTCCTCTGCAAAATCTGTCTAATACCTGACGTATATTTCACAAGACAAGAAATATACGCCAGCGGGGGTCGCTCGGCAAGATTTAAAACATTAGTGGGAAAAAGACCCTCGGCAAGGTTTTCGAAAATCATTCATATGGCAAAAGGAGTGACATAATAAGATTACAAATAAGTAAAGCGTGTCAGCATAGGAATCATATGGCATGTCAGATGAGATGTACAGAATGACAAGTATAGCAATTGTAGTGTGCAAGGTAATAAACATGGCAATGTGGTGTGTACAGCAATAAGCATGGAAATGTGGTGTGTACAGCAATAAGCATGGAAATGCGGCGTGTACAGCAATAAGTGTAACAGGTGTAGTACGTACAGCAATGAGTATGACAAATGTAGTGCATAAAGTAACATGTGACGTACATGGCTTTTGTAATGCACAAAGTAAAGGTACGACATTAACGATGTACAAAGTAAAACATGACATAAACTTAGTCGGTAGTTCACAATAGTAGCTGAAGTAAACAAGAGTGCCAACCTCTACCTAATCTAGTGACAAGCCCAGTGTCTGAGGGGGAGGTGACCAGCATCACACCCAAGTCGACGGGAGCTACCCGTGACTCTATACTCACCGACCCGGCCAGGTGTCTGTCAAGTTCACCACTAGAGTGTAATCCAGCTTTCCAGCCTCTACTACACTAGACTACCTCACCCAAGTGTTCGGCTGGAACACGAGCCAGCCTAATCCATATTACAAGCACGCCCGAGTTTGTCAACTTGCATGACATCACGATTTCACGATTTCGCCTCTTGGGCGCACGATTCATAATTTCACGATTTTTCTCAAGTTATGTCATTCCGTCATTATATTCCATCAACACATTCCATCAGGGTGCACGAGCGTAGAAAGTTATCATCAGGCATTATAGTAGAAAACATTAATAGCGGGTCTTGGTTTAACAAACAATGTAACAGCACTTTAAAACACCTGGGAAGATTGCACACTTGAATGTCAGAATGTCTCAGATCAAAGCGACTAAGCAAGACATGTAAAAAGTACACCTGCATATCGGGATATCTCAATTTAAAGCAATCGGAGAAAAGCAGCGGTAAGAATGTACACTTGCATATCATGCTGTCTCTGTTTAAACAATCAAAAGTAACAGTTATAAAAGAAATGAACACTTGCCTGATATAGTCGATATCGGGTGTTCGAGTGGACGCAACAATGGGCGTGATATATCTGTGTCAACGGGTACGTGATATCAGGCTTAAGGAATTAAAATATAAATTCTAACTTATTATACATACCGTATTATCAATACTGATTTAAATAACATTTACTGTTCTTCCTAACATGGACATATAAATGTAACACCCAACTAATTAAGGTAGCCACCCAACTTTCTGTTAATATTAACTCCAAACAGTATACTACTGACTAATAAAATAATATAAACCTAATCTCAGCAATATGGGGTTTCAATACAGATTATACAAATTTTTTTATTGTCCTATATCATCTCACAAATTTATAATTCACATAATAAAACATTTAATGGGACATGTAACTTAAGTGATATGCGTAGTACTGTACTACAACAATATTTATATATATATATATAGATCATAAAACTCATATTAGCTTACATGGATGTTGCCCTCGTTTCCGTTGTTTGCAGGTGGGGCATGCGGCGGTCTGCGACGACAAGGGAGCGGCATGCTGGAGGTCGAGGGGGACGAGGGGGCCGATGAACGGGCGGCGGTCCGCTGCTGTCGTTGTTCGCTGATGGTGGCTGCGTTGTGGCAGGGATCGGGCGGTAGATGATGCGGCTAGGGGGAGGGTGGCTCTGTTTAGCAAAGCAGGGGCAATGGGGTCGGGTTCTTGGCAGGAGATGTCGAGGGGAACGTTGGGAAGGGCTACGTATAGCTGAGCAATGGAGGTAGTGGCGACTGAGCGGTGAGCTCGAGGCGAGAGGTCAAAGTACGGGCTGTCGTCGATAAGAGAGGCCGGGGGTTCGGTGTCAGTTGTAGGGCTGGCGAATGAACGGAGAGGGGGAGGCCGCTGCTCAGCTCTTGCGTGGAGAACAAAAGAGGATAGGGTGCTGTGCAGGTTCGATGGGTTTCAGGAGCTTGCGAGGTGCTCTTGGGGATCCGGCGGGTGATCTGAGAAGGGGAGGGTGGCGGTCGGCGGACGAGGCCACGGCGGCAAGCATCTGGATGAGCGGTAGGTTCTGTTGTGGGAGGAGGAAGGAGGAGGGGAAACAGCTCGAGGCGAGGGGGTTGTTGGCCTCGTCGGCGTGAGGGAGGAAACAGCGAGGGGAAACGGGGGTCTCCACGGCGAGGGAGGCGGGAAGCGGACGGCCCGGCGTGCGGCGGTGGCAAAGAGCCCATGGGGAGGGGCGGACGTGCGGTGGCGATGTCGGGAAGCTCGCCGGGGCGCTGTGGATCTCGCAGTCGATGCCGGCGCAGGGAGGAGGCCGGTGCAGGTTGAGCGTTGGCGTTGAGGGAAGGAGGCGCCGTGAGGGTGGAGGTCGCGTGTGTTGTGCGTGGAGGAGATGCGAGGGGGAGGAAGGAAGGTAGGAGGCGGCATCGGTATTTGTAGCGTGGAGAAAAAGGAGATGGGGGCGGCTGTAGGAAGAGAGTAGGGTGAAAATGAAACCCCTAGGATTTATTAAATAGGAGTCAGGGGAGGTAGCAGTAGGTCCTAGGTTAAAACAATGTATAGAGTTGTTGTGTCATGGTTAGAGTCTAGTCTGTTGAGGTTTTTGTATAGGGAAAGACCTAGTTACTATTTAAAGAAATATAGGGTTGAGGGTGCTGCTAATTTTGTGTGTGGGTTTTAAATAGGACAGCACGTGAAAGTTTGAAAAGCCTAGAGCAAAATACAGGGGAGCACGTGAACACGGTTTAGGGTCTAGGTTTATTTTAGTTTCTCCTCTTTCATGTTGTGTGCGTGAGTGTGTAAAGGTGGGTGTGGCTGGGGTAAATTAGGGTAGAATTATATTAGGAAATAATTTGAAATAGGATTTAATGGCTTGATAATCAATAGATTTAATAGGAGAATTAGAGCTAATTAATCAGGTTATAAATGGGTTATAATAGGAAAGCTCTGAAATGAAATTAATTAGGTTTTATTACGAAGGTTTTTTTTTTCAAACATTAAAACGTTTTAAAAATGGACTTGAAATTTGAATTTAAAATTAGAAAATTTAAACTAATTTATGGGAAAAGATATTTTCAAAATAATTATTATGAAGGATAATTTGAGTTATAGAAATAGTCGTAAAACAATTATAGAAACAAATCGGCTACTAGAAAAGATACGCACGAAATACATTTAAAAGACGAATACACGTACGACATAGCACAAGTACATAGCACAAGTACGAAAAGCTGATGCGTATAAAGTATGGGTTATGGAAGATCGTAAGACAAGGATGGGAAATGTAATCAATGGGTTTTAATAGGATCTAATAAGGAAAGATTTGGAATATAGTCAATAAGATTTAATAGGTTTACACAAAGGAATTATAGCTAATCAATAGATTCAAAAGGGCCTAAAAATGGAAGGCTGCATTTGGATTTTTAAAGTAAAAAGATTTGAATTCAAATTCGAATTCGAATTTGAATAACCGTAACAAAAGACATTAAAAATAATTTTGGAAGTGATAATAGTAATGATAATAGGTATGGGACAAAATAGAAGTGGTGACAGGAAAAATATACGGGGAAAATACAGATAATAGTAATGATAAAAACGGGTTGTTACATTCTACCCACCTTTAAAAAATTCCGTCCTCGGAATTTCTTAAGTCAGATAAGAATCAAAGGAAAACTGGATAGATCACGGGTGAAGGTGATATCAGAGGGATGAAATTTGTTGGACTGAAAAAAGTCTAAGATAGGAACGATTTGCAATCAATCGACACCTAGGACAAGACAAAGTCAAGATAGACACATTCATGATAGGAATCATCAAATGTGAAGATGTGATAGGACTCAGATGTTATCGTTCGTCACCAGCTCGTCATCACTAACTTCCTCGATGACCAAAGAGAACTTCCGTTGGATCCATCTCCGTTTCGAGTGTGTGGTCTACCTGCCAAGCTGCAAAAGAAACAAGATAACATTTGCGTACAATGTCTATCTAGACAATCTGGCTAATAATGACATCCCTATTGTTCAGAGTAATTTGTAGAATGCACGACCTGCATGGGCCACCACTAAAACCTGTCACGCCCCGCTTCCCATTATACTTGGGAGCGAGGACGCGAGCGGGCCCGCTTGGGCTGGAGCGGTGAAACTCCAACCCAATAAGCGTCTGTGGGTAAACCGTAAACAGGTTCTTGCATTTCAAACTCAGAACAAAAGGAAATTTCATTATTATTACATTGATGTCCAGATTTACAAGTACACAAATAAGGCCAACTTGGCCATTAGAAACAGAACTACAACCAAAAAAAATACACCTGAACAAGATTACAACAATTATTAAATTTCAGCGACGTTGCGATGGCTCGTTGTTCTCCAGCAGCGGATCTCAGCGTCTGGGCACCCTGGTCAAGCTGCTCAGTCTCTAGGATTGCTCCTCTGCAAAATCTGTATAATACCTGACGTATATTTCACAAGACAAGAAATATACGTCAGCGAGGGTCGCTCGGCAAGATTAAAAACATTAGTGGGAAAAAGACCCTCGGCAAGGTTTTCGAAAATCATTCATATGGCAAAAGGAGTGACATAATAAGATTACAAATAAGTAAAGCGTGTCAGCATAGGAATCATATGGCATGTCAGATGAGATGTACAGAATGACAAGTATAGCAATTGTAGTGTGCAAGGTAATAAACATGGCAATGTGGTGTGTACAGCAATAAGCATGGAAATGTGGTGTGTACAGCAATAAGCATGGAAATGCGGTGTGTACAGCAATAAGTTTAACAGGTGTAGTACGTACAGCAATGAGTATGACAAATGTAGTGCATAAAGTAACATGTGACGTACATGGCTTTTGTAATGCACAAAGTAAAGGTACGACATTAGCGATGTACAAAGTAAAACATGACATAAACTTAGTCGGTAGTTCACAATAGTAGCTGAAGTAAACAAGAGTGCCAACCTCTACCTAATCTAGTGACAAGCCCAGTGTCTGAGGGGGAGGTGACCAGCATCACACCCAAGTCGACGGGAGCTACCCGTGACTCTATACTCACCGACCCGGCCAGGTGTCGGTCAAGTTCACCACTAGAGTGTAATCCAGCTTTCCAGACTCTACTACACTAGACTACCCCACCCAAGTGTTCTGCTGGAACACGAGCCAGCCTAATCCATATTACAAGCACGCCCGAGTTTGTCAACTTGCATGACATCACGATTTCACGATTTCGCCTCTTGGGCGCACGATTCATAATTTCACGATTTTTCTCAAGTTATGTCATTCCGTCATTATATTCCATCAACACATTCCATCAGGGTGCACGAGCATAGAAAGTTATCAGCAGGCATTATAGTAGAACACATTAATAGCGAGTCTTGGTTTAACAAACAATGTAACAGCACTTTAAAACACCTGGGAAGATTGCACACTTGAATGTCAGAATGTCTCAGATCAAAGCGACTAAGCAAGACATGTAAAAAGTACACCTGCATATCGGGATATCTCAATTTAAAGCAATCGGAGAAAAGCAGCGGTAAGAATGTACACTTGCATATCATGATGTCTCTGTTTAAACAATCAAAAGTAACAGTTATAAAAGAAATGAACACTTGCCTGATATAGTCGATATCGGGTGTTCGAGTGGACGCAACAATGGGCGTGATATATCTGTGCCAACGGGTACGTGATATCGGGCTTAAGGAATTAAAATATAAATTCAAACTTATTATACATACCGTATTATCAATACTGATTTAAATAACATTTACTGTTCTTCCTAACATGGACATATAAATGTAACACCCAACTAATTAAGGTAGCCACCCAACTTTCTGTTAATATTAACTCCAAACAGTATACTACTGACTAATAAAATAATATAAACCTAATCTCAGCAATATGGGGTTTCAAAACAGATTATACAAATTTTTTTATTGTCCTATATCATCTCACAACTTTATAATTCACCTAATAAAACATTTAATGGGACATGTAACTTAAGTGATATGAGTAGTACTGTACTACAACAATATATATATATATATATATATATATATATATATATATATATATATATATATATATATATATATATATATATATATATATATATCATAAAACTCATATTAGCTTACATGGATGCTGCCCTCGTTTCCGTTGTTTGCAGGTGGGGCATGCGGCGGTCTGCGACGACAAGGGAGCGGCATGCTGGAGGTCGAGGGGGACGAGGGGGCCGATGAACGGGCGGCGGTCCGCTGCTGTCGTTGTTCACTGATGGTGGCTGCGTCGTGGCAGGGATCGGGCGGTAGATGATGCGGCTAGGGGGAGGGTGGCTCTGTTTAGCAAAGCAGGGGCGATGGGGTCGGGTTCTTGGCAGGAGATGTCGAGGGGAACGTTGGGAAGGGCTACGTATAGCTGAGCAATGGAGGTAGTGGCGACTGAGCGGTGAGCTCGAGGCGAGAGGTCAAAGTACGGGCTGTCGTCGACAAGAGAGGCCGGGGGTTCGGTGTTAGTTGTAGGGCTGGCGAATGAACGGAGAGGGGGAGGCCGCTGCTCAGCTCTTGCGTGGAGAACAAAAGAGGACAGGGCGCTGTGCAGGTTCGATGGGTTTCAGGAGCTTGCGAGGTGCTCTTGGGGATCCGGCAGGTGATCTGAGAAGGGGAGGGTGGCGGTCGGCGGACGAGGCCACGGCGGCAAGCATCGGGATGAGCGGTAGGTTCTGTTGTAGGAGGAGGAAGGAGGAGGGGAAACAGCTCGAGGCGAGGGGGTTGTTGGCCTCGTCGGCGTGAGGGAGGAAACAGCAAGGGGAAACGGGGGTCTCCACGGTGAGGGAGGCGGGAAGCGGACGGCCCGGCGTGCAGCGGTGGCAAAGAGCCCACAGGGAGGGGCGGACGTGCGGTGGCGATGTCGGGAAGCTCGCCGGGGCGCTGTGGATCTCGCAGTCGATGCCGGCGCAGGGAGGAGGCCAATGCAGGTTGAGCGTTGGCGTTGAGGGAAGGAGGCGCCGTGAGAGTGGAGGTCGCGTGTGTTGCGCGTGGAGGAGATGCGAGGGGGAGGAAGGAAGGTAGGAGGCGGCATCGGTATTTGTAGCGTGGAGAAAAAGGAGATGGGGGCGGCTGTAGGAAGAGAGTCGGGTGAAAATGAAAGCCCTAGGATTTATTAAATAGGAGTCAGGGGAGGTAGCAGTAGGTCCTAGGTTAAAACAATGTATAGAGTTGTTGTGTCATGGTTAGAGTCTAGTCTGTTGAGGTTTTTGTATAGGGAAAGACCTAGTTACTATTTAAAGAAATTTAGGGTTGAGGGTGCTGCTAATTTTGTGTGTGGGTTTTAAATAGGACATCACGTGAAAGTTTGAAAAGCCTAGAGCAAAATACAGGGGAGCACGTGAACACGGTTTAGGGTCTAGGTTTGTTTTAGTTTCTCCTCTTTCATGTTGTGTGCGTGAGTGTGTAAAGGTGGGTGTGGCTGGGGTAAATTAGGGTAGAATTATATTAGGAAATAATTTGAAATAGGATTTAATGGCTTGATAATCAATAGATTTAATAGGAGAATTAGAGCTAATTAATCAGGTTATAAATGGGTTATAATAGGAAAGCTCTGAAAGGAAATTAATTAGGTTTTATTAGGATTTATTAGGAAGGTTTTTTTTTCAAACATTAAAACGTTTTAAAAATGGACTTGAAATTTGAATTTAAAATTAGAAAATTTAAACTAATTTATGGGAAAAGATATTTTCAAAATAATTATTATGAAGGATAATTTGAGTTATAGAAATAGTCGTAAAACAATTATAGAAACAAATCGGCTACTAGAAAAGATACGCACGCAATACATTTAAAATACGAATACACGTATGACATAGCACAAGTACATAGCACAAGTACGAAAAGCTGATGCGTATAAAGTATGGGTTATGGAAGATCGTAAGACAAGGATGGGAAATGTAATCAATGGGTTTTAATAGGATCTAATAAGGAAAGATTTGGAATATAGTCAATAAGATTTAATAGGTTTACACAAAGGAATTATAGCTAATCAATAGATTCAAAAGGGCCTAAAAATGGAAGGATGCATTTGGATTTTTAAAGTAAAAAGATTTGAATTCAAATTCGAATTCGAATTTGAATAACAGTAACAAAAGACATTAAAAATAATTTTGGAAGTGATAATAGTAATGATAATAGGTATGGGACAAAATAGAAGTGGTGACAGGAAAAATATACGGGGAAAATACAGATAATAGTAATGATAAAAACGGGTTGTTACATTCTACCCACCTTAAAAAATTCCGTCCTCGGAATTTCTTAAGTCAGATAAGAATCAAAGGAAAACTGGATAGATCACGGGAGAAGGTGATATCAGAGGGATGAAATTTGTTGGACTGAAAAAAGTCTAAGATAGGAACGATTTGCAATCAATCGACACCTAGGACAAGACAAAGTCAAGATAGGCACATTCATGATAGGAATCATCAAATGTGAAGATGTGATAGGACTCAGATGTTATCGTTCGTCACCAGCTCATCATCACTAACTTCCTCGATGACCAAAGAGAAATTCCGTTGGATCCATCTTCGTTTCGAGTGTGTGGTCTACCTGCCAAGCTGCAAAAGAAACAAGATAACATTTGCGTACAATGTCTATCTAGACAATCTGGCTAATAATGACATCCCTATTGTTCAGAGTAATTTGTAGAATGCACGACCTGCATGGGCCACCACTAAAACCTGTCACGCCCCGCTTCCCATTATAATTGGGAGCGAGGACGCGAGCGGGCCCGCTTGGGCTGGAGCGGTGAAACTCCAACCCAATAAGCGTCTGTGGGTAAACCGTAAACAGGTTCTTGCATTTCAAACTCAGAACAAAAGGAAATTTCATTATTATTACATTGATGTCCAGGTTTACAAGTACACAAACAAGGCCAACTTGGCCATTAGAAACAGAACTACAACCAAAAAATACACCTGAACAAGATTACAACAATTATTAAATTTCAGCGACGTTGCGAAGGCTCGTTGTTCTCCAGCAGCGGATCTCAGCGTCTGGGCACCCTGGTCAAGCTGCTCAATCTCTAGGATTGCTCCTCTGTAAAATCTGTCTAATACCTGACGTATATTTCACAAGACAAGAAATATACGTCAGCGAGGGTCGCTCGGCAAGATTTAAAACATTAGTGGGAAAAAGACCCTCGGCAAGGTTTTCGAAAATCATTCATATGGCAAAAGGAGTGACATAATAAGATTACAAATAAGTAAAGCGTGTCAGCATAGGAATCATATGGCATGTCAGATGAGATGTACAGAATGACAAGTATAGCAATTGTAGTGTGCAAGGTAATAAACATGGCAATGTGATGTGTACAGAAATAAGCATGGAAATGTGGTGTGTACGGCAATAAGCATGGAAATGCGGTGTGTACAGCAATAAGTGTAACAGGTGTAGTACGTACAGCAATGAGTATGACAAATGTAGTGCATAAAGTAACATGTGACGTACATGGCTTTTGTAATGCACAAAGTAAAGGTACGACATTAGCGATGTACAAAGTAACATGACATAAACTTAGTCGGTAGTTCACAATAGTAGCTGAAGTAAACAAGAGTGCCAACCTGTACCTAATCTAGTGACAAGCCCAGTGTCTGAGGGGGAGGTGACCAGCATCACACCCAAGTCGACGGGAGCTACCCGTGACTCTATACTCACCGACCCGGCCAGGTGTCGGTCAAGTTCACCACTAGAGTGTAATCCAGCTTTCCAGCCTCTACTACACTAGACTACCCCACCCAAGTGTTCGGCTGGAACACGAGCCAGCCTAATCCATATTACAAGCACGCCCGAGTTTGTTAACTTGCATGACATCACGATTTCACGATTTCGCCTCTTGGGCGCACGATTCATAATTTCATGATTTTTCTCAAGTTATGTCATTCCGTCATTATATTCCATCAACACATTCCATCAGGGTGCACGAGCATAGAAAGTTATCAGCAGGCATTATAGTAGAACACATTAATAGCGAGTCTTGGTTTAACAAACAATGTAACAGCACTTTAAAACACCTGGGAAGATTGCACACTTGAATGTCAAAATGTCTCAGATCAAAGCGACTAAGCAAGACATGTAAAAAGTACACCTGCATATCGGGATATCTCAATTTAAAGCAATCGGAGAAAAGCAGCGGTAAGAATGTACACTTGCATATCATGATGTCTCTGTTTAAACAATCAAAAGTAACAGTTATAAAAGAAATGAACACTTGCCTGATATAGTCGATATCGGGTGTTCGAGTGGACGCAACAATGGGCTTGATATATCTGTGCCAACGGGTACGTGATATCAGGCTTAAGGAATTAAAATATAAATTCTAACTTATTATACATACCGTATTATCAATACTGATTTAAATAACATTTACTGTTCTTCCTAACATGGACATATAAATGTAACACCCAACTAATTAAGGTAGCCACCCAACTTTCTGTTAATATTAACTCCAAACAGTATACTACTGACTAATAAAATAATATAAACCTAATCTCAGCAATATGGGGTTTCAATACAGATTATACAAATTTTTTTATTGTCCTATATCATCTCACAACTTTATAATTCACATAATAAAACATTTAATGGGACATGTAACTTAAGTGATATGAGTAGTACTGTACTACAACAATATTTATATATATATATATAGATCATAAAACTAATATTAGCTTACATGGATGCTGCCCTCGTTTCCGTTGTTTGCAGGTGGGGCATGCGGCGGTCTGCGACGACAAGGGAGCGACATGCTGGAGGTCGAGGGGGACGAGGGGGCCGATGAACGGGCGACGGTCCGCTGCTGTCGTTGTTCACTGATGGTGGCTGCGCCGTGGCAGGGATCGGGCGGTAGATGATGCGGCTAGGGGGAGGGTGGCTCTGTTTAGCAAAGCAGGGGCGATGGGGTCGGGTTCTTGGCAGGAGATGTCGAGGGGAACGTTGGGAAGGGCTGCGTATAGCTGAGTAATGGAGGTAGTGGTGACTGAGCGGTGAGCTCGAGGCAAGAGGTCAAAGTACGGGCTGTCGTCGACAAGAGAGGCTGGGGGTTCGGTGTCAGTTGTAGGGCTGGCGAATGAACGGAGAGGGGGAGGCCGCTGCTCAGCTCTTGCGTGGAGAACAAAAGAGGACAGGGCGCTGTGCAGGTTCGATGGGTTTCAGGAGCTTGCGAGGTGCTCTTGGGGATCCGGCGGGTGATCTGAGAAGGGGAGGGTGGCGGTCGGCGGATGAGGCCACGACGGCAAGCATCGGGATAAGCGGTAGGTTATGTTGTAGGAGGAGGAAGGAGGAGAGGAAACAGCTCGAGGCGAGGGGGTTGTTGGCCTCGTCGGTGTGAGGGAGGAAACAGCGAGGGGAAACGGGGGTCTCCACGGCGAGGGAGGCGGGAAGCGGACGGCCCGGCGTGCAGCGGTGGCAAAGAGCCCACGGGGAGGGGCGGACGTGCGGTGGCGATGTCGGGAAGCTATCCGGGGCGCTGTGGATTTCGCAGTCGATGCCGGCGCAGGGAGGAGGCCAGTGCAGGTTGAGCGTTGGCGTTGAGGGAAGGAAGCGCCGTGAGGGTGGAGGTCGCGTGTGTTGCGCGTGGAGGAGATGCGAGGGGGAGGAAGGAAGGTAGGAGGCGGCATCTGTATTTGTAGCGTGGAGAAAAAGGAGATGGGGGCGGCTGTAGGAAGAGAGTAGGGTGAAAATGAAAGCCCTAGGATTTATTAAATAGGAGTCAGGGGAGGTAGCAGTAGGTCCTAGGTTAAAACAATGTATAGAGTTGTTGTGTCATGGTTAGAGTCTAGTCTGTTGAGGTTTTTGTATAGGGAAAGACCTAGTTACTATTTAAAGAAATATAGGGTTGAGGGTGCTGCTAATTTTGTGTGTGGGTTTTAAATAGGACAGCACGTGAAAGTTTGAAAAGCCTAGAGCAAAATACAGGGGAGCACGTGAACACGGTTTAGGGTCTAGGTTTATTTTATTTTCTCCTCTTTCATGTTGTGTGCGTGAGTGTGTAAAGGTGGGTGTGGCTGGGGTAAATTAGGGTAGAATTATATTAGGAAATAATTTGAAATAGGATTTAATGGCTTGATAATCAATAGATTTAATAGGAGAATTAGAGCTAAGTAATCAGGTTATAAATGGGTTATAATAGGAAAGCTCTGAAAGGAAATTAATTAGGTTTTATTAGGATTTATTAGGAAGGTTTTTTTTTTCAAACATTAAAACGTTTTTAAAATGGACGTGAAATTTGAATTTAAAATTAGAAAATTTAAACTAATTTATGGGAAAAGATATTTTCAAAATAATTATTATGAAGGATAATTTGAGTTATAGAAATAGTCGTAAAACAATTATAGAAACAAATCGGCTACTAGAAAAGATACGCACGAAATACATTTAAAAGACGAATACACGTATGACATAGCACAAGTACATAACACAAGTACGAAAAGCTGATGCGTATAAAGTATGGGTTATGGAAGATCGTAAGACAAGGATGGGAAATGTAATCAATGGGTTTTAATAGGATCTAATAAGGAAAGATTTGGAATATAGTCAATAAGATTTAATAGGTTTACACAAAGGAATTATAGCTAATCAATAGATTCAAAAGGGCCTAAAAATGGAAGGATGCATTTGGATTTTTAAAGTAAAAAGATTTGAATTCAAATTCGAATTCGAATTTGAATAACAGTAACAAAAGACATTAAAAATAATTTTGGAAGTGATAATAGTAATGATAATAGGTATGGGACAAAATAGAAGTGGTGACAGGAAAAATATACGGGGAAAATACAGATAATAGTAATGATAAAAACGGGTTGTTACATTCTACCCACCTTAAAAAAATTCCGGCCTCGGAATTTCTTAAGTCAGATAAGAATCAAAGGAAAACTGGATAGATCACGGGTGAAGGTGATATCAGAGGGATGAAATTTGTTGGACTGAAAAAAGTCTAAGATAGGAACGATTTGCAATCAATCGACACCTAGGACAAGACAAAGTCAAGATAGGCACATTCATGATAGGAATCATCAAATGTGAAGATGTGATAGGACTCAGATGTTATCGTTCGTCACCAGCTCGTCATCACTAACTTCCTCGATGACCAAAGAGAACTTCCGTTGGATCCATCTTCGTTTCGAGTGTGTGGTCTACCTGCCAAGCTGCAAAAGAAACAAGATAACATTTGCGTACAATGTCTATCTAGACAATCTGGCTAATAATGACATCCCTATTGTTCAGAGTAATTTGTAGAATGCACGACCTGCATGGGCCACCACTAAAACCTGTCACGCCCCGCTTCCCATTATACTTGGGAGCGAGGACGCGAGCGGGCCCGCTTGGGCTGGAGCAGTGAAACTCCAACCCAATAAGCGTCTGTGGGTAAACCGTAAACAGGTTCTTGCATTTCAAACTCAGAAAAAAAAGGAAATTTCATTATTATTACATTGATGTCCAGATTTACAAGTACACAAATAAGGCCAACTTGGCCATTAGAAACAGAACTACAACCAAAAATACACCTGAACAAGATTACAACAATTATTAAATTTCAGTGACGTTGCGAAGGCTCGTTGTTCTCCAGCAGCGGATCTCAGCGTATGGTCACCCTGGTCAAGCTGCTCAGTCTCTAGAATTGCTCCTCTGCAAATCTGTCTAATACCTGACGTATATTTCACAAGACAAGAAATATACGTCAGCGAGGGTCGCTTGGCAAGATTTAAAACATTAGTAGGAAAAGGACCATCGACAAGGTTTTCAAAATCATTAATATGACAAAAGGAGTGACATAATAAGATTACAAATAAGTAAAGCGTGTCAGCATAGGAATCATATGGCATGTCAGATGAGATGTACAGAATGACAAGTATAGCAATTGTAGTGTGCAAGGTAATAAACATGGCAATGTGGTGTGTACAGCAATAAGCATGGAAATGTGGTGTGTACAGCAATAAGCATGGAAATGCGGTGTGTACAGCAATAAGTGTAACAGGTGTAGTACGTACAGCAATGAGTATGACAAATGTAGTGCATAAAGTAACATGTGACGTACATGGCTTTTGTAATGCACAAAGTAAAGGTACGACATTAGCGATGTACAAAGTAAAACATGACATAAACTTAGTCGGTAGTTCACAATAGTAGCTGAAGTAAACAAGAGTGCCAACCTGTACCTAATCTAGTGACAAGCCCAGTGTCTGAGGGGGAGGTGACCAGCATCACACCCAAGTCAACGGGAGCTACCCGTGACTCTATACTCACCGACCCGGCCAGGTGTCGGTCAAGTTCACCACTAGAGTGTAATCCAGCTTTCCAGCCTCTACTACACTAGACTACCCCACCCAAGTGTTCTGCTGGAACACGAGCCAGCCTAATCCATATTACAAGCACACCCCGAGTTTGTCAACTTGCATGACATCACAATTTCACGATTTCGCCTCTTGGGCGCACGATTCATAATTTCACGATTTTTCTCAAGTTATGTCATTCCGTCATTATATTCCATCAACACATTCCATCAGGGTGCACGAGCATAGAAAGTTATCATAAGGCATTATAGTAGAACACATTAATAGCGGGTCTTGGTTTAACAAACAATGTAACAGCACTTTAAAACACCTGGGAAGATTGCACACTTGAATGTCAGAATGTCTCAGATCAAAGCGACTAAGCAAGACATGTAAAAAGTACACCTGCATATCGGGATATCTCAATTTAAAGCAATCGGAGAAAAGCAGCGGTAAGAATGTACACTTGCATATCATGCTGTCTCTGTTTAAACAATCAAAAGTAACAGTTATAAAAGAAATGAACACTTGCCTGATATAGTCGATATCGGGTGTTCGAGTGGACGCAACAATGGGCGTGATATATCTGTGTCAACGGGTACGTGATATCAGGCTTAAGGAATTAAAATATAAATTCTAACTTATTATACATACCGTATTATCAATACTGATTTAAATAACATTTACTGTTCTTCCTAACATGGACATATAAATGTAACACCCAACTAATTAAGGTAGCCACCCAACTTTCTGTTAATATTAACTCCAAACAGTATACTACTGACTAATAAAATAATATAAACCTAATCTCAGCAATATGGGGTTTCAATACAGATTATACAAATTTTTTTATTGTCCTATATCATCTCACAAATTTATAATTCACATAATAAAACATTTAATGGGACATGTAACTTAAGTGATATGCGTAGTACTGTACTACAACAATATTTATATATATATATATAGATCATAAAACTCATATTAGCTTACATGGATGTTGCCCTCGTTTCCGTTGTTTGCAGGTGGGGCATGCGGCGGTCTGCGACGACAAGGGAGCGGCATGCTGGAGGTCGAGGGGGACGAGGGGGCCGATGAACGGGCGGCGGTCCGCTGCTGTCGTTGTTCGCTGATGGTGGCAGCGTTGTGGCAGGGATCGGGCGGTAGATGATGCGGCTAGGGGGAGGGTGGCTCTGTTTAGCAAAGCAGGGGCAATGGGGTCGGGTTCTTGGCAGGAGATGTCGAGGGGAACGTTGGGAAGGGCTACGTATAGCTGAGCAATGGAGGTAGTGGCGACTGAGCGGTGAGCTCGAGGCGAGAGGTCAAAGTACGGGCTGTCGTCGATAAGAGAGGCCGGGGGTTCGGTGTCAGTTGTAGGGCTGGCGAATGAACGGAGAGGGGGAGGCCGCTGCTCAGCTCTTGCGTGGAGAACAAAAGAGGATAGGGCGCTGTGCAGGTTCGATGGGTTTCAGGAGCTTGCGAGGTGCTCTTGGGGATCCGGCGGGTGATCTGAGAAGGGGAGGGTGGCGGTCGGTGGACGAGGCCACGGCGGCAAGCATCTGGATGAGCGGTAGGTTCTGTTGTGGGAGGAGGAAGGAGGAGGGGAAACAGCTCGAGGCGAGGGGGTTGTTGGCCTCGTCGGCGTGAGGGAGGAAACAGCGAGGGGAAACGGGGGTCTCCACGGCGAGGGAGGCGGGAAGCGGACGGCCCGGCGTGCGGCGGTGGCAAAGAGCCCACGGGGAGGGGCGGACGTGCGGTGGCGATGTCGGGAAGCTCGCCGGGGCGCTGTGGATCTCACAGTCGATGCCGGCGCAGGGAGGAGGCCGGTGCAGGTTGAGCGTTGGCGTTGAGGGAAGGAGGCGCCGTGAGGGTGGAGGTCGCGTGTGTTGTGCGTGGAGGAGATGCGAGGGGGAGGAAGGAAGGTAGGAGGCGGCATCGGTATTTGTAGCGTGGAGAAAAAGGAGATGGGGGCGGCTGTAGGAAGAGAGTAGGGTGAAAATGAAACCCCTAGGATTTATTAAATAGGAGTCAGGGGAGGTAGCAGTAGGTCCTAGGTTAAAACAATGTATAGAGTTGTTGTGTCATGGTTAGAGTCTAGTCTGTTGAGGTTTTTGTATAGGGAAAGACCTAGTTACTATTTAAAGAAATATAGGGTTGAGGGTGCTGCTAATTTTGTGTGTGGGTTTTAAATAGGACAGCACGTGAAAGTTTGAAAAGCCTAGAGCAAAATACAGGGGAGCACGTGAACACGGTTTAGGGTCTAGGTTTATTTTAGTTTCTCCTCTTTCATGTTGTGTGCGTGAGTGTGTAAAGGTGGGTGTGGCTGGGGTAAATTAGGGTAGAATTATATTAGGAAATAATTTGAAATAGGATTTCATGGCTTGATAATCAATAGATTTAATAGGAGAATTAGAGCTAATTAATCAGGTTATAAATGGGTTATAATAGGAAAGCTCTGAAAGGAAATTAATTAGGTTTTATTACGAAGGTTTTTTTTTTCAAACATTAAAACGTTTTAAAAATGGACTTGAAATTTGAATTTAAAATTAGAAAATTTAAACTAATTTATGGGAAAAGATATTTTCAAAATAATTATTATGAAGGATAATTTGAGTTATAGAAATAGTCGTAAAACAATTATAGAAACAAATCGGCTACTAGAAAAGATACGCACGAAATACATTTAAAAGACGAATACACGTACGACATAGCACAAGTACATAGCACAAGTACGAAAAGCTGATGCGTATAAAGTATGGGTTATGGAAGATCGTAAGACAAGGATGGGAAATGTAATCAATGGGTTTTAATAGGATCTAATAAGGAAAGATTTGGAATATAGTCAATAAGATTTAATAGGTTTACACAAAGGAATTATAGCTAATCAATAGATTCAAAAGGGCCTAAAAATGGAAGGCTGCATTTGGATTTTTAAAGTAAAAAGATTTGAATTCAAATTCGAATTCGAATTTGAATAACCGTAACAAAAGACATTAAAAATAATTTTGGAAGTGATAATAGTAATGATAATAGGTATGGGACAAAATAGAAGTGGTGACAGGAAAAATATACGGGGAAAATACAGATAATAGTAATGATAAAAACGGGTTGTTACATTCTACCCACCTTTAAAAAATTCCGTCCTCGGAATTTCTTAAGTCAGATAAGAATCAAAGGAAAACTGGATAGATCACGGGTGAAGGTGATATCAGAGGGATGAAATTTGTTGGACTGAAAAAAGTCTAAGATAGGAACGATTTGCAATCAATCGACACCTAGGACAAGACAAAGTCAAGATAGACACATTCATGATAGGAATCATCAAATGTGAAGATGTGATAGGACTCAGATGTTATCGTTCGTCACCAGCTCGTCATCACTAACTTCCTCGATGACCAAAGAGAACTTCCGTTGGATCCATCTCCGTTTCGAGTGTGTGGTCTACCTGCCAAGCTGCAAAAGAAACAAGATAACATTTGCGTACAATGTCTATCTAGACAATCTGGCTAATAATGACATCCCTATTGTTCAGAGTAATTTGTAGAATGCACGACCTGCATGGGCCACCACTAAAACCTGTCACGCCCCGCTTCCCATTATACTTGGGAGCGAGGACGCGAGCGGGCCCGCTTGGGCTGGAGCGGTGAAACTCCAACCCAATAAGCGTCTGTGGGTAAACCGTAAACAGATTCTTGCATTTCAAACTCAGAACAAAAGGAAATTTCATTATTATTACATTGATGTCCAGATTTACAAGTACACAAATAAGGCCAACTTGGCCATTAGAAACAGAACTACAACCAAAAATACACCTGAACAAGATTACAACAATTATTAAATTTCAGCGACGTTGCGAAGGCTCGTTGTTCTCCAGCAGCGGATCTCAGCGTCTGGGCACCCTGGTCAAGCTGCTCAGTCTCTAGGATTGCTCCTCTGCAAATCTGTCTAATACCTGACGTATATTTCACAAGACAAGAAATATACGTCAGCGAGGGTCGCTCGGCAAGATTTAAAACATTAGTGGGAAAAAGACCCTCGGCAAGGTTTTCAAAATCATTCATATGGCAAAGGAGTGACATAATAAGATTACAAATAAGTAAAGCGTGTCAGCATAGGAATCATATGGCATGGCAGATGAGATGTACAGAATGACAAGTATAGCAATTGTAGTGTGCAAGGTAATAAACATGGCAATGTGGTGTGTACAGCAATAAGCATGGAAATGTGGTGTGTACAGCAATAAGCATGGAAATGTGGGTGTGTACAGCAATAAGTGTAACAGGTGTAGTACGTACAGCAATGAGTATGACAAATGTAGTGCATAAAGTAACAGGTGACGTACATGGCTTTTGTAATGCACAAAGTAAAGGTACGACATTAGCGATGTACAAAGTAAAACATGACATAAACTTAGTCGATAGTTCACAATAGTAGCTGAAGTAAACAAGAGTGCCAACCTGTACTTAATCTAGTGACAAGCCCAGTGTCTGAGGGGGAGGTGACCAGCATCACACCCAAGTCAACGGGAGCTACCCGTGACTCTATACTCACCGACCCGGCCAGGTGTCGGTCAAGTTCACCACTAGAGTGTAATCCAGCTTTCCAGCCTCTACTACACTAGACTACCCCACCCAAGTGTTCTGCTGGAACACGAGCCAGCCTAATCCATATTACAAGCACGCCCGAGTTTGTCAACTTGCATGACATCACGATTTCACGATTTCGCCTCTTGGGCGCACGATTCATAATTTCACGATTTTTCTCAAGTTATGTCATTCCGTCATTATATTCCATCAACACATTCCATCAGGGTGCACGAGCATAGAAAGTTATCAGCAGGCATTATAGTAGAACACATTAATAGCGAGTCTTGGTTTAACAAACAATGTAACAGCACTTTAAAACACCTGGGAAGATTGCACACTTGAATGTCAGAATGTCTCAGATCAAAGCGACTAAGCAAGACATGTAAAAAGTACACCTGCATATCGGGATATCTCAATTTAAAGCAATCGGAGAAAAGCAGCGGTAAGAATGTACACTTGCATATCATGATGTCTCTGTTTAAACAATCAAAAGTAACAGTTATAAAAGAAATGAACACTTGCCTGATATAGTCGATATCGGGTGTTCGAGTGGACGCAACAATGGGCGTGATATATCTGTGCCAACGGGTACGTGATATCGGGCTTAAGGAATTAAAATATAAATTCAAACTTATTATACATACCGTATTATCAATACTGATTTAAATAACATTTACTGTTCTTCCTAACATGGACATATAAATGTAACACCCAACTAATTAAGGTAGCCACCCAACTTTCTGTTAATATTAACTCCAAACAGTATACTACTGACTAATAAAATAATATAAACCTAATCTCAGCAATATGGGGTTTCAAAACAGATTATACAAATTTTTTTATTGTCCTATATCATCTCACAACTTTATAATTCACCTAATAAAACATTTAATGGGACATGTAACTTAAGTGATATGAGTAGTACTGTACTACAACAATATATAATATATATATATATATATATATATATATATATATATATATATATATATATATATATATATATATATATATATATATATATATATATATATATATATATCATAAAACTCATATTAGCTTACATGGATGCTGCCCTCGTTTCCGTTGTTTGCAGGTGGGGCATGCGGCGGTCTGCGACGACAAGGGAGCGGCATGCTGGAGGTCGAGGGGGACGAGGGGGCCGATGAACGGGCGGCGGTCCGCTGCTGTCGTTGTTCACTGATGGTGGCTGCGTCGTGGCAGGGATCGGGCGGTAGATGATGCGGCTAGGGGGAGGGTGGCTCTGTTTAGCAAAGCAGGGGCGATGGGGTCGGGTTCTTGGCAGGAGATGTCGAGGGGAACGTTGGGAAGGGCTACGTATAGCTGAGCAATGGAGGTAGTGGCGACTGAGCGGTGAGCTCGAGGCGAGAGGTCAAAGTACGGGCTGTCGTCGACAAGAGAGGCCGGGGGTTCGGTGTCAGTTGTAGGGCTGGCGAATGAACGGAGAGGGGGAGGCCGCTGCTCAGCTCTTGCGTGGAGAACAAAAGAGGACAGGGCGCTGTGCAGGTTCGATGGGTTTCAGGAGCTTGCGAGGTGCTCTTGGGGATCCGGCAGGTGATCTGAGAAGGGGAGGGTGGCGGTCGGCGGACGAGGCCACGGCGGCAAGCATCGGGATGAGCGGTAGGTTCTGTTGTAGGAGGAGGAAGGAGGAGGGGAAACAGCTCGAGGCGAGGGGGTTGTTGGCCTCGTCGGCGTGAGGGAGGAAACAGCAAGGGGAAACGGGGGTCTCCACGGTGAGGGAGGCGGGAAGCGGACGGCCCGGCGTGCAGCGGTGGCAAAGAGCCCACAGGGAGGGGCGGACGTGCGGTGGCGATGTCGGGAAGCTCGCCGGGGCGCTGTGGATCTCGCAGTCGATGCCGGCGTAGGGAGGACGCCAA
Source organism: Scilla litardierei (assembly GCA_030789695.1). NCBI lineage: Eukaryota > Viridiplantae > Streptophyta > Magnoliopsida > Asparagales > Asparagaceae > Scilla > Scilla litardierei. Next base: position 101,212,408 of record CM061141.1, read on the forward strand.
TGCAGGTTGAGCGTTGGCGTTGAGGGAAGGAGGCGCCGTGAGAGTGGAGGTCGCGTGTGTTGCGCGTGGAGGAGATGCGAGGGGGAGGAAGGAAGGTAGGAGGCGGCATCGGTATTTGTAGCGTGGAGAAAAAGGAGATGGGGGCGGCTGTAGGAAGAGAGTCGGGTGAAAATGAAAGCCCTAGGATTTATTAAATAGGAGTCAGGGGAGGTAGCAGTAGGTCCTAGGTTAAAACAATGTATAGAGTTGTTGTGTCATGGTTAGAGTCTAGTCTGTTGAGGTTTTTGTATAGGGAAAGACCTAGTTACTATTTAAAGAAATTTAGGGTTGAGGGTGCTGCTAATTTTGTGTGTGGGTTTTAAATAGGACATCACGTGAAAGTTTGAAAAGCCTAGAGCAAAATACAGGGGAGCACGTGAACACGGTTTAGGGTCTAGGTTTGTTTTAGTTTCTCCTCTTTCATGTTGTGTGCGTGAGTGTGTAAAGGTGGGTGTGGCTGGGGTAAATTAGGGTAGAATTATATTAGGAAATAATTTGAAATAGGATTTAATGGCTTGATAATCAATAGATTTAATAGGAGAATTAGAGCTAATTAATCAGGTTATAAATGGGTTATAATAGGAAAGCTCTGAAAGGAAATTAATTAGGTTTTATTAGGATTTATTAGGAAGGTTTTTTTTTCAAACATTAAAACGTTTTAAAAATGGACTTGAAATTTGAATTTAAAATTAGAAAATTTAAACTAATTTATGGGAAAAGATATTTTCAAAATAATTATTATGAAGGATAATTTGAGTTATAGAAATAGTCGTAAAACAATTATAGAAACAAATCGGCTACTAGAAAAGATACGCACGCAATACATTTAAAATACGAATACACGTATGACATAGCACAAGTACATAGCACAAGTACGAAAAGCTGATGCGTATAAAGTATGGGTTATGGAAGATCGTAAGACAAGGATGGGAAATGTAATCAATGGGTTTTAATAGGATCTAATAAGGAAAGATTTGGAATATAGTCAATAAGATTTAATAGGTTTACACAAAGGAATTATAGCTAATCAATAGATTCAAAAGGGCCTAAAAATGGAAGGATGCATTTGGATTTTTAAAGTAAAAAGATTTGAATTCAAATTCGAATTCGAATTTGAATAACAGTAACAAAAGACATTAAAAATAATTTTGGAAGTGATAATAGTAATGATAATAGGTATGGGACAAAATAGAAGTGGTGACAGGAAAAATATACGGGGAAAATACAGATAATAGTAATGATAAAAACGGGTTGTTACATTCTACCCACCTTAAAAAATTCCGTCCTCGGAATTTCTTAAGTCAGATAAGAATCAAAGGAAAACTGGATAGATCACGGGAGAAGGTGATATCAGAGGGATGAAATTTGTTGGACTGAAAAAAGTCTAAGATAGGAACGATTTGCAATCAATCGACACCTAGGACAAGACAAAGTCAAGATAGGCACATTCATGATAGGAATCATCAAATGTGAAGATGTGATAGGACTCAGATGTTATCGTTCGTCACCAGCTCATCATCACTAACTTCCTCGATGACCAAAGAGAAATTCCGTTGGATCCATCTTCGTTTCGAGTGTGTGGTCTACCTGCCAAGCTGCAAAAGAAACAAGATAACATTTGCGTACAATGTCTATCTAGACAATCTGGCTAATAATGACATCCCTATTGTTCAGAGTAATTTGTAGAATGCACGACCTGCATGGGCCACCACTAAAACCTGTCACGCCCCGCTTCCCATTATAATTGGGAGCGAGGACGCGAGCGGGCCCGCTTGGGCTGGAGCGGTGAAACTCCAACCCAATAAGCGTCTGTGGGTAAACCGTAAACAGGTTCTTGCATTTCAAACTCAGAACAAAAGGAAATTTCATTATTATTACATTGATGTCCAGGTTTACAAGTACACAAACAAGGCCAACTTGGCCATTAGAAACAGAACTACAACCAAAAAATACACCTGAACAAGATTACAACAATTATTAAATTTCAGCGACGTTGCGAAGGCTCGTTGTTCTCCAGCAGCGGATCTCAGCGTCTGGGCACCCTGGTCAAGCTGCTCAGTCTCTAGGATTGCTCCTCTGTAAAATCTGTCTAATACCTGACGTATATTTCACAAGACAAGAAATATACGTCAGCGAGGGTCGCTCGGCAAGATTTAAAACATTAGTGGGAAAAAGACCCTCGGCAAGGTTTTCGAAAATCATTCATATGGCAAAAGGAGTGACATAATAAGATTACAAATAAGTAAAGCGTGTCAGCATAGGAATCATATGGCATGTCAGATGAGATGTACAGAATGACAAGTATAGCAATTGTAGTGTGCAAGGTAATAAACATGGCAATGTGATGTGTACAGAAATAAGCATGGAAATGTGGTGTGTACGGCAATAAGCATGGAAATGCGGTGTGTACAGCAATAAGTGTAACAGGTGTAGTACGTACAGCAATGAGTATGACAAATGTAGTGCATAAAGTAACATGTGACGTACATGGCTTTTGTAATGCACAAAGTAAAGGTACGACATTAGCGATGTACAAAGTAAAACATGACATAAACTTAGTCGGTAGTTCACAATAGTAGCTGAAGTAAACAAGAGTGCCAACCTGTACCTAATCTAGTGACAAGCCCAGTGTCTGAGGGGGAGGTGACCAGCATCACACCCAAGTCGACGGGAGCTACCCGTGACTCTATACTCACCGACCCGGCCAGGTGTCGGTCAAGTTCACCACTAGAGTGTAATCCAGCTTTCCAGCCTCTACTACACTAGACTACCCCACCCAAGTGTTCTGCTGGAACACGAGCCAGCCTAATCCATATTACAAGCACGCCCGAGTTTGTCAACTTGCATGACATCACGATTTCACGATTTCGCCTCTTGGGCGCACGATTCATAATTTCACGATTTTTCTCAAGTTATGTCATTCCGTCATTATATTCCATCAACACATTCCATCAGGGTGCACGAGCATAGAAAGTTATCAGCAGGCATTATAGTAGAACACATTAATAGCGAGTCTTGGTTTAACAAACAATGTAACAGCACTTTAAAACACCTGGGAAGATTGCACACTTGAATGTCAGAATGTCTCAGATCAAAGCGACTAAGCAAGACATGTAAAAAGTACACCTGCATATCGGGATATCTCAATTTAAAGCAATCGGAGAAAAGCAGCGGTAAGAATGTACACTTGCATATCATGATGTCTCTGTTTAAACAATCAAAAGTAACAGTTATAAAAGAAATGAACACTTGCCTGATATAGTCGATATCGGGTGTTCGAGTGGACGCAACAATGGGCGTGATATATCTGTGCCAACGGGTACGTGATATCAGGCTTAAGGAATTAAAATATAAATTCTAACTTATTATACATACCGTATTATCAATACTGATTTAAATAACATTTACTGTTCTTCCTAACATGGACATATAAATGTAACACCCAACTAATTAAGGTAGCCACCCAACTTTCTGTTAATATTAACTCCAAACAGTATACTACTGACTAATAAAATAATATAAACCTAATCTCAGCAATATGGGGTTTCAATACAGATTATACAAATTTTTTTATTGTCCTATATCATCTCACAACTTTATAATTCACATAATAAAACATTTAATGGGACATGTAACTTAAGTGATATGAGTAGTACTGTACTACAACAATATTTATATATATATATATAGATCATAAAACTCATATTAGCTTACATGGATGCTGCCCTCGTTTCCGTTGTTTGCAGGTGGGGCATGCGGCGGTCTGCGACGACAAGGGAGCGACATGCTGGAGGTCGAGGGGGACGAGGGGGCCGATGAACGGGCGACGGTCCGCTGCTGTCGTTGTTCACTGATGGTGGCTGCGCCGTGGCAGGGATCGGGCGGTAGATGATGCGGCTAGGGGGAGGGTGGCTCTGTTTAGCAAAGCAGGGGCGATGGGGTCGGGTTCTTGGCAGGAGATGTCGAGGGGAACGTTGGGAAGGGCTGCGTATAGCTGAGTAATGGAGGTAGTGGTGACTGAGCGGTGAGCTCGAGGCAAGAGGTCAAAGTACGGGCTGTCGTCGACAAGAGAGGCTGGGGGTTCGGTGTCAGTTGTAGGGCTGGCGAATGAACGGAGAGGGGGAGGCCGCTGCTCAGCTCTTGCGTGGAGAACAAAAGAGGACAGGGCGCTGTGCAGGTTCGATGGGTTTCAGGAGCTTGCGAGGTGCTCTTGGGGATCCGGCGGGTGATCTGAGAAGGGGAGGGTGGCGGTCGGCGGATGAGGCCACGACGGCAAGCATCGGGATAAGCGGTAGGTTATGTTGTAGGAGGAGGAAGGAGGAGGGGAAACAGCTCGAGGCGAGGGGGTTGTTGGCCTCGTCGGTGTGAGGGAGGAAACAGCGAGGGGAAACGGGGGTCTCCACGGCGAGGGAGGCGGGAAGCGGACGGCCCGGCGTGCAGCGGTGGCAAAGAGCCCACGGGGAGGGGCGGACGTGCGGTGGCGATGTCGGGAAGCTATCCGGGGCGCTGTGGATTTCGCAGTCGATGCCGGCGCAGGGAGGAGGCCAGTGCAGGTTGAGCGTTGGCGTTGAGGGAAGGAAGCGCCGTGAGGGTGGAGGTCGCGTGTGTTGCGCGTGGAGGAGATGCGAGGGGGAGGAAGGAAGGTAGGAGGCGGCATCTGTATTTGTAGCGTGGAGAAAAAGGAGATGGGGGCGGCTGTAGGAAGAGAGTAGGGTGAAAATGAAAGCCCTAGGATTTATTAAATAGGAGTCAGGGGAGGTAGCAGTAGGTCCTAGGTTAAAACAATGTATAGAGTTGTTGTGTCATGGTTAGAGTCTAGTCTGTTGAGGTTTTTGTATAGGGAAAGACCTAGTTACTATTTAAAGAAATATAGGGTTGAGGGTGCTGCTAATTTTGTGTGTGGGTTTTAAATAGGACAGCACGTGAAAGTTTGAAAAGCCTAGAGCAAAATACAGGGGAGCACGTGAACACGGTTTAGGGTCTAGGTTTATTTTATTTTCTCCTCTTTCATGTTGTGTGCGTGAGTGTGTAAAGGTGGGTGTGGCTGGGGTAAATTAGGGTAGAATTATATTAGGAAATAATTTGAAATAGGATTTAATGGCTTGATAATCAATAGATTTAATAGGAGAATTAGAGCTAAGTAATCAGGTTATAAATGGGTTATAATAGGAAAGCTCTGAAAGGAAATTAATTAGGTTTTATTAGGATTTATTAGGAAGGTTTTTTTTTTCAAACATTAAAACGTTTTTAAAATGGACGTGAAATTTGAATTTAAAATTAGAAAATTTAAACTAATTTATGGGAAAAGATATTTTCAAAATAATTATTATGAAGGATAATTTGAGTTATAGAAATAGTCGTAAAACAATTATAGAAACAAATCGGCTACTAGAAAAGATACGCACGAAATACATTTAAAAGACGAATACACGTATGACATAGCACAAGTACATAACACAAGTACGAAAAGCTGATGCGTATAAAGTATGGGTTATGGAAGATCGTAAGACAAGGATGGGAAATGTAATCAATGGGTTTTAATAGGATCTAATAAGGAAAGATTTGGAATATAGTCAATAAGATTTAATAGGTTTACACAAAGGAATTATAGCTAATCAATAGATTCAAAAGGGCCTAAAAATGGAAGGATGCATTTGGATTTTTAAAGTAAAAAGATTTGAATTCAAATTCGAATTCGAATTTGAATAACAGTAACAAAAGACATTAAAAATAATTTTGGAAGTGATAATAGTAATGATAATAGGTATGGGACAAAATAGAAGTGGTGACAGGAAAAATATACGGGGAAAATACAGATAATAGTAATGATAAAAACGGGTTGTTACATTCTACCCACCTTAAAAAAATTCCGGCCTCGGAATTTCTTAAGTCAGATAAGAATCAAAGGAAAACTGGATAGATCACGGGTGAAGGTGATATCAGAGGGATGAAATTTGTTGGACTGAAAAAAGTCTAAGATAGGAACGATTTGCAATCAATCGACACCTAGGACAAGACAAAGTCAAGATAGGCACATTCATGATAGGAATCATCAAATGTGAAGATGTGATAGGACTCAGATGTTATCGTTCGTCACCAGCTCGTCATCACTAACTTCCTCGATGACCAAAGAGAACTTCCGTTGGATCCATCTTCGTTTCGAGTGTGTGGTCTACCTGCCAAGCTGCAAAAGAAACAAGATAACATTTGCGTACAATGTCTATCTAGACAATCTGGCTAATAATGACATCCCTATTGTTCAGAGTAATTTGTAGAATGCACGACCTGCATGGGCCACCACTAAAACCTGTCACGCCCCGCTTCCCATTATACTTGGGAGCGAGGACGCGAGCGGGCCCGCTTGGGCTGGATCGGTGAAACTCCAACCCAATAAGCGTCTGTGGGTAAACCGTAAACAGGTTCTTGCATTTCAAACTCAGAACAAAAGGAAATTTCATTATTATTACATTGATGTCCAGATTTACAAGTACACAAATAAGGCCAACTTGGCCATTAGAAACAGAACTACAACCAAAAAAATACACCTGAACAAGATTACAACAATTATTAAATTTCAGCGACGTTGCGAAGGCTCGTTGTTCTCCAGCAGCGGATCTCAGCGTCTGGGCACCCTGGTCAAGCTGCTCAGTCTCTAGGATTGCTCCTATGCAAAATCTGTCTAATACCTGACGTATATTTCACAAGACAAGAAATATACGTCAGCGAGGGTCGCTCGGCAAGATTTAAAACATTAGTGGGAAAAAGTCCCTCGGCAAGGTTTTCGAAAATCATTCATATGGCAAAAGGAGTGACATAATAAGATTACAAATAAGTAAAGCGTGTCAGCATAGGAATCATATGGCATGTCAGATGAGATGTACAGAATGACAAGTATAGCAATTGTAGTGTGCAAGGTAATAAACATGGCAATGTGGTGTGTACAGCAATAAGCATGGAAATGTGGTGTGTACAGCAATAAGCATGGAAATGCGGTGTGTACAGCAATAAGTGTAACAGGTGTAGTACGTACAGCAATGAGTATGACAAATGTAGTGCATAAAGTAACATGTGACGTACATGGCTTTTGTAATGCACAAAGTAAAGGTACGACATTAGCGATGTACAAAGTAAAACATGACATAAACTTAGTCGGTAGTTCACAATAGTAGCTGAAGTAAACAAGAGTGCCAACCTGTACCTAATCTAGTGACAAGCCCAGTGTCTGAGGGGGAGGTGACCAGCATCACACCCAAGTCAACGGGAGCTACCCGTGACTCTATACTCACCGACCCGGCCAGGTGTCGGTCAAGTTCACCACTAGAGTGTAATCCAGCTTTCCAGCCTCTACTACACTAGACTACCCCACCCAAGTGTTCTGCTGGAACACGAGCCAGCCTAATCCATATTACAAGCACACCCGAGTTTGTCAACTTGCATGACATCACAATTTCACGATTTCGCCTCTTGGGCGCACGATTCATAATTTCACGATTTTTCTCAAGTTATGTCATTCCGTAATTATATTCCATCAACACATTCCATCAGGGTGCACGAGCATAGAAAGTTATCAACAGGCATTATAGTAGAACACATTAATAGCGAGTCTTGGTTTAACAAACAATGTAACAGCACTTTAAAACACCTGGGAAGATTGCACACTTGAATGTCAGAATGTCTCAGATCAAAGCGACTAAGCAAGACATGTAAAAAGTACACCTGCATATCGGGATATCTCAATTTAAAGCAATCGGAGAAAAGCAGCGGTAAGAATGTACACTTGCATATCATGCTGTCTCTGTTTAAACAATCAAAAGTAACAGTTATAAAAGAAAAGAACACTTGCCTGATATAGTCGATATCGGGTGTTCGAGTGGACGCAACAATGGGCGTGATATATCTGTGCCAACGGGTACGTGATATCAGGCTTAAGGAATTAAAATATAAATTCTAACTTATTATACATACCGTATTATCAATACTGATTTAAATAACATTTACTGTTCTTCCTAACATGGACATATAAATGTAACACCCAACTAATTAAGGTAGCCACCCAACTTTCTGTTAATACTAACTCCAAACAGTATACTACTGACTAATAAAATAATATAAACCTAATCTCAGCAATATGGGGTTTCAATACAGATTATACAAATTTTTTTATTGTCCTATATCATCTCACAACTTTATAATTCACATAATAAAACATTTAATGGGACATGTAACTTAAGTGATATGAGTAGTACTTAACTACAATAATATTTATATATATATAGATCATAAAACTCATATTAGCTTACATGGATGCTGCCCTCGTTTCCGTTGTTTGCAGGTGGGGCATGCGACGGTCTGCGACGACAAGAGAGCGGCATGCTGGAGGTCGAGGGGGACGAGGGGGCCGATGAACGGGCGGCGGTCCGCTGCTGTCGTTCTTCGCTGATGGTGCCTGCGCCGTGGCAGGGATCGGGCGGTAGATGATGCGGCTAGGGGAAGGGTGGCTCTGTTTAGCAAAGCAGGGGCGATGGGGTCGGGTTCTTGGCAGGAGATGTCGAGGGGAACGTTGGAAAGGCCTGCGTATAGCTGATCAATGGAGGTAGTGGCGACTGAGCGGTGAGCTCGAGGCGAGAGGTCAAAGTACGGGCTGTCGTCGACAAGAGAGGCCGGGGGTTCGGTGTCAGTTGTAGGGCTGGCGAATGAACGGAGAGGGGGAGGCCGCTGCTCAGCTCTTACGTGGAGAACAAAAGAGGACAGGGCGCTGTGCAGGTTCGATGGGTTTCAGGAGCTTGCGAGGTGCTCTTGGGGATCCGATGGGTGATCTGAGAAGGGGAGGGTGGCGGTCGGCGGACGAGGCCACGGCGGCAAGCATCGGGATGAGCGGTAGGTTCTGTTGTAGGAGGAGGAAGGAGGAGGGGAAACAGCTCGAGACGAGGGGGTTGTTGGCCTCGTCGGTGTGAGGGAGGAAACAACGAGGGGAAACGGGGGTCTCCACGGCGAGGGAGGTGGGAAGCGGACGGCCCGGCGTGCAGCGGTGGCAAAGAGCCCACGGGGAGGGGCGGACGTGCGGTGGCGATGTCGGGAAGCTCGCCGGGGCGCTGTGGATCTCGCAGTCGATGCCGGCGCAGGGAGGAGGCCGGTGCAAGTTGAGCGTTGGCGTTGAGGGAAGGAGGCGCCGTGAGGGTGGAGGTCGCGTGTGTTGCGCGTGGAGGAGATGCGAGGGGGAGGAAGGAAGGTAGGAGGTGGCATCGGTATTTGTAGCGTGGAGAAAAAGGAGATGGGGGCGGCTGTAGGAAGAGAGTATGGTGAAAATGAAAGCCCTAGGATTTATTAAATAGGAGTCAGGGGAGGTAGCAGTAGGTCCTAGGTTAAAACAATGTATAGAGTTGTTGTGTCATGGTTAGAGTCTAGTCTGTTGAGGTTTTTGTATAGAGAAAGACCTAGTTACTATTTAAAGAAATATAGGGTTGAGGGTGCTGCTAATTTTGTGTGTGGGTTTTAAATAGGACAGCACGTGAAAGTTTGAAAAGCCTAGAGCAAAATACAGGGGAGCACGTGAACACGGTTTAGGGTCTAGGTTTATTTTAGTTTCTCCTCTTTCATGTTGTGTGTGTGAGTGTGTAAAGGTGGGTGTGGCTGGGGTAAATTAGGGTAGAATTATATTAGGAAATAATTTGAAATAGGATTTAATGGCTTGATAATCAATAGATTTAATAGGAGAATTAGAGCTAATTAATCAGGTTATAAATGGGTTATAATAGGAAAGCTCTGAAAGGAAATTAATTAGGTTTTATTAGGATTTATTAGGAAGGTTTTTTTTCAAACATTAAAACGTTTTAAAAATGGACTTGAAATTTGAATTTAAAATTAGAAAATTTAAACTAATTTATGGGAAAAGATATTTTCAAAATAATTATTATGAAGGATAATTTGAGTTATAGAAATAGTCGTAAAACAATTATAGAAACAAATCGGCTACTAGAAAAGATACGCACGAAATACATTTAAAAGACGAATACACGTATGACATAGCACAAGTACATAGCACAAGTACGAAAAGCTGATGCGTATAAAGTATGGGTTATGGAAGATCGTAAGACAAGGATGGGAAATGTAATCAATGGGTTTTAATAGGATCTAATAAGGAAAGATTTGGAATATAGTCAATAAGATTTAATAGGTTTACACAAAGGAATTATAGCTAATCAATAGATTCAAAAGGGCCTAAAAATGGAAGGATGCATTTGGATTTTTAAAGTAAAAAGATTTGAATTCAAATTCGAATTCGAATTTGAATAACAGTAACAAAAGACATTAAAAATAATTTTGGAAGTGATAATAGTAATGATAATAGGTATAGGACAAAATAGAAGTGGTGACAAGAAAAATATACGTGGAAAATACAGATAATAGTAATGATAAAAACGGGTTGTTACATTCTACCCACCTTAAAAAAATTCCGTCCTCGGAATTTCTTAAGTCAGATAAGAATCAAAGGAAAACTGGATAGATCATGGGTGAAGGTGATATCAGAGGGATGAAATTTGTTGGACTGAAAAAAGTCTAAGATAGGAACGATTTGCAATCAATCGACACCTAGGACAAGACAAAGTCAAGATAGGCACATTCATGATAGGAATCATCAAATGTGAAGATGTGATAGGACTCAGATGTTATCGTTCGTCACCAGCTCGTCATCACTAACTTCCTCGATGACCAAAGAGAACTTCCGTTGGATCCATCTTCGTTTCGAGTGTGTGGTCTACCTACCAAGCTGTAAAAGAAACAAGATAACATTTGCGTACAATGTCTATCTAGACAATCTGGCTAATAATGACATCCCTATTGTTCAGAGTAATTTGTAGAATGCACGACCTGCATGGGCCACCACTAAAACCTGTCACGCCCCGCTTCCCATTATACTTGGGAGCGAGGACGCGAGCGGGCCCGCTTGGGCTGGATCGGTGAAACTCCAACCTAATAAGCGTCTGTGGGTAAACCGTAAACAGGTTCTTGCATTTTAAACTCAGAACAAAAGGAAATTTCATTATTATTACATTGATGTCCAGATTTACAGGTACACAAATAAGGCCAACTTGGCCATTAGAAACAGAACTACAACCAAAAAAATACACCTGAACAAGATTACAACAATTATTAAATTTCAGCGACGTTGCGAAGGCTCGTTGTTCTCCAGCAGCGGATCTCAGCGTCTGGGCACCCTGGTCAAGCTGCTCAGTCTCTAGGATTGCTCCTCTGCAAAATCTGTCTAATACCTGACGTATATTTCACAAGACAAGAAATATACGTCAGCGAGGGTCGCTCGGCAAGATTTAAAACATTAGTGGGAAAAAGACCCTCGGCAAGGTTTTCGAAAATCATTCATATGGCAAAAGGAGTGACATAATAAGATTACAAATAAGTAAAGCGTGTCAGCATAGGAATCATATGGCATGTCAGATGAGATGTACAGAATGACAAGTATAGCAATTGTAGTGTGCAAGGTAATAAACATGGCAATGTGGTGTGTACAGCAATAAGCATGGAAATGTGGTGTGTACAACAATAAGCATGGAAATGCGGTGTGTACAGCAATAAGTGTAACAGGTGTAGTACGTACAGCAATGAGTATGACAAATGTAGTGCATAAAGTAACATGTGACGTACATGGCTTTTGTAATGCACAAAGTAAAGGTACGACATTAGCGATGTACAAAGTAAAACATGACATAAACTTAGTCGGTAGTTCACAATAGTAGCTGAAGTAAACAAGAGTGCCAACCTCTACCTAATCTAGTGACAAGCCCAGTGTCTGAGGGGGAGGTGACCAGCATCACACCCAAGTCGACGGGAGCTACCCGTGACTCTATACTCACCGACCCGGCCAGGTGTCGGTCAAGTTCACCACTAGAGTGTAATCCAGCTTTCCAGCCTCTACTACACTAGACTACCCCACCCAAGTGTTCTGCTGGAACACGTGCCAGCCTAATCCATATTACAAGCACGCCCGAGTTTGTCAACTTGCATGACATCACGATTTCACGATTTCGCCTCTTGGGCGCACGATTCATAATTTCACGATTTTTCTCAAGTTATGTCATTCCGTCATTATATTCCATCAACACATTCCATCAGGGTGCACGAGCATAGAAAGTTATCAGCAGGCATTATAGTAGAACCCATTAATAGCGAGTCTTGGTTTAACAAACAATGTAACAGCACTTTAAAACACCTGGGAAGATTGCACACTTGAATGTCAGAATGTCTCAGATCAAAGCGACTAAGCAAGACATGTAAAAAGTACACCTGCATATCGGGATATCTCAATTTAAAGCAATCGGAGAAAAGCAGCTGTAAGAATGTACACTTGCATATCATGTTGTCTCTGTTTAAACAATCAAAAGTAACAGTTATAAAAGAAAAGAACACTTGCCTGATATAGTCGATATCGGGTGTTCGAGTGGACGCAACAATGGGCGTGATATATCTGTGCCAACGGGTACGTGATATCAGGCTTAAGGAATTAAAATATAAATTCTAACTTATTATACATACCGTATTATCAATACTGATTTAAATAACATTTACTGTTCTTCCTAACATGGACATATAAATGTAACACCCAACT
>CM061141.1:103025568-103336408 GCA_030789695.1 Scilla litardierei
CGCACTTTTCGTTTTCTTCATTTTTATTTTCATTTTCCACCTTTCTTTATTTTCCACTTATTTTCACCCACTTTTTCATGTTTTTCCCATGCATCACGTTTCTTATTTTGTGTGTGTGCTGCTTATGTATAGTAGTTCTTATTTTTCCTTTATCCTTGTTTCTTTTATCCCTTTTTGCTAGAGATGAATTTTCTGTGATGACGATGACTTGGAGCTAGTTTACTTTTATATGCATATTCTCTTGTCATGCCATCGTTTTTATTTCAGATATCATATTGTATACTTTTCTATGCATTCGAGAATAGTAACCTGCACCTTCATTATATGAATGCGAATGAAATTCTACAATTAGCTGAGTCTGATGATTTATATTGTATACTTTTCATAGAAAACACACCAAGCATCATGCATTGATTGCCTCTATTTGGAGTACTTCTTTGTTATCTGCTATCACTTCTTTTTGCATGAAAATTGTATGCTTAACTTTCAGGTTGATTGAATGTATACCATTTTGATATAACTGGATTAGTTTACTTTCTGAAATCAAACTGAGTAGATTACATTACTATGATGAAAGTTGTCATGCACATTCTAAAGAGTGAACTGAGTGTTTGCATATTTTAATTTCTCCACATATCTTGAACTTTATTTCTATACTTAAAACCATTGGTGAATCTCCCTTCAGCAATTCTTATATTGGCATCTTCCCCTTGCTATAAAGTCCAAGATCCAACACACCAAAATCAAAAAGAAAAAAATACATGCATATCGCTCTATCTTTTGATTTGGGATTGTTATTATGTATATGAGTTTCAAAAAAAAGAAAAAAAGAAAAAAAGGAAAAAAAGTAAAAAAGAAGAAACAAAGAGAAGTTCATACACGATCCTATTTCTTTCTTTCTTTCTTCCCTCTTTTATTTTTTTCGAGTTTCAAAAAATGGGGAAAAGTCTTATTGTTCTATTTGATGCCACCACACTTATAGATAAGCTTGGGGGAGAAGATCCAATGATGTATGAGAGAGTGACCACTTGTCTGTGCATGACGACCTAAGCTAGGTAATTTTCTATACTAATGAAGATTACTAGGAGTACTACGAAGTCCACGAATTGAAATTCGGCATGCATTTCATGAATACCATTTTTTCTATTCTTATTGCTCCATATTGTGCGATGACTCTTATACTCCAAATAAAAAGCGAGCAATTGAAAAGTGGGCGATCTATGATTATGTATATTACTTTGGATGCCTTAGACGATGCTAATTCTAGAATGATTTCATGTTTCATATCGTTTTGATATTCTTAGATTTCTAATCGAATGCATTTATATATGATCATGATATCGAGATAAAAGTCTTTGGCAGGTTTTTATTCGTCATATGCTATTTGAGTAAGCAGCTCCATGTCCTGAGAAAATGATCTAGCACCTCCATCTTCGATTTCTTTCCTATCTTCTTTTTCCTTTTTCCTTATTTTTACCCGCCGGGTTCGCCTTTTTACTTATATTCCTCGAGGACGAGTAAGAGGTAAGCTAGGAGGATTTTGATCGCTCCTTATTTTACACCTTTTTCTTCATGTTTTCATGTCGTTTCAATCGCCCATATTGTGTTTTTCACGATTATTCGACGATATCGCGTTGCTTCCACTATTTCCTGTTTTTGTCGTATTTCATGAAATATGAAGCGATCTGGAGCAAAAATGAGATCTAGGGACTTTCACGCACACCGGAGCATCGCCCACGGCCTTATTGAGGAACTAGCAGCACTAGATGATGAGCGAAAGAGGAAGAAATTCGATAGAATCGACGAGGAAGCGAGGAGGAGAAAGAGCCACAGAAGCAGCTCACTCGACCGACCATACAGTTCACTCGGCCGAGTGAAGGAACGTGCTCGGTCGAGTACAACGGATACAGGAGCACATTGAGTCAAATTCCACTCGGGCGAGTGAAATATCTCACTCAGCCGAGTGAAGAAATACACTCGCCCGAGTATGACATGGGGTTTCTCCTTAAAACTCAGTCGACTTACTAGAATTTGGAGAAGAATCACTCGGCCGAGTGAAGAAGTCCACTTGCCTGAGTGTGACAGAGCGACAGACCCCCAAAAACCCAAGTTTCTCTGTTTTTCTTTGGGTTTGTCACTCGGCCGAGTGACATGTTCCACTCGGCGAAGTGGCACAGTCCGACTGTATCGCGAATTAAGGTTTTGGGCTGTGCCAGGGGCAAATCTATCAGGATTTTCTGGATGATTTTGACTTGTATTTAAGGCTAGTTTTATTCCTAGTTTTGGGAGAGACTTGAAGTTAATTTTGACGGCTATTCTTATTGTAATTCGCAGCTAGAGATCAAAGACTCGCAATTTGGTTTGATCTTTCTATCTAAATTTCTTTTTCTTATGAATTGTTTTTTCTCAACCATGAATTGCGCTATGATCTTATTCGTTATTTCTGTGATTTCTATGATTAATTATGAGTAGTTCCGTCGTTCTAGGGCATGGGGATGAACCCTATGGATCCGATCTTAGAATTGTGATGAATGAATTGAATTGTTGCTAGGATTAATGGACGGTTAGGTTATGATTGATTTACTACGAATAGCTAGGAATTTCCATTGATTGGGGTTTGCAAGAGATTGGATTTCAATCGATGGAAAGGCCTAGATATTTAATTTAGGTTTATAATCGAGATTCTCTAGACTTGGTTTGCAAGAGATTGGACCAAAGCTAGGATTTTTATTATAAATCTATACTCATATTCGTTTGCAAGAGATTGAACGAATACGAACTATCATAACCTAGGTCGTAACTCGAGTTTGCACTAGAGTGGGCTCGAGGTGCGATTGGACGATATGTCGATCTTCATGCTAGTGGCTTAGGTTAGGATTTGCACGAGAGTGGGTTCTAATCTAGGTTGCTATGGACCGGCAATAGTGCGAGAACGTGAGCTTGGTTCTATGTTTAGTTACGACTAGTTCACTTCAATTCAAGCCATGCAACATTGAGATTCATGATCCACAAGGATAAATGATGATCCGTGGTGGGGATTCCCTAGCCCTAGACGCCTTTATTATATAGAATTCTATTTGTTATTTGAACGACTGTAACAACATTCCTGAAACCATTCCAATCATCCACCAATAGCTAGGTGATCAAGATAGAGTACTGTCATTTGTCCTCCCTATGTTCGATACCTGCTTGCCACTTCACCGTGCGCTTGCGGTAAGACTACAGTCGTTTTTCGGGTGTATATCCGGACACGACCACTAACCTAAATGAGAGTCAAATGAAACTCGATGAATCTCAAAGAAGACGTAGCAGTCGTGTAAGTATTCCACGTCGACGATTTGAGATCGAAGGTGGAGAAGCTTTCATGACTAGTCTACTAAACGAGGATGAGCCAAGAAACTTGAAAGAGGCTCTCTCTTGTCCTGCTAAGGGAGAATGGGCTAAGGCAGTGGAAGAGGAGCTTGAGTCAATGAGATGCAACAATTGGGAACTGGTTGATCTCCCAAAAGGACAAAAAGCCATTGGGAACAAATGTGTTCTAAAAATAAAGCATAAGGTTGATGGATCAATAGAAAGATATAAGGCTCGACTTGTTGCAAAGGGGTACACACAATAGGAAGGGATTGACTATGTAGAGACTTTCTCACCTGTTGTACGCTTTACATCGATTCGCCTAGTTTTAGCTATAGTTGCAAGCTTAGACCTAGAATTACATCAAATGGATGTAAAAACTATATTTATTAATGGAGAATTAGATGAGGAGATCTATATGGATCAACCTATGGGTTTTGTTAAAAAAGTCCAGAGCATAAGGTTTTTAGACTTTAAAGTCAATCTATGGCCTTAAACAATCCTCAAGGCAATGGTATATTCACTTTCATATTGTAATCATGTCAAATGAGTTCATTATGATTGATGAAGATCATTGCGTTTATACCAAACGGTCTAATGATAAGTTTGTAATTATGTCATTATACGTAGATGAC
The DNA here is from genome assembly GCA_030789695.1 of Scilla litardierei. Taxonomy (NCBI): domain Eukaryota; kingdom Viridiplantae; phylum Streptophyta; class Magnoliopsida; order Asparagales; family Asparagaceae; genus Scilla; species Scilla litardierei. Next base: position 103,029,555 of record CM061141.1, read on the forward strand.
ATACTTATAGCTGGAAATGATAAGGAGTATTTGTTAGAAGTCAAAGCTTGGATTTCATCAAACTTTGAAATGAAAGATATGGGTGAAGCCGCATACATTCTTGGGGTTAAGATCTCAAGAGATCGTTCAAAGAAACTTTTATCTCTTTCACAAGAGACTTATATAAAGAAAGTACTTGAATGATTCAATATGCAAAATAGCAAGCCTTTTAACACTCCTATCAGTAATGGTGAGGCCTTAAGTCAAAGTTTATGTCCTAAGACTGAAGAAGAGAAAAACCTAATGAGAAAAATTCCTTATGCTAGTGCATTTGGTAGTCTTATGTACGCTATGATGTGTACAAAACCAGACATCTGCTTTGCAGTTGGAATGGTTAGTAGATACCAATCCAACCCTGGTCAAGCATATTGGAAGGCAGTTAAGAGAATTTTGAGATATCTAAAGGGGACTACTGATTATACACTCTACTATCAAGGAAGTGATCTGCAACTGAAGGGTTACACTGATGCTGATTGGGGAGGAGACCTTGATGAAAGAAAGTCTACCTCTGGATATGTCTTCTTACTTAACAATGGTGCCATATCATGGAGTAGTAAGAAACAATCATGCATAGCCCCATCCACGATGGAAGCAGAGTTTGTAGCATTCTCTGCGGTAGCTCAAAAGGCTATTTGGTTGAAAAGATTCTTGGATCATTTAATTACCGCAAATAATTCCGATCCAGTTATGGTTAACTATGATAGTCAGGCGGCTATTGCATATACAAAGGATCCAAAGTATCATTGCAAAACCAAACACATATATATCAAATAAAATTCGCTAAGAAGATGGTTGAACGCAAGGAGATAAACATGAAATACATATCTACGCGGGATATGATAGCAGATCTGCTTACTAAACCTATTCCTAGAATGTTTTTTTGGAACACACGAAATCTCAAGGATTATGTAGAATATGATGTACTTCTCTTTTGTATACCCTATTTTTATATAATTAATGTCAATATATTTGATAGCATACAAAAATTATGAATGTTATATGGAGCATTCTTGATTAAAAAGTATGTCGGACAGATGTAAGGTTAGCTTTCTCACACAGGTAACCGCCTCCATCATTTAAGAAATGAGTGAAGATGCGACGAGATTTTAAGTTAATTGTTAGATGAATAATTATGAGTTCGGGCTTAACATCACAAGTCGACGAATGACTAAGGAGTCATTGTGGTTATAAATGTGAATTTAAGAATTCAAATCATCTGTCTTAGATGCCAGGAGTCCTAGTGGTTTGAGTTGAGTAGATTAGAGGACACAGAGTTAGACATAGTGATGTCTAATTATCATCTGTACAATACTATATATTGAGACATACACTTCATGGGAAAGGAGAAAGTGTTGTAACACATGTTTCATACCATGTGTGCATAATCAACGAAAGGGTTTAAACGTAAGTTTTGATCTAAATTGACTGTTGTGTGAGACCTTGAGGCCTTGAGAGACTTAATCTAGTACCTCAAAACTCTGATCGAGTTCTTGAGACTTGGTTAGATGTTTGCTATCTTGATATGTTACCAAGAGATCGTGATGGATTCGGTTTGACGGGACATACTTGGAAAAGCAAGTTAAGCCATATTCAAGAGAACCACGAGAAGATGAAGATCATTTCGAGTATCACATTGATTTGTGTTCACCGGTCGACTAATTGAGCTTATACGAAGTTCAATTGTGAATACAAAGTATATGAGATCAAGGGATAATATTTAATGTGATTAAATGATCTAGGGTGCTGCATACTTCTAAACTACTCATATGAGTTGTTATATACTCCTAACCTTTATATACCACCGAACTCATGCAGTATGTCAGTTGCATGGCCAATTTCTCTAGTATGAATTGGCGCAGAATAAAGGAAATAAGTTTCCTTATGTATCTCATTCATGTGTGAGTGGGAGATGTTGGAATTTGAGGGCTAAATGAAGCAATTACACCCATAAATATGATACCTAAGTTAAGGACTTAGGAAATGTCACAATTATGTTAATTAATTGGTTATTAGGTGGTTCCATAACTACACAAGGTAGTTATATGCAGAAATTGTAACTCCCACCATGTGGGAATGCTATAAATAGGCCCCCTCTCTTGTTGGAAAAAGAACGCTTGAAGTAGAGAGAAACTACTTGCATTTAGTCTTCATTTTCCAAGAGAGAGTACACTAAAAGAGTGAGTTTTCTCATCCAAATTTTTGCACCAACCAAAAGAGTTTTAGGTTGTGGAAATCCGTAGATTTTCCATCGTGTGATCATCTACAACAACAGGTGTAAAGAAACCTTGGCGAATCGATCCTTCCGCTGCGTATTTAAGGTAATTGGTAAGTTCTCCTTCGGGATATCCAAATTTCCTTCAGTGTGGATGTGGCCTTGGGTGCATGTGGCTTTTTGAGAAGGTGGATGTGGGACCTACATGATGAGGTCTATTTGTAAGGATCGTTCATGTCTTGCAATACTAACAACAAACACTCTAGAGGAGGTGAATAGAGTAATGGCAATAAATTGTGTAATTAAAAATTAAATTTACAAATGCGGAATTATAAATGCAAGAGGAGAATAATTCGCACAATCAATGCAAACGCAAACACAAGAGTTTACCCTGGTTTCCTAAACGTGGGTACATCCAGCCACATCAAATATTCACTATAATCCTACACAAGGTAGTGAATACAATCTCACACAGAGATACCTCACACAGAGGATTTGGATTCTCACAAAGAGAAATCCTTGCTCACACACACAAAGACTCAACTAACCCTACACAAGGGTTAACCTCTCACACAGAGAGGAAACAGTTCTCACAAAGAAAGTTAGGGTTTCAACTTACACAAAGATGAAATACATATTCTTACATATGCCTTGAGATGAACTTACTCAATATGAAGAAGAAGGCATTGAAGAATATATCTAAGTGATGAGATGAACTTGAATGCACTTGGATGATTTCCCTTGAGCTTGCTTCAAAGGATGAAGAGGAATGAGCTCATGGGAAGGGAAAATGAGATATTATGAGTGTGGCTTAATGATCCTTAATGATCTTCAATAGTTCCAAGAAGTTCTAAATGAATTAAGTCCATTCCTATTTATAAGAAACCACTAAAACCCCATAAAACCCAAGCTAGAGGCCAAGGACAGAATTCAGCAACAACTAGAATCTGTGATTTTACGACATCGACAGGTGACTAATGAAGGATGGACAGTCGACTGATCAACGACTATATTATTCCCAATGTATATAATCTAAGCCAAGACATGCGACTGTTGAAGACTACACAGGCGCATGTACAATGTACCGGCGCCTGGAAAGACTTCGTCCGGCGACTGTCATATGGGATTGACGGGAGCTGAGAAAATGCAACTTACGCATTTGTGCATCCAGACGACTGATGAGCAAAGTCCAGACGCCTGAAAAATGACCGGTGACTGTAAACTCCACATCATTCGATTGACACACAAGCTGGAGTGATGCCTAGAGGTGACAAGTTGCCCACTTTGGCACACAGACGACTGAAGAACAATATCTAGGCGCCTGATGAAAGACAGATGTCTGTCAAATGAACTTTGGTCGCTTGCTCCAAAAGCTCAAGAAAGAGTCAATAAATGTTTTACTTGTGCAGTGCACAATAGTCGGCTGTAGAAGGCTGGCCAGGTGCCTGGAATCACCCAGTCGCCTGTTGGAGAGCCAGAGACTCCAATTGAGTCTTTTGGCAAGGTGAACCTATTGGGTTGGATTCTATAATAATCCTAAGGAACACTAAGATGGTAAATACATATGCATGAATGAGTAGATCATCTATCAAGACATTACAACAATCCTAAACTCAAAACAAGAAAAGCAATTAAATGAAATAATACATGGATTACAATTGCTTCCATTAGAGTCTAATCTTCAACCTTGAAGCTCCACATCTTCCAAGCTTTGGCACCTCTTGATGAGCTTCCCTTCATCAAGATCCAAGTTTTGGCTATGCTGCTCTAGATGTCCATCCTAGCACCAAGCTATTAGTCTCCAAATCATGCTATTCTATATTTGGTAATCATGAGACTAAACCATGAGAATCATTGGCAAAAACATAATGTTGTGATCATCATCAAAATAATATTGGTCTAAAACACTAATACATAACAATCTCCCTCTTTTTGATGATGAAACACATTATGTAAACCATAAATGATTAAATCACAATCCTAATGAGCTCCCCCTTACTTATATGCACCAATTATAAAATGGCAGATAACCAATTGTAAATAATCATTATACTAATTGTAAGTAAACAGAGATTAAGAACAATAGTGACATATAGTAGGCGTGTATTACATAAACCAATTGTAATATATCAATAACACTCTCCACTTGGATGGTTTACATAATCCCTCATATCTCTCCATATCTCTCCCCATATATATCTCTCTCCCCATAGAAGATATGAGCTCCATAAAAGAATATGTATGATTTACATAATCCATATCTCTCCCCATGTCATTGTCAAAAAGGTGGATATCAAACATATAAGAAGTGACATCTTGTCATTGATTCCAATTTAAAATGTGACAATATGCAAGAGATTAAGAGATGTATGATACCTAATGTAAAATTTTGTGGGTATCAATCACTATACCATGCTCCCCCTATATCATAGAAATGGTCAAAATGTTGACTTCTAGGATCTAATACCAATTGAAAAATAATTGGAGCCATGGGCCTAAAATGTATCAAAGCATAGATATGAAAAGATCAAGCTTCATGATACAAATGGCATTGCTAAAACAAGATATAACATGAAACGTTGGCAATATCAATGGGTTGAGTTCAAGACCATAGTAACCAATTGTAAGCAAGGTAAACAATGATCTCAAACATAAACCCATTGTTTTACAAATAATTTTAAACATATTAACCATATTAACTCCTACATTGTCATTTTTGCGCTCCGGATTTAACTCCGAAAACTTACCGCAAGTGCACAGTGTCAATGCTTTGTAAAATAGAAAAATGTCGAACCCACAGGGAGGCAGATGCTTATATAGTCTTGGATTTATTCAAAGTCTTAGAACAATGCTAGTTTGGCGTATCAGAAAGATTGTCACGAATGGTTACTATCTCAATTAACAATAGAATAAAAACTAGCGCAATAGGAGTCACCACTAGGATCGTCGGGTGTCAATGCTAGGTTACAATTTCTACGTTGAATTGGCTTTGTTAGGGTGAGATTATCACATCTAAAATGTAGAAGTCATAGCCAACGACCATTGTGCCACTCATCTAACGTATCACGTGTTTAGCCCCACCACCGTGGATGGCCATACACACGATCCGTGCATTACAAACGACAATTATTCTCAATCTCTACTCACACCACCACCGTGGGTTAGAGCTTCGATCTGTGATTTGATGGCTCTCATTGATGCTACAACCGTAGGTCATCAATTAATAATATAGGACGCTGGTGGAAACCATCAAAGTGCATGCCACCACCGTGGATCACGAACTCTAATTGAATTCACTAACGTGCCTAATTAAATTCATAAGATACACGTCCAAGGTGTGTGCCACTACCGTGGATCATAAACCCTATATGAGATCTCCTACAAACTTTGCTGGATCAACCAAAGACATCCCTTTTATACCAAAAAAACGTAAAAATCCTAACTTTGCATCTAAATCCTAAGATCTTAGGGCTAATCCATTAGCCCTAGAAACGACTACTCATAATTTATGACGATATCAACAAAAACGTTTAAAATAGATAGAAATCATGGTCGCAATAAAAGACATCGAAATAAGCATATATCGATGAGTGATCATTACCAAAGCGTTGAAGACGAACAAACAATCGCAGAGTATTAAGTTCAAGAGATTCCAAGCAAATTGCAATAATAAAAGTATCAACTTTGTCTTCAAAGCAATAGCGACGGCGCAAGAACTCTCTAAGAAAAACGAATAACTTCTAAATAAAAATATCTGAATAGCCTCTTATAAAACAAGGGTAAAAAGAGTGGAGATGGATCCCACAAAAATCTGAAGAAAGGGCTTCTTGGCCCCCCAATTAGTTAGGCTGCGGCTCCCTACACGGTCGAGTAGCAGTGCTGCTCGGTCGAGTGATGACATTGTCAGTCGCTTCTCCTTTCTTTGATCAGTTTCAGATATGAGCAGCTTGGTCAAGAGATCGCCGTGATCGGTCGAGTCACTGAGGGATGGTTCTTTAGGCTCAAAGTGCTACTCTTTAATTGATTCTGCTTGGCCGAGTAGTTGTAGTACTTGGTCGAGCAGTGGTCTACTCGGTCGAGATACAGTAAGTTGGAGATGCCTTTGAAATCTTCATTCTGTTTGGGCTTCAGCTCGATCGAGCGGTTGTAGTGCTCAGTCGAATCACTTCTGTTCTCTCCTACTTCGATTAAGAATGGGAATTGGATTGAAGTCAGCCGTTTGATCTGACCGAGTGGTGTTTCTACTCGGTCGAGTGACGTGTGCATATCAGCTGGAGGATCTCTTCTTTTGTGTTGAAGGTCATCTCGGTCGAGTGCTGATGCACTCGACCGAATGGTTTGGAAAAATCAGTATATGATCTTATTTGAGCTCCTTTCTCTCTTTCACTTCTTCTCTTCTCTTCTCCTCCTCCAATCTTCTTCTCCACCTCGTCGAACACCTATCTGACCTTGCCATTGGCGCTCCGGCTGGCTTGGATGTGTCCATATGCTATAAGCCTATAATTGCTCCAAATCACTCCAAAGTTCCTGAAAATCCACAATTCTATACGAAAATCAAACTTATCGTGAAAAGCGGGATAATATATATAAGTGAATTTTGGATGGCGAAAATGCTATGAAAACATGCGATAAAAACATGGAAAATAGGGACACATCAGTTATACACATGATTCAAAGTATGCATGTATGACAATGTATTCCCCAATGTCCTTATTTTCATGAAAACCATAATTTGAATTTTTTTTCAAAATCATTAAAAACCACACACAATTAATGGGAATGTTAAGAATAAACATAAAGCAAAATACGCATGCAAAATGCACATGTGAGAGAGAGACCTAAACATTAGGGAACCAAACCCAAGAAGAGTTTGATTTCATAATGTAATCACATGAGGTGATCACATCCCTAACTAATGAGTTGATGTACCTTTCCCTCTCTTGTATACTACACTGAGCGGGAATCCAAAGACTTAAAAATTTCCTAGGCAATGGGTTTTCCTTTTGCAAGAGGGGTGGATGTGGCATGCTTAGGTGTTGAAAATATTTTCTTGTCATGCAAAGAATGATGATTTTGCTTCTTAGAAAAAAATGAAAGATTTTCATTTTTTTCGCATCACCTTGTGAATTTGCAAAAATGAAAAATATTTTCTTAGCATGCAAAGAATGATGATTTTGCTTCTTAGAAAAAAATGAAAGATTTTCATTTTTTCTCATCACCTTGTGATATACATGCTTCTTGTTAGTGTTATTGTTATACAAGAAAGCATGCTGATTCTTCTTAGGTTCTTTAGCAATAATTCTTGAATTTGCACCATAAAAAGAATTAGAGGTTAGTTTGGTCACCACTTTTGGAATATATCCCAAACCTCCTCTATGGCTTGTCGGATGTTGTTTTTCCAACAAACCGTGGAGTGAATCCCTAGCATGTATAAAGCTTATGAGCTTTTGAGATTCCTCTTTGCATTTCAACGTATGTTCTTAAATGCAAAATTCTTAGCTAAGGTTTTGAGCTATCAATTTTGCATTAATCATGCTCAGATCCTTAACTTGAGAAAGAAGTGTGTCTCTCTTACTAGTATCACAAACATGCAAAGCATCATTATTATTTACACTAGAAGATTCTAATTCATGTACCCTACTCATAGCATTTAAAATTTTGCTTTCAATTTAGCGTATGAGTCGATGCACTTACTAGTTGCGTTGGAGGCCACATTGTAGTGGTATTCGTGCTCCTCATATGATAGATTTAGATCCCCCACAACTTCATCGTTGTTTTTTTTCCTCGCTAGAGCTTGATGAAGACTCTTCCCCTTTTGCCATGAAGAACACTTCTTCATTGGGGTTGAGCCACGCCTCCACCTCTTCATCGCTTGAACTTGAGGATATTGATGAAGAATCATCGAACGCCGCAAAGCACATGTGAGCTTGCTCCTTGTCATCTTCATCATCTTCACTTGATATGTCCACATCGGAGTCATCAAATGTGCCGACAAGCCCTTTCTTTTAGTTCTTGAATTTGAACTTCCCTTTCCAATGTTTCTTCCCTTTCCATTTGTAAGTCTCTTTGTAGGGTTTGAAGAGCATTCAATAGAAAGATGACCTTTTTCCTCTACAATTGAAAGAAATAGAATTTTTAGATTTAGAGGCAAACTTTGACAAAGATTTACCTTGCTTATTCCTTTAGGAATGCCTTAAATTGCTTGGCAAGCTCCATGAAATCATCACCACTACCCTCATCTTCTTCACCAGAAACTTCTCGATGGAATTTCTTCCTCCACTTTATTGGCTCCTTCTCGGCATGGAATGCAACCCCTTTTGCTTCTCTAGTTTCTCAGGCTTGGATGGTTGAATCTCTTTCTTATGTTGAAGCTTCACTTTATACGCAATGAGATTCCCAACTCAACGGTGTATTTAGACATGTCGTTAGAATCCAACATACCTTTGGCCTTTGGCTCCCATTGGGGTGTAAGAGAGTCAAGGATCTTCTCCACACGATCCTCTTGGGAAATCACCTTCACAAGTCCTTCCAAAGCGTTCATGATTTCAGTGAACATTGTGAATATTTCCGAGATGCTTTCTCCTTCCTGCATCTTAAACATTTCATATTTAGATCTAAACACAGTTTGTTTAGATTTCTTAACCTTTTAAGTCCCTTCATGACAAATCTCTAATGTATGCTAAATTTTGTTGGCCGTTTTGTACTTGGAGATGCGGTGGAACTCATTTGAAGTGAGGACACAAAGGAAAGCATTCATTTCCTCGCATTATATTTGATCGTGTCCTTCTCTGCATTTGTACTTGTAGCCACAGGTGTAGTAGGCTTCTCAAATGGTGACTCAGTGATGTCCCATAGGTATTGGCCCTCCAAGTAGATCATCATCTCGATCTTCCAACTTGTATAGTTGGTTCCATTGAAGAGTGGGGGTCGAACGGTAGATAGACCTTCTTCATGATACACGGATGAAGCATTGAATGCCATCATTGTAGTATGCTCCAACCTTGCTCTGATACCAATTGTAAGGACAGCCTATGCCTTGCAATACTAACAACAAACACTCTAGAAGGAAGTGAATAGAGTAATGTGATCGCTACCGGATATACACCCGAAAAACAATTGTAGTTTTACCGCAAGCACACGGTTAAGTGGTAAGCGGGTTATCGAACATGAGGAGGGACTAATGACGGTACTCTATCTTAATCACTAAGCTATTCGTGGAAAGGCGATTTTTGGATGTTGGTATCACAATTGTTCAATTATCAATTCAATATTATAAAAAATGTCTAGGGGTAAGGAATCCCCACTACGGATCGTCATGCATTTCTGTTAATCGCAAATCTCAATATTGCAAGACTTGAATTAAGGTGAACTAGTCGTAACTGAATAGATAACCAAGCTCACGCTCTCGCGCTATTGCAGGTCTATAGCAAACTAGATCAGAGCCCACTCTCGTGCAAACCCTAATTTAAGCCACTAGCATTAAGATCGACATCATCGTCCAATCACACCTCGAGCCCACTCTCGAGCAAACTAGAGTTATGATCTAGATTGTCATAGCTCGTATTCGTCCAATCTCTTGCAAATGAATATGGGTATAGACTTATAATGAAACTGCTAGCTTTGATCCAATCTTTTGCAAACCAAACCTAGTGAATCTCGATTATAAATCTAAATCGAATATCTAGACCTTCCCAATGATCAGTGCCCAATCTCTTGCAAACTCTAGATCAATCGAAATTCCTAGCTACCCGTAATAAATCAATCACAAACTAACCTCCTAGCTATTCTAGCAACATATCGATTCATTCATCACAAATCTATCATTAGATCCATAGGGTTCATCCCCTTCCCTAGAACAAAGGATCTACTCGCAATTCATCGAAACAATAGCAAAATCAATAATAGAAAACAAATCGCAATTTAGATCTAGGAGGAAACAATTCATAAAGTGCAAATATTTAAAAGAAATAGACAAACCTGATCTGAGTTCTTTAATCTCCTAAGCTGAATTAGAATTAGAATTAATCTAAAATCTATTCTCTGGTCTCTCCTTAAGCTGGGATAAAAACTGGGCTTAAATACATACATAAATTGTCAAAATAAACCTGACAGAACTGCCCCTGCATAGCCCAAAACCCTAGTTTCCAGCCCAGGCTGGCGGCGCTACTCGGCCAAGTGCCAGATCAGAATAAAAACAGAGAAGCTTGATGGTTTGGGCACTCTGGCACTCTGCGGCACTCGGCCGAGTGGATCTTCTGCTGCGCTCCCCAGAATTCCAGAGAGTCTGGCGGGTTTTCCTTCTGAAAATATGACCTCACTCGGACGAGTGAAGTTATCTAATCGGCCGAGTGGAATTAACCACTCGGGCGAGTACATTGCAGCACAAGGTGTCTTCGTATTGGTCCTACTTGGCCGAGTACGCTTCTTCACTCGGGCGAGTGGGCTTCTTTACTCGGCCGAGTGGCATGTTTCTGGAATCAACTCTTCTCCTCCTCGTCTCATCATCGATTCTACCTATCTCCTTCTTCTCTCGCTCGTCATCCTGCGTCGTTAGCCCATCGATAGGGCCATGGGCGATGCCCCGGTATGCGTGCAAGTCCCTTAAGCTCATTTTTGCTCCCGGTTGCTCCATATTTCCTGAAATCAGACGAAAACAAGAAATAGCGAAAAGTAACGAAATATCATCGAATAATCATGAAAAGCGCGATATGAGCAATTGAAACGGCATGCAAACATGCAGAAAAAAGGTGTAATATATGGACCGATCAAAATCCCCTAAGCTTGCCTCTTACTCGTCCTTGAGAAAGATAAGTAAAAAGGCGAACCCGGTGGACAAAAATAAGGAAAATGAAAAAGAAAGATAGAAAAGAAAACGAGGAGGGATGTGCTAGATCATCCTCTCAGGACATGGAGCTGTTTACTCGAATATCACGATGAATTAATCATGCTAAAGATTTTTACCTTGATATCACATCATATATAGGCGCATTCGATATAGAAATCAAGAACGTCAAAACGATACGAGCTATAAAATAATTCTAGAATTAGCATCGTCTAAAGCATTTAGAATGATATATGTAATCATAGATTGCACATTTTTCAATTGATCGTTTTCTGCTTGATGTATAAGAGGTGGCACTCATTATAAAGCAATAAGAATAGAAAGAGATGGTATTCATGAAATGCATGCCAAATTTTCAATTCATAGACTTCGTTATACTCTAAGTAATCCCCTTAAATATCAAAAATTACCTTGCTTAGGTCGTCATGCACATATAAGTGGTCACTCTCTCACACGTCATTGGATCCCATCCCCCACGCTTATCTATAAGCGTGGTGCATCAAATAGAACAATACGGCCTTTTCCCATTCTTTAAAAAAAAGCTCCAAGGAAAATAAAAGAAAAAAGGAAGGAAGGAAGAGAAAGAAAGAAACGAAATGGGATCGTGTATGTACATATGATTCTTTTTTGTTTTGCTATTCTCTCTCTTTTTCTTTTGAAATATACCCAATAACGATCCCAAATCAAAGAAAGATAGAGAGATATGCATACATACATACATACATATGTTAATGGAGGAGTGCTCACAGCACTGTCAGCGATCTGGGCGCCCTACACATATTTTTTAAATATTTTTTTGCAGTAGTTAGATAAATGTTACATAGCTCCCCACAAATTTTCAGGTCGATCCAACACCGTTGAACCTCCGTTCATCAATTTCAAAAACGTTTCGCAAAACTATCCAGATTTTGCGCAACGTTTTTGAAATCGATGAACAGAGGCTCAAACGGTGTTGGATCGACCTGAAATTTTATGGGACGCTAGGTAACAAGTTTACCTAACTACTGCAAACCAAATTTAAAAACAAATATGTGTAGGGCGCCCATATCACTGACAGCGCTGGAAAATTTCTAGCGCTGCAGCACTCCTCCATTTTTCACACACACACACACACACACACACACACACACACATAAGGAGTTCTCCTATTATACTGGGCTTCACGTCAACTGGGACAAGAGTGCATGATTATTTAGCAAAGGGGCGAAACATAAAGATGTCCTAGCGGATTATTTGGGAATCAAAATTGTGTCTACCATCACTACATACTTGGGGTTACCACTTTCGTTGAAGTACCCTACATCCCCAAATTACAAGAAGTTAATGGACAAATGCAAGAAGAGGATGGGTGGCTGGTCTTCTTACATACTATTTATATCTGGGCGAATTGAACTTGTCAGGACAGTTATTCACGACATGGTAGCATTCTGGATGCAAGTGTTTCACATCCCCGTGAGCGTTTTGAGAACTATCACGGCAGCCTGTAGGAGATTCATTTTGGGAAACTCTAAAGCTTGGGCCTGGGATGATATATGCAAACCAAAATCGGAAGGATGGGTGGGGATTAGATTGTTGGATGAACTAAATGTAGCTACGGGAGTACGGCTCACCTGGAGGTATCTTACATGAGATAGTATCTGGGCTGGCCATATGCGGATGAAATACGGGCATCCATGGGGCTTCTTTACGACCAAGGGAGCTGTCACACATTCCGAAACATGGAAGAGGTTGCTTAAATGCCGAAGTGTGTCCAAGAATTTAATAAGAGGACCGTATGCGATGGGAGCTCAACAATTTTCTGGCAGGATTTTTGGCTTGAAGGCGGGCCTCTCAAGGAGCATTTTGATGTGTCGCCGGGAGTTGATCAGCTAAAAGTATCAGATTACTGGGGTTCTAGTGGCTGGAGTAATGATCGCACTCTGGACCCGGTGCACCACCTGTTGCATAAAATCACCATGAGGTCGGGTGTAGATGGCTGGAAATGGTTACCTACAGAGTCTTTTTGTTTCAAACACGCGTGTGAGGGAGTACGTAGAAGAAGCCCGCCATTCCCTCTACATAAATTGATCTGGTATCCCAATCACATTCCAAAGATGTCGCTGACTCTTCTCAGAGCATTGAGGGGTAAATTGCTAACCAGGGATAAGATCTGCAGATAGGTGATTAATTATTCATCTACATCCTCCTGCGTATTATGTGATGATAATGAGGAGGAAAATGTCGACCACTTATTCTTTGAATGCAACTATACTAGATACATATAGCGTAGGGCTGTGCTGATGTTAAAGGTGCCATTGCACATACATCCTTCCCTCTCAGAGGTTGGTAAATTCTTTCTTGCAAAGTTTGGTGGTAAGGGATGTTTAAGTTTGCTTTCTAGAAACTGCCTGGCGTCGTTGGTTTGGCACATCTGGAGAGAAAGGAATAGAAGGGTATTTGAAGATGAAAATAGATGCCATACCATCCTGTTTGAAGAGATAGCTACTGATATTAGAGTTGCTCTGTATAATCAAGACCCAACCTCTGCTGAAGAGATAGAAGCATTTGGAAACTGGGATATCAAGAATAATGGTTGAGCTCAATGTTCCATTGTTAGTTCCTTATTGGCACTGTATTTGTAAGGATTCTAGTATGGTGATGGTTTTCATAGTAGGGAGTGACGTCGCCTATACCCTATCCTCCCTCTAGTGAAATCGATCACATATATGAAGCCTTTTGTATCTCTTTACAGTACTCAATATAATATCACGCTAACTTTACAAAAAAAGAAGGATCGTATTCTTTTTTTAAGCATGGGGAAGATGCAAGTATATGATTCACTAGGGAGAGATTCACTAATGACTATAAGTTTGGAATTGATGATCAAGGTATGTGGAGAAAGAAATATAACGCTCGGTTCAATCTTTTGTTTGTGCATGAAAACTTTTAGTAGGGTAATGTAATCTACTCAGTTTGATTTCAGAAAATAAACTAGTTTAATCATATCAACAAGGCATACGTTCAATCAACCCGGAAATTGAGTGATCGCGCCCGGATATACACAGGGAAAACGACTATAGTATTACAGCAAGCGCATGCCGTAGTGGCGAGCAGGTATCGAACACAGGGAGGACAATTGACGGTATCTTACTTTGATCATCTAGCTATTGATGGAATAAGAATAGTTTTGATGGTAATGTCACAATCGTTCAAATAGCAAATAGAATTCAATATAATAAAGCGGCTAGGGATATGAAATCCCCACTACGGACTGTCTCTTATCCTTATGGATCATGAATATCAATGTTGCAAAGTTTGAACGTAGGTGAACTTGTAACGGTCTGTTTCCATCAGCACGATAATATGTGTGTTTAACCTATTAAACTATTTTTCGTCCGGAGTTTTATGATTTCAAAAATTCTTATAAAAATATTTTGAAGTATCGGAGTAGTTATGGGGTATTTTAGTAAGTTCGGGTTTCATCAAATACCTCTATATAATCCGATAAAAATTCATTTTCGATTTTTACCGTTTTGGCTTAATGAATTAATTTTCTATACAAACATCGTCAAAACGTTTTCAAACTTCTACGGTATCATCCTATAATTATTTAAGGCTTCCCACATTAATTTCGTAATTTTTCGACAACAAATCAGTAGAGAACCCGTTAACCCGCTTTCTAAACGTTTTGGCCCACGACTCGTATTTTCGTAGCTCAAATCGTGAATCGGACTTCGTATTCATGGTCCTCGTGACGATACGAACCCGTGGGTATGTTTTCGTAATTTTTCGAACACGTTTACTAGTAGGGGCAAAATCGTAATTTTGTTACAAATTTTACCGTCACTAATTACCTTACCTAATTACTAATTACACTAACCTAATTACTAATTACCCTAACATGATTAACATGTGGAGGAGACACCGGTTCAAATTTTTCAAAAGATCTAATTAAATGCAAATCTTATCATAATCCTCCTTTTTGACTAAACATTAAATGTTTAGATTAAAAATTAGTTTTCCTAATCCTATTTAAACCCCCCTAATCCCCCTTCTTCCTCTACCAGCAACCCACTCCGGCGAAGCTCCGGCAAGATTCCGGCGAGCTCCTCCCCACCTCCGGTGAGCCCCCACCATCCTCCTCCATTTCTCAATCTTCAACCTCCTCCTCCATTCCCTCAATCTCTCTCAATCTCTCTCTAAAAACACTACAAAAGCTCAAATAAACCCATGAAACCCACCAAGCTCAACCCACCTCCGGCCATGGCAAACTCCGGCGAACCTCTCCCATTCCGGCAATCACATGGCTTCCACCTCTCTCCATTGATCTCCTCTACAACTCTCCTTCCCTTCCACATTGATTCTACACAAGAATCATCCAAAACAACAACAACAACAACACCAACAAAAACCAAAACTGGGCTCTGCTTTTTCGGCCGGCGGCCGGCGGCGGCCGGCAGGTGGCCGGCCACCCTACTCCCCCTCCTCCTTGGTCTCTCCCCCTTGCTCCTTGGCCACCATTGAGTCACCCACACAAATGAAGAAGAAGAAGAGAAAAACACAAAAAAAAAGAAGGAAAAAAAAAACATTTCACAGTTTTGGTGCTGCCAACATTTTGAAGGGAAGAGAAGGAATTAGAATTTTGTGAAGAAATTTAGAGAAGGGATTTTGTAAAAGAAATTTTGTGAAGGGGGATTGTAAAATAGATAGGAATTATTTTCTTTTGGTATTTTATTTTCGTACGTGTATACGTATACGTGCGTACGTGCACGTAGTACGAATTTTGTAATTTCGATTATTATATTAATAAAATATGGGTGCGTGCGTGTGGTGTTTGTAGGTAGACGTCCCGGGAAGACACCGACTCCCGGACACGGTACGAGACCCGCCCAAGGAACCGGATTACAACCGGTCACGACTACAGGCAAGTAAATACCGTATATATGTGTGTTGCAAGTAATTACCGGGTATCTACCGCATATGTGCTTGTTGTACTTGTGCTCATTGTATTGTTGAATGTCAAAGTGAAGGGCCTATAAAGCCATACGGATACGGATACGGTTAATGTGATACCACACGGGTTTTGGGGTAGCCTTGAGCTACGAAGTGTGCGGGAGTGACCGGGTCCACCCTTATTAGTTAAGCTGTACCATCACCCGGCAGGGGATGGTAGGTAGAGATTCCACGAGTTGCTCCGTGGGATGGGTGCACTTCGGGTTGCATATCGTGCACTCGGGCTAAGGCTGATGCACTAGCTTGTTTGTTACTATGCTACTATTGCTGACTGTTCTACTGACTAAGTCGAGACTACTTGAAGGTGGCAGAGCGGCGTAATAACAAGCGGTCTTAAATTACAACCGAATCAGTGTCTATGAAGGAATGGGAAGGGGGTTGGTCAACCAAAGGACTTGTCCTGCGGTCATTGAAGTGACCTGTGCCTTCAAGCCCTGACTGACTGGCTGATTTGGAAGTGAAGTTAGACTTCTTATTATTAGGCATGCCTACACTATTGGATAGTCAAGCGACGTTTGTTACCTCTTGTTCGTTCATTACATTTCCTACCTTTACTTTCTGCTGGTCTTTACTTGCCGCTTAGCGCTGACATGTATTTCATTGTTTTTTGAAATGCATGTCAGACTACGAGCCGACGGAGTACGTGGAGTATTACACTGAAGACGATCCTGTAGACCAGGGATCAAAGGACGTTACTGAGCCCGCACCTACAGAGGAGTAGGAGTTTCCGATTTGACCACAGCATCCACTTGATTTCATCGTCAGTGTGCTTTCCTTACCATCGTTAGTGTGCTTTCCTTATTGCCAGTGTGCTATTTACTTCCGAGTGATGTACTTTACTTTTCTGTCGAGTCGATGTAGGCCGTACTATAAGGCCCAGTCCTGTACTACTTATCATCTATTGGGATAATAAAGATGTTGTGTGTTGTTTCTCTGAGTTTGCATGACAAGAACCTGTCCTTCAATGGAATTACTACAGACGCTTATTGTGCATCGAACAAGGAAGAAAAAAAAATTTCCTCCTTGTTTTATGTACAAGCGGACCTTCGTCGCGTCCTCGCTCCCGGGTATTTTGGGAAGCGGGGCGTGACAGGTTTCTGTGGTGGCCCATGCAGGTCATGCAAATACTCAGAACAATATATGCATCTTTACGATCCTAAGCTGACTGAGTAAATATTGACTCAAGTTTATTGTTTTGCAGCATGGCAGGAAGACCAAACACCCGCAACGGAAGTGGCGCCAATGGAAACAGTGCCGATGGTGCCGCCGAGATATCTGCAGTCCTGGGAGTGATTAGAGAAATGTTGGAAATACAACACCAGATGCTTCAGCAGGAACCAAGAGCACCACCACCATCCGCTGAGCCAGGGGTTAAGCAATTCCAGGAGCTTCGTCCGAAGACTTTCTCTGGGAAGGAAGGGCCACTAGCAACTGAAGAATGGGCCCTAGCCACTGAAGACAAGTTGAGCGCTGCTCGCATCTCCCAAGCAGGATGGGTCGAAGTGGCAAAACTGCAACTGACTGACAATGCTCGAAGCTGGTGGGATCGTGAAGAACGACGTCTGGTTAAGCCTATCTCTTGGGGCATGTTCCGGGAAAGGTTCAACGCCCAATATTTTCCTCCCTCGGCCAAGAGAGAACTCCAAAGTCGTTTTACTAATCTGAAACAAGGCAATAGGACCGTGGATGAGTATGAGGCAGAATTCTCAATGCTCAGTCGCTTCGCTCCACACATGGTCGAAAATCTAGAAGACTGTGCCTATCAGTTTTGCCAAGGCCTAAACCCTCGTGTTCAAGCCTCGATGAGTTCAGTGAAGCTGACTACCCTTGAGGATGTTCTGGAAGCTGCACGAACTCATGAAGCTGTTGCACGACTTGAAAGGGGAATTCAAGTTAATACAGGCAAACGCCCGATGGAACCTGCCAAGAACAATTTCCGTCCGACTCAAACCACCAATTTCAAGAAGCCAGCAGCCCCAGCCAACACCAAATCCACTATGGTGTGCCACTACTGGAACCGTGTTGGACACGTCAAGAAGGACTGTCGCATGTTCTTGAAACTGTGCCTAGTGTGTGGTGCATCTGACCATCTTGCCAAGGACTGCCCTCGTAGCACTATCAATCCAGCCAACCCTACGATGGCTTCAGGATCAGCTCAGCAAAAGCAACCCCTGCCTCCTCAGGAACAAGCTTTTCAGAATGCCAAGCCAAATCCACCAAGGCGTCAGGCATTTACTATGACTGCTGCTGAAGCCGAGACCACTGATCAAGTGATCTCAGGTAATCTCTAGACCTCAGTTTCTTACAACATTCTATATCATATGCTTGATTGGTGAGTAACTCTTGCTAAGACATATTCTACATTTACCTAGGTATTATCTTAGTATCTGCATCTCCAGCTCTAGTCTTGTTTGATTCTGGAGCTTCTCATAGCTTCTTATCGCAAAATTTTGCGACAGATCATTCTATTACTATCTGTGATCTTCCAAGATGTTGGAATGTCAACACTGGAAATGGAATAGTAAAAATCTCTACCGGATGCAAGTCATGTCCACTAGTGATCTGTGGACGTGAACTATTCGCTGATTTCATGATTATCAGCATAGCCAACTTTGATGCGATACTCGGCATGGATTGGTTAGGGACTTTCTACGCTCACATTGACTGTCACCAGAAGAGTGTGGTGTTTAAAATTCCCGAACATCCTATGTTTGAGTTCATAAATGGAAGTCGTTCGCTTGGTCCTATCAAGTTTCAGGCCAAGCCGAATGAAGCAATAGTCGCATCAATGCAGGTTGAGCCTGAACAACCTTTAGTAGTTCGAGATTTCGAAGACGTATTCCCTGAAGATATTTCTGGATTACCACCAGACCGAGATCTCGAATTCACTATTGACCTTATGCCAAACACTCAACCTATCTCCAAGGCTCCTTACCGCATGGCTCCTGCTGAATTGGAAGAACTTCGGAGCCAACTCGACGACCTGTTGCAGAAAGGATTGATACATCCCAGTGTGTCTCCTTGGGGTGCGCCTGTCTTATTGGTCAAGAAGAAGGATGGATCAAGAAGAATGTGCGTGGACTATCGAGAACTAAACAAGGTGACTGTAAAGAATAAATATTCGTTGCCTCGCATCGACGATATTTTTGATCAACTCGGTGGATCACGAGTCTTCTCCAAGCTGGATCTCAGAAGTGGTTATCATCAAGTGAAAGTCAGGAAGGAAGATATTCCTAAGACTGCTTTTCGGACCAAGTATGGACACTACGAATTCGTAGTCATGCCTTTTGGTGTGACTAACGCCCCAGCGGTATTCATGAATCTCATGAACCTTATATTCTATGAGTTCTTGGATAAATTCGTAGTTATTTTCATCGATGACATCCTGGTCTACTCGAAGAACGAGGAAGATCATGCCAAGCATCTGCAGATAGTTTTGGAGACTCTGCGTCGTCATCAGCTCTATGCCAAGTACAGCAAGTGTGAATTCTGGCTGTATCGAGTCGCCTTTCTTGGACATATAGTTTCGGGAGATGGTATTTCTGTCGATCCTGAGAAAGTCGCATCTGTTAGAAACTGGCCAACACCCCGATCAGTTTCCGACATCCGAAGTTTTCTCGGATTAGCTGGTTATTATCGTCGATTCATCAAAGACTTCTCAAAGATTGCTGAGCCGATGACTCGATTGACCAGGAAGGATGTTAAGTTTGTGTGGTCTGAAGCTTGTGAACAAGCATTCAGAGGATTGAATATGAAGCTGACAACCGCACCAGTTCTAACTATTCCGGATAGAACTGGAGGGTTCGAAGTTTACTGTGATGCATCTGGAAAAGGGCTTGGAAGTGTGCTGCATCAACATGGTCGCATAGTTGCATATGCTTCTCGACAACTGAAGAATCATGAGAAGAATTATCCAACACACGACTTAGAGTTGGCGGCTGTCATCTTTGCTCTGAAGATTTGGAGACATTTTCTGTTGGGAGAGCAAGTAAAGGTATTCACTGACCACAAGAGCTTGAAGTATATTTTCACACAGAAGGAGCTCAACATGAGACAACGAAGATGGTTGGAACTCATGGCTGATTATGACATCGACCTCCAGTATCATCCTGGGAAGGTGAATGTCGTGCCTGATGCATTGAGTCGACTACCAACAGTCATGACTCTGACGACTCAATGGAGACTTCAACAAGACTTGAAAGAAATGGAAATCGAAGTCGTATTGCCAGGAGCTACATCATCATTGATGAACATGCAGATTCAATCTACCATCATCGATCGGATCAAAGATGCTCAGTCCGGAGACGCGAAGCTGCAGAAGATCAAGGCGCAAGTTGAAGCTGGTCTACGAACAGAATTTCATATTCATGAAGATGGATCCTTGAGGTATGGAAGTCGCATCTGTGTACCTTCAGGAGAGATCAGGGAAGAGCTGTTAAACGAAGCACACAGCTCTCCTTACTCCATACATCCAGGTGGTACCAAGATGTACAAAGATCTACGACTGAACTTCTGGTGGATTGGAATGAAGAGAAGCGTGGCCCGAAGTGTCGCCAAATGCCTCGTATGTCAGCAAGTGAAGGCTGAACATCATCGAG
This sequence comes from Scilla litardierei, assembly GCA_030789695.1. Lineage (NCBI taxonomy): Eukaryota > Viridiplantae > Streptophyta > Magnoliopsida > Asparagales > Asparagaceae > Scilla > Scilla litardierei. Next base: position 103,050,238 of record CM061141.1, read on the forward strand.
CCGCTGGATTACTTCAACCTTTGCCTATTCCAGAATGGAAATGGCAACACATCACTATGGATTTCGTGACTGGACTACCTCGGAGCCCAAAGCAAAATGATGCCATCTGGGTGATCGTTGATCGATTAACCAAGTCAGCACATTTCATACCATTCCGAGTAGGACAATCCACGGAAATACTCGCGAAGAAGTATATGGAGGTAATGATATATTTCATACCTTTAAACTCCTTACAGTATACATAGTGATAAATGTTTATCATGCAGGAAATTGTGAGGCTACATGGAGTTCCAGTGAGCATCGTCTCCGACCGAGACACAAGGTTCACCTCACATTTCTGGAAGAGCCTGCAAACGAATCTGGGTACACATCTCAAATTCAGCACTGCGTATCACCCGCAGACTGATGGTCAATCGGAACATACCATACAGATTCTTGAAGATATGCTGAGAGCATGCATGCTGGATTTCAAAGGATCATGGGAAGATCATCTGCACTTGGTAGAGTTTGCTTACAACAATAGCTACCAAGCCAGCATCGGCATGGCCCCTTTTTCGGCACTCTATGGAAGGAAATGTCGATCTCCATTAAGTTGGGATGACATTGGTGATCGAGAACTTTTAGGTCCAGAAATGATCGTGGAAGCTGTTGATGTGGTGCGTACTATCAGAGACAAGCTGAGAATCGCACAAGATCGCTACAAGCACTGGGCTGACACCAAGCGTCGACATTTGGAATTTCAACCTGGAGATCATGTTTTTCTAAAGATATCACCAAACAGAGGAGTGATACGCTTTGGAAAACGAGGAAAGCTCAGTCCGAGATTCATCGGACCGTTTGATGTGCTAGAGCGAGTTGGAGAAGTAGCTTATCGTTTGGCCCTGCCACCATCATTGGAGGGAGTTCATGATGTATTTCATATCTCCCAGCTGCGTCGTTACATCAGCGACCCCAAGCATGTAGTCGACCACTCGGAGATTACTGTTCATCCGGATCTCACCTATGAGCAGCAACCGGTGCAGATTATAGATCGTCGACAGAAGACTCTCAGGAACAAAGTGATTGAGCTAGTGAGAGTTATGTGGCATCACGATTCACCTGGTGAATCCACCTGGGAACGTGAAGAGGAAATGCGCGAGCGTTATCCTTATCTCTTTCCTTAAATTTCGAGGACGGAATTTTTATAAGGAGGGTAGGATGTAACGGTCTGTTTCCATCAGCACGATAATATGTGTGTTTAACCTATTAAACTATTTTTCGTCCGGAGTTTTATGAGTTCAAAAATTCTTATACAAATATTTTGAAGTATCGGAGTAGTTATGGGGTATTTTAGTAAGTTCGGGTTTCATCAAATACCTCTATATAATCCGATAAAAATTCATTTTCGATTTTTACCGTTTTGGCTTAATGAATTAATTTTCTATACAAACATCGTCAAAACGTTTTCAAACTTCTATGGTATCATCCTATAATTATTTAGGGCTTCCCACATTAATTTCGTAATTTTTCGACAACAAATCAGTAGAGAACCCGTTAACCCGCTTTCTAAACGTTTTGGCCCACGACTCGTATTTTCGTAGCTCAAATCGTGAATCGGACTTCGTATTCATGGTCCTCGTGACGATACGAACCCGTGGGTATGTTTTCGTAATTTTTCGAACACGTTTACTAGTAGGGGCAAAATCGTAATTTTGTTACAAATTTTACCGTCACTAATTACCTTACCTAATTACTAATTACACTAACCTAATTACTAATTACCCTAACATGATTAACATGTGGAGGAGACACCGGTTCAAATTTTTCAAAAGATCTAATTAAATGCAAATCTTATCATAATCCTCCTTTTTGACTAAACATTAAATGTTTAGATTAAAAATTAGTTTTCCTAATCCTATTTAAACCCCCCTAATCCCCCTTCTTCCTCTACCAGCAACCCACTCCGGCGAAGCTCCGGCGAGATTCCGGCGAGCTCCTCCCCACCTCCGGTGAGCCCCCACCATCCTCCTCCATTTCTCAATCTTCAACATCCTCCTACATTCCCTCAATCTCTCTCAATCTCTCTCTAAAAACACAACAAAAGCTCAAATAAACCCATGAAACCCACCAAGCTCAACCCACCTCCGGCCATGGCAAACTCCGGCGAACCTCTCCCATTCCGGCAATCACATGGCTTCCACCTCTCTCCATTGATCTCCTCTACAACTCTCCTTCCCTTCCACATTGATTCTACACAAGAATCATCCAAAACAACAACAACAACAACAACAAAAAACCAAAACTGGGCTCTGCTTTTTCGGCCGGCGGCCGGCGGCGGCCGGCAGGTGGCCGGCCACCCTACTCCCCCTCCTCCTTGGTCTCTCCCCCTTGCTCCTTGGCCACCATTGAGTCACCCACACAAATGAAGAAGAAGAAGAGAAAAACACAAAAAAAAAGAAGGAAAAAAAAACATTTCACAGTTTTGGTGCTGCCAACATTTTGAAGGGAAGAGAAGGAATTAGAATTTTGTGAAGAAATTTAGAGAAGGGATTTTGTAAAAGAAATTTTGTGAAGGGGGATTGTAAAATAGATAGGAATTATTTTCTTTTGGTATTTTATTTTCGTACGTGTATACGTATACGTCCGTACGTGCACGTAGTACGAATTTTGTAATTTCGATTATTATATTAATAAAATATGGGTGCGTGCGTGTGGTGTTTGTAGGTAGACGTCCCGGGAAGACACCGACTCCCGGACACGGTACGAGACCCGCCCAAGGAACCGGATTACAACCAGTCACGACTACAGGCAAGTAAATACCGTATATATGTGTGTTGCAAGTAATTACCGGGTATCTACCGCATATGTGCTTGTTGTACTTGTGCTCATTGTATTGTTGAATGTCAAAGTGAAGGGCCTATAAAGCCATACGGATACGGATACGGTTAATGTGATACCACACGGGTTTTGGGGTAGCCTTGAGCTACGAAGTGTGCGGGAGTGACCGGGTCCACCCTTATTAGTTAAGCTGTACCATCACCCGGCAGGGGATGGTAGGTAGAGATTCCACGAGTTGCTCCGTGGGATGGGTGCACTTCGGGTTGCATATCGTGCACTCGGGCTAAGGCTGATGCACTAGCTTGTTTGTTACTATGCTACTATTGCTGACTGTTCTACTGACTAAGTCGAGACTACTCGAAGGTGGCAGAGCGGCGTAATAACAAGCGGTCTTAAATTACAACCGAATCAGTGTCTATGAAGGAATGGGAAGGGGGTTGGTCAACCAAAGGACTTGTCCTGCGGTCATTGAAGTGACCTGTGCCTTCAAGCCCTGACTGACTGGCTGATTTGGAAGTGAAGTTAGACTTCTTATTATTAGGCATGCCTACACTATTGGATAGTCAAGCGACGTTTGTTACCTCTTGTTCGTTCATTACATTTCCTACCTTTACTTTCTGCTGGTCTTTACTTGCCGCTTAGCGCTGACATGTATTTCATTGGTTTTTGAAATGCATGTCAGACTACGAGCCGACGGAGTACGTGGAGTATTACACTGAAGACGATCCTGTAGACCAGGGATCAAAGGACGTTACTGAGCCCGCACCTACAGAGGAGTAGGAGTTTCCGATTTGACCACAGCATCCACTTGATTTCATCGTCAGTGTGCTTTCCTTACCATCGTCAGTGTGCTTTCCTTATTGCCAGTGTGCTATTTACTTCCGAGTGATGTACTTTACTTTTCTGTCGAGTCGATGTAGGCCGTACTATAAGGCCCAGTCCTGTACTACTTATCATCTATTGGGATAATAAAGATGTTGTGTGTTGTTTCTCTGAGTTTGCATGACAAGAACCTGTCCTTCAATGGAATTACTACAGACGCTTATTGTGCATCGAACAAGGAAGAAAAAAAAAATTTCCTCCTTGTTTTATGTACAAGCGGACCTTCGTCGCGTCCTCGCTCCCGGGTATTTTGGGAAGCGGGGCGTGACAGAACTAGTCGCAACTTAATGTAGAACCAAGCTCATGCTCTCACGCTATTGCCGGTCTATATCAACCTAGATTAGGGCCCACTCTCGTGCAAACCCTAACCTAAGCCACTAGCGTGAAGATCGACATCATGTCCAATCGTAACTCGAGCCTACCCTCGTGCAAACTTGAGCTACGATCTAGGTTATGATAGTTCGTATTCGTCCAATCTCTTGCAAACGAATATTAGTATAGATTTATAATAAAAATCCTATCTTTGGTCCAATCTCTTGCAAACCAAATCTAGAGAATCTCAATTATAAACCTAAATCGAATGTCTAGGCCTTCCCATCGATTTGGATCCAATCTCTTGCAAATCTCAATCGATGGAAATTCCTAGCTACTCGTAATAAATCAATCACAACCTAACCTTTCTTCATTCCTAGCAACAATTCTATTCAGTCATCACAATTCAAAGATCAGGTCCATAGGGTTCATCCCCATGCCCTACAACGACGAAACTACTCACAATTCATCATGGAAATCTCAGAAATAACAAATAAGATCATAGCACAATTCATCGAAGAGAAGAAACAATTCATAAAAATAAGAGTTTTGGCAAGAAAGAACAAACCAAAATTGTCGCCTATGATCTCCAGCTGAGATTTACAAAAGGAATAGCCGTCAAAAATTAATAGAAGTCTCTTTTAAAACTAGGGATAAAACTAGGTTTAAATACAAGCCAAATTCGTCCAAAAAATCCTAACAGAATTGCCCCTGCGCAGCCCAGAAATCCCAATTTGCGTAGCAGTCGGACTGCATCACTCGGCCGAGTAACCTATGTCACTCGGCCGAGTGACAGACCCAATAAAAGACAGAAAGTCTGGGAAAATTGGGGGTCTTTCGCTCTGTCTGAGTCGGGCGAGTATGCTTCTTTACTCGGCCGAGTAAGCAATCTTGCTCGGCCGAGTATGCTTCTCAAAATTTCCAGTAACTTGGTCGCTTCTCGGAAGAAAATCCCTGTACCACTCGGGCGAGTGGTCTTCTCCATTCGATCAAGTAGACTTTCTTGCTCGGCCGAGTGAACTTTGGAAATTTAGCAGTACGTATCCATTTTACTTGGTCAAACGCAGCCCGTTACTCGGCCGAGTGAACTCTCTGTTAGGCCGAGTAAGCTGCTCATGGGCTCTTCTCTTCTCCTCCTTGCCTCCTCGTCGATTCTATTGAATTTCTTCCTCTTCCGCTCATCCTCTAGCATTGCTAACTCCTCAAATAAGCTGTGGGCGATGCTCGGGTGTGCGTGAAAGTCCCTTGATCTCATTTTTGCTCTAGATTGCTCCATATCTCCTAAAATACGACAAAAACAAGAAATAGTGAAAAGCAACGTGATATCGTCGAATAATCGTAGAAAACGAAATATGGGCGATCGAAATGACATGAAAACATGCAGAAAAATGGTGTAAAATAAGGAGCGATCAAAATCCCCCAAGCTTACCTCTTACTCGTCCTCGAGGAAGATGAGTAAAAGGCGAACCCGGCGGGTAAAAAAAGGAAAAAGTAAAAAGAAGATAGAAAAGATAAACAAAGAGGGAGGTGCTAGATCATTTTCTCAGGATGTGGACTTGCTTACTCAAATAGCATACGGTGAATAAAAACATGCCAAAGATTTTTATCTCGATATCATGATCATATAGGGATGCATTCAATATAGAAACCTAAGAATATCAAAACAATATGAAATATGAAATCGTCCTAGAATTAGCATCGTCTGTAGCATTTAAAGTAATACATATAATCATAGACCACACACTTTTCAATTGATAGCTCTCTATTTGGAGTATAAGAGGTATCACACAATATGAAGCAATAAGAATAGAAAGGAGTGGTTTTCAAGAAATGCATGATAAGTTTCAATTCCTGGATTTCGTAAAGCTTTTAGTAATATCACCGAGTATAGAAAATTACCTAGCTTAGGTTGTCATGCACAGACAAGTAGCCACTCCCTCACACATCATTGGATCCTCTCCCACAAGCTTATCTAAAAGCGTAGTGGATCAAATTTAACAATAAGACTTTCCCCATTTTTGAAGCTCCAATAATAAAAGAAAAAGAGGGAAGAAAAAAGAATTGAAATGGGATCATATATGTGCTTTTTTCTCTTTTTTCTCTTTTTTTATAAAAATATACAATAAGGATCCCAAATGAAAAGATAGAGAGATATACATGTATTATTTTTTTCTTTTTGATTTTGGGGTGTTGGAGCATGGACTTTATAGTAAGGGGGATATGCCAATGTAAGATTCGCTAAAGGGAGATTCACCAATGATTTTAAATATAGAAATAATGATCAAGATATGTGGAGAAAGAAAAGTATGCAACCCTCAGTTCACTCTATAGAATGTGCACGACAACTTTCAGCAGAGTAATGTAATCTACTCAGTTTAATCTCAGAAAGTAAACTAATCCAGTTATATCCACTTAGCATACATTCAATCAACCTGAAAGTGAAGCGTACAATTTCATGCAATAAGAAGTGATATCAGATAGCAAAGTAGTACTCCAAATATAGACAATCAATGCGTGAAGCTTGGTGTATTTTTTATGAAGAGTATACGATATAAATCATTAGACTCAGCTAATAATAGAATTTCAATCACATTCATATAATGGAAGTTCAGGTTACTATCTCGAATGCATAGCAAGCATGGCATATGATATCTGAAATAAAAACGATGACATGCCAAGATAATATGCATATAGAGATACGCTAATTCCACGTCGTCATCATCACAGAAAATTCATCTCTAACCAAAAGGATAAAAGAAATAAAGATAAAGGAAAAGTAAGAACTACTATACATATGCAGCACACATGAAAAGTAAGAAAACATGATGCATGAGAAAAAAATGAAAAAGTGGGTGAAAATAAGTGTAAAATAAAGAAAGGTGGGAAAATAAAAGTAAAAGTGAAGAAAAATGAAAAGTGCATGAGACACTCACTCCCCCAAGCTAAACGGCATAGTGTCCCCAATGTGCAAAGTGTGGCACATGGAGAAGAAAAATGATGGGTGGGGTGGGTGAGGATGCATGCATGATGAAAATAAAAGAAAATGAGACGTAAATGCAAATGATGCATGCAGAGATCAAGAACGTGCAATATAAGTGTCCCCCAAAAATACCTCCTCTATCCCAAAATGATATAGATAGATATGAGCAAAATGTGACCAAAATATGTGTGGAGGAGGGTTGCAAAATCAGCAGACAAAATGATAGCATAGCAGCAACAAAAGTATGAGATGCATCCAGAGTGTGCCTAGGTGGGTGGTGGAGCACCAGCACCGTCCTGTGGTGGAGGTGGTGGCAGCGGCTGCTGGGTAGAGGTACGGGTAGTGGCAGGTGGCAGATGTGATAATCGCGCAAGAATCTGGTTCAGGCAGACCTGAATACCAGAAAGTAAAGCGACGCGAGACTGTACAGCACTGACAGTAGCAGAGAGAGACTGGAAGTCTCCTCTGATCCCACTAACTGCCCCCTCTAGAGCACGCATGTGCTGAACTAGGGTGACGGGGGGAAGTGGAGCAGAGGGTCGAACAGGTGAGAAACGGGGCTGCCTCTCACGGCTACCGTAAATAACTGGTGCGACTACCTGGTGGGGCTGTGGTGATGTGCTCACAAAAAGACGCTCAGCCTCTGTAGGAGGCTAAGACACAGGATTGGTTGAAGAAGAAGGAGCAGCAGCAGAGGCTGAAATGGTGATAGAGGGCGAGTAGGACAGAGAGGTCGGTGACACAGAAATGGGGACAGACATCACGACACTCTCGGTGAAGACAGCTGCAGTGGAGATGGAAGTCTCGACGGCTGGGGAGGCCATGAAGTGTGCAGAAAATGACTCCCCAAGGGTCGAGAATAAGAAAGAGGAAAGGGTCTCCACTGCGTAGGCAAAAGAGGGCTCGCCGCTCTCAATAATGGTGGTGGGACGCTCAGAGCTCACATCAGAAATGGGGTAGATGGATATCGACACAGTGGTGGTGGTGGTGGTGGTGGTGAACTCAGCAAGTGTACTCCCGACACTGACAGAAGTGTGGACAGAGGTGTTGGGAGGTGCAGACAAATCAGGTGCAGGCTGAGGTATCTCTGGGACCAGAGGTGGAAGGAGGGGCTCCTACTGAGCACCCTCAGGCTCTAGTACGTATACATCTGGGATGAGGAGATCCATCGCTGGAATCCACTCCCCACATGCGGGTCCAATATGTGTCCGAGCGGGGCTCGAGAGAACCATGTAATCAGCGCCAAAAGGACCATGCAGCCACACCCAGCGGTGCTGACCGTGAGGACGCCGCATCCTCATCTGGGCTATAACGTCTATGGAAAGTGAAGAGGGGCCCGGTGGTCTAAGCAAGCCAGCTGAAGGTCTACTCCGCACATGAAGGGTAATCAGACCGTCGTAATAGATAGGCGTCCTAGCACCAATAGAGATAACGAGCGGTCTAAGAACCAACTAGCTATATCAATCTCAATGGCAGGGAGTAAAACTTCTCCACCCCTCTCGAAGGCCCTCGATCGAGTCATCGCATAGAGCATGTAGAGCTTTGGCGTCGACATCGTCCCCGGCTCATACCTCGCTAGGAAAGTGGTCGCCATGAGGTGGTGTGTAATGCGACGGCATGGGTGGAGGATAGCGGAGGCCTTGGCCCGGCTAGGGTCAAAGGCGAGAGGGGATCCCGTGATATGTGTCCAGAAGGTGTGTGTGTCGAATGACGGCGGTGGGATGTGCGTGGGACTGTAGGCTCGGTCTGGGTCCGGAACTGGCGACCACTGAAAGTAGGCTCAGAGCATGTCGAGAGTGACCTCACACTCCCGATCCATCAGTCAGAAAGAGCAACCCCCAGGAGTCATGGTGATAGAACTCAGAACCTCTAGTGTCGGACGGATATAGGTGTCCGTCGACACTGACAAAAAGTCACGCCACCCCACGTTGTTATACAACTGGAGCAGCCCCTCAAATACCCCTAGGTGCTCAAAGTCTGCTATGTGTGCGAACCTAGAGGGTACGATCGAGCGATGAGAGATACGATCAAATCTGGTGCTGTGTGCGTCATCTCTGAACGTAATCCCCATCGTGTCGAAAGCAGGAGCAGGCTGTGTCAGTGGTGGTGGGATAGGTGCGGTAGGAGGCAGAAATGTGGGGTGTGGCAGGCTAGGTGGCGGGGAGTCCGCTCTAGTGGAAGAGGTGCCAGGCTCGTTGGTCCTCTTATGCTTCGAGGCGGGCGCCCGCGAATGTGCTCTGGTGCGTGGCAACATGTGAGCCGAGTGTCGTGCCCACCCAAATGTGAAGTGCTGTAAATAAGCAATGAGTGTACCCAAACACGACGTGAGTGCAAGTGGTGGATGTGTGCGAAGGATCGCCTCCTCCGAGAAGTTCCAAATCTGCTCATGTATCTCCCCCGAGCTAGCCTGAAACACAAATTCACAAATCAGCAATGAAAATCAATAACTATGGGGTAAGCTCAGGAGTAATATATATAAATAGAGATTAATTTGGATTTGGAATTGAGTTGGGCGGACGAAATGGAGAAATGGAGAGAAAGGGAATTTTGGGGCGAAATTGGGGATGCGCGACAAATGGAGGAGCGGCGCCGGCGCTGTGGAGTCGGCGGCGACCGTCGGCGCTGGGTGCGACTCAGGCAAAGGGCGGCGCGACTCGGGCGACATCGGGGTTGCTTTGGGCGAGTACGGGGGAAGACGAAGAGCTCTCGGGGAAAATTTGGGAAATTTTTGAGTTTCGGGATTTGAGCCCGCATCGCTTGGTTTATAAAGGATAAGTCACTCAGCCAAGTGACGCGTTCACTCGGCCGAATGGCACAGTTTTAGAAAAATTTCGAAATTTCCCGCAAAAGTTGCGACTCGGGTGAGTACATCGTACTACTCGACCGAGTAGACAAAGGTCATTCGACCGAGTAGTATGGCCACTTAGAGATTTTAAGTGCTAAAAAGTGTCTGATTCACTCGGGCGAGTGACAATGTCACTCAGCCGAGTGGCATATAAAATACAAAGAGTGGTTTTCAGAGTCTTCCCAGATCAGTACCCTACTCAGCCAAGTAGGATCTTCACTCGGCCGAATGACAATGCCACTCGGCCGAGTGGGCAGCAAACTTCAGGTCCAGGTCTCCGTTTTTCTTCTACCTTCTGTTTTTCTTCTCCCCGTCAGTTCCTTCCTTCTCCTGAGGCTTGAGCGCATTCCTGGAGCGCTCTTCTTTGCCATGGTCATCCTCCATTCAAATGGTTCCTTGTTCTCCATCTCCTGTCATGAAAAATAGAGCCCGTTGTCAGGACTTTCATCAACTCTTGACTCTAAACACTAACAAAGATCTAAAACAAAAATAAAAAGAAAAATTCAACTAAAAATACGACAACCCCATCAGGTTGCCTCCCGACAAGCTCTCGTTTAAGGTCTTGAGCTCGACCCCTTAAAATGCTCGTTTAGTGCTCGATATTCGACGCATGTGAGATGCGCGAGTCAAATTTGCCGGGAAGGCCACTTGAATTTAATTGTTGATATTCATAGGCATTCCTCGGCTCCCCCTCATCATGGGTAGTAATGGGGGATGAGTCCCCTAAGCTTGATCTTTCACCGTCCTTTTTCTTTGCCGGCGGTGACAATTTCTTGTCAGGCGGAGCTTTCTTTGCATTCTTTGCCGTAGAGAGCTTGCATAGCTCTCTAATTCTTGCGACATTAGCGTCGTCTTTGTCCTCAAATATAGAATGATCCGGCGGGTCTTCTAACATTTCTCCAACCTTAGAAGATTGGACTTCTTCGAAGCCATCATCATGCAAGGCACCGATAGCATAAGGCATAGCATCATCAATGACCTCATCGAGGAGGTCCACATAGTCGACGTCCTCTGTCCAAGGCATGTGCTTCATTGCCTTAGGGATGTGAAGCTCGACCTTAATGTTTTCGACATTCAAAGATAAAGTGTCCTCTCTCACGTCAACTATCATGATGGTGGTGGCCAAGAAGGGGCGTCCAAGAATTAGCGACATATCGCCCTCCTCCCATATATCCATTACCTCGAAGTCGCACGGCAAGAAAATTCCTTCTGGTACTTGGAGCGGTATGTTCTCTGCAATTCCCACCAGCCTAGTGATCCGACCGTCTGCAAGTTATATTCTCATATTAGTCGGCCCTAGGTCGGTCCACGTATTCAATTTCTTAAACATTGTTAGGGGCATTAGGCTCATGCTTGCTCCCAAATCTACCAAAGCTTTTTGTAGTGGGACTCCCCCAAGCGTGCAAGGAATACAGAAGCTACCTGGATCTTTAAATTTTGTAGGCTACTTCTCCTTCCGGGTAAACCATGTGCCTTGCTCGGTGAGCATGATCTTTTCCTTCCGCTTCTTTCCCGCAATCAAGTCTTTTAGGAACTTAGCATATGACGGGATTTCTACAATAGCGTCCAAGAAAGGAATATTCAAGCTCACTCCTCGCAAGTACTCCAGAAATTTGGCGAGCCGCTTCTCAATCTTTGCCTTTGCCAACCATTGTGGGAAGGGTATCGATGGCATGTAAGTGCGCTCCTTTTGTGGCTTATCAATTTCAGATTTTTCACCGTCTTTTGGCTGTTTTGGGCCCTCCTCTTCATTGACCGGCTCCTTTGTTGGATATGGACGACATGAATACACCCATGAGGGGATGTATGAGGGTATACGGACCTCAGATGTTGCGTGCACGAAAGCGTGCATGAAGGGAACCTTTTCTCGTGTGAAAAGGACCACTCGATAAGTGGAAAAAGTCACTTTATAAGTGCATAAAGGCACTTGATAAGTGAATGAAGAAGAGGATAAGTAAATGTGCTAATATAGGCTAATAAGCTTATATTTAGTTATTTCCTACAATAACTACCCCTAAAGCCTATAAAAAGGACCCAAGGGTAAGGCATTTACACTAATCTTACCATGCCATAAGTTTGCAAAATGCAACTTGTGTTCTTATTCTCCCTTCCATTAAAATCCTCTTCTAAATAGAGATTTAGGCGGTGAAACGCTGCTTCGATCCTCCGTGACGAAGTACCGACTGTTGTGACGAATCCGAGGGCTAAGTTTAGAGATTACGATGCTGCGTACGCAAGCGTAAGTCTCTACTTTATTATTCGATACTAACGTCCTTGTTTTGACAGGATCCGACATTGGTATCGGAGCCATACGGGTTCGACCCGGTCTAACCGTCGCCCAGGTCTCACCGATGAACGCGTCATTGTCTCTTTCACGAATGAGTCTCCTTCCATTACGGATATGGTAGGAACGCATCGTGATGGAGAGAACGCAATAGTTGTTCTTTTCACGTTAGGGTCTTCTGTCATTACGGATATGGCAGGAACTCTTTGTGACGGGAAGAACTTACCGTTCATCTCGCCAACTCGCGCTCCTCATGAATGCTGAGTCTCCATTCAATTGAGAATGTGAACTCTCTTCATGTAGAGCGTGAAGTTTGCGGCCTTGAAAACGCGTTCTCTTCATTTTTTGGCACACGGCCATTGAAGCAAAACCGTTTTCTCGACGAACGGGTGCTTCATCGGAGAAGACGATGGTGGTTATTCTCAACGGAGAAGATGACAATTTTTGGTGCTTGATCACCATGGCCATATGGGCTATGTGTTGAATATTGGACTCCCCGGATTTGGTTTTGATGATGAGCAAACATAAATAATTCATAAACTAACAATTTGTGAGCGCAGTATTGGAGATCGTCGCCAAATTCACGAGAACAATCAAAGCGAAATCTCAAGACTTATCAAAGCTCGTATTCATCGCCTAAAGCTTCGTTGAAGCTTTTGGAACGTTTTGGAAGTCATGAAGAATTGATCGAAGCTCTCGAAGACCGTTCATTAAGGTTTTATTTATAGTCTTTTAGCTTCGATCTATAGAATGTTAAGCCTTGAGTATATGTTACGATTCTATCTTCATAACGCTCATATCGTAGCTCTAGGATCTTAGTACAAGTCCACTCTAACTTCCTCGAAGCATCGCGCTTCGATTCGGACTTGTTTGTGCATGTTAGTTGGTACAAGAAGAAGTACTGACCGACTAGATCATGATCTAGTCGGTCAGTAGAGCTTCTTGGACCGACTAGTTTGAGCTAATCTTTTCTTGTTCAGTACTGTTTACAGTTAGTCGGTCTACGTTGACTCACCGACCGACTAGTTTGTGAACTAGTCGGTCAGTGTTGCTTCTTTGACCGACTAGTTGTGATTTACTGTACATGCCAAATTTCTCCTAAGCTACTGTTTATCGTTAGTCGGTCTAAGAACGTTTAGTGATCGACTAGTTGATAATCTAGTCGGTCAACATTTGTTCTTGGACCGACTAAGTCAATTTGTATTCAGACTATTTGTTTTTGCCTCTTAGTCGGTCTACGTTCACTGACTGACCGACTAGTTGTGAAACTAGTCGGTCAGAAAGTCTTCTTGGACCGACTAGATTTCTAGGTCTGAATTTCTATCTCTTCTCAGTTCTTCACTTAGTCGGTCCATGTTGTTTGACTGACCAACTAGTTGATGAACTAGTCGGTCAGTGGTTGTTCTTTGACCGACTAGTTGCCTCAGATTTCTAACCGTTGGGATTTGACCTAACTTGTTTTTATGGGACCCTATAAATACAAACCATGGTCTTTTCTCTCTAGGTTAGAGCTGCCATTAAGAGATTCATTGAGGTTGAAAGAGATAGCCATTCTCACTCATTTCCAAAGCTCTCTTCCTCACAAGAAATCCATTCTCTCACTTTCTAGATCTAGAATCCATCTTCAGAGAAGTTTGTTCTTGGTGAGCCCTTCAAGCTCTAGCTTGATTCAAGTCTCCAAATCACTCCTAGGCACCCATTGCTGGTCATTTCTTTGGTGCTAGGTCTTGGTGACTTCATCTTCCTCAAATCCCTCCTTGCACCTATTTGGTAAGAAAACTCAAGGTATATGATTTTGTGGTAAGATCGTTTGTTTCATTATAAACTTGTTTATATTGCTTGTTGATTCTCTCGGTTGTGAGAGAAGGTTATGATCCTGGGTTGTGGGATTCACTATTGCCATTGCATGTATGATTTGATCTTGTGAAGGTTTTTCACAAGATATCATAATGGAAATCTTGGGTTAGGGTTTCTAACCTAAGTATCCGGAGGGGATCCGGGTGGTTGGGACGTAGGATCACCGGGAACAAGTCGGAGAGACTTGGGTGGATCCGAACCCAGTAACATCTTTTGTTAGCATTTTTAATTTTGTTGTTGTCATTCAATTTAAGCTTCCGCAAATTGATTTGGTAGTTGTTTGCACGATAATTAGGAATTATACTCCTTGTTATTTTTAAAGTACTATTCACCCCCCCTCTAGTACTTGTGCAGTAGCTTATAGTGCATTACATTTGGTATCAGAGACAGATACTGAGCTATGTCTGCCAACGACAACAAGACCATGCATCCACCTTCCGACTATGGCACCTTCAGGAACCGTGAAGGAGCGTCTTCGGTGATGGAAGGACATTCCTCTACGAGGCCTCCATTCTTTAACGGTACCAACTACGGGTACTGCAAATGCCAGATGGAAACCTTCCTCCGGAGTGCATCTCTATGGAGGACCACAATGAAGGAATACATCGAGCCCGAAGAAGAAGACTTTGAGAAATGGACAACCGCGGAGGTCGCCGCGGAGGTAAGCAATGCCAAGGCAATGAACGCCTTGCAATGCGCATTGGAGCCCGAGGACTTCAATAAGATATGCACATGTAAGAGTGCATATCAAATTTGGAACTCCCTCCTCATACTACATGAAGGGACGAGTAGGGTAAGAGACTCTAAACTCGTAGTTGTAAACAAAGATTACGAAATGTTTCATATGCAACAGGGCGAGAAGATGAAGGAATATTATGCTCGCTTCGTTGACATCATAAATGAGTTAGAGGCTCTCGGCAAATCCTACACCCAAAAGGAGAAGTGCTCGAAGCTTATCGAAGGACTTCCTTCTTCTTGGGAGAAACGTACCTTCGCCATCGAGGAAGGTAATGACATGAATAAGTATACCGTAGTTCAATTGATGGGTACTTTGATGTCATACGATGTATGCAAAGATAGCAAGGTGAAGTTACAAGAAAAGATGAAGTCCTATTTGAACCAAGACGTGCCTAAGAAAAAGGCGATTGCATTCAAGGCGGCTTCATCCACCTCTACCGATGATGAGGACTCGGAAGAAGAAATGGACATGGAATCCATTGCACTCATGGCAAAGAAGTTCAATCGCTTCTTCCGAAAGGGTAACTTCAAACAAAAATCTAAATTTACTTCTACTAACGCCAGGACACATCAAAGCGGATTGTCCTCAAAACAAGCAAAAGGAGAAGTGGAAGGCGCCGAAGTTCGACAAGTCCAAGAAGTACAAAAAAGGGTACAAAACGGGACTTGTCGGAGCAACATTCATCGACTCCGAGGATTCCTCAAGCGGAGAGTCGGACGATGAGAAAGTGGAGCAAGCGCACATGTGCTTCATGGCAAGAGAGGAGCATGATCAAGGATCCTCCTCTTTCGATGATAGTGACGACGAAGGCGATGAGGTAACTATGGATGATCTTAGGGATGCTAACTCTCATTTATGGTCTAAATACACTAAATTAGTAAATAGATATACTAAAGTAAAAGATGACCTAGCTAGCATTCAAACCTCGCCTAAGACTATCATCACCAACAACGACACCGTTGTTGAAGAGTTAAGAAATGAGATTGTCAATCTCAAATCTAAACTTGAACATGTTAGCATTGAAGATCCGGAAGAACATAAGATAGCGGATTTAACTTCTCAAAACTCGACTTTGAGTATTGAGAACGAGAATCTTAAATCTCGTGTTTATGTGCTCACATCGCAAGTATCCAACTTGGATACTTCTATGTGTTCTCTCAAACAGAAATATGAGAACACATTAGGCCGAATTAATAAATTCAATAAGGGTAAGGACCATTTGGATAAAATCCTAAGTGACTTACTTCCGGCCAATCACCATATTGGTTTGGGGTACACGATGGGATGTCCATCCAAAGCGGCCACTACTTTTGTTAGGCCAACTTCCGGTGACTCTACGAGTGGTAGCAAACACTCTATTGGTAGTTCATCAACCAATGGTGCTTCCACCTCGTCCACACCCTCTTTCGGAAAGAAACCCACTTTGGGTGGACCTCCAAAGAAGGGGCATGCTTATATGTACACCAATACCATGCCACGTAGGAACACACGTCCTACTCCACCATCTCACACATATGATGATTTTTATGCAACACATTCTCGGGCACGTGCACACCATGTGAGACACCCTCACGCACGTGTTCCCACACATGCATATGTTCACCCACCTCATCATATGAATAATTCTCGTCGTGCACCATTCCATCATGTTCCGTATGGCTATCCACAACATGCATCACGTAGAAATCAACGTCGCATGCATGCACCCAATAGGATGAGGGCTCCCAAGATTTTCACTATTTGGAGCCCAAAGGACACAAGCATGGATGAAAAACAAGTATATATGAATGCTTATTTTTTCGGATGTTGTGCATAGTAGAAATTATGTGGGGAAGTCTAAGTCCAATTGGACTTGGCTTCCAAAGGTCTAACCTTTGAGGACCCAATGACCTTGGGTACCATAATATGAAATTTTCTATCTTTAGGTACTCAAGGAAAAGAAAAAGAAAAGGAGCAACAAATTTAAATTTAGCTCCAAAGGGAATTGGATACTCGATAGCGGGTGTTCAAAACACATGACGGGTGACGCTCAATTGCTCTCCGGAGTAGTTCCCATTGCAAATGGAAACCGCGTCGTATTTGGAGGCAACGAGAGCGGAACCATCGTCGGTGTTGGTAAAGTGGGTAACCCGTCTAAACCCTTAATTAGTGATGTTTATCTAGTTAATGGTTTAAATCATAATCTTATTTCAATAAGCCAACTTTGTGACAAAGGTTACAAAGTTAGCTTTGCGAAAGGATTGTGTCATATTTCAAATGATAATAATGATTTATTATTTTCCGGCACACGCCATAAATATATTTATATTTTGGATCTTTCTAAGTCATATGAACAATGTCTCGTTGCCAACACAAGTGAACAACACTTATGGCATCGACGCTTTGGACATGTGAACTTTGGAACACTTTATAAGCTTTCAAAATTAAATTCCATTAACGGTTTTCCGAAGCTCGTTTTGAAAAGAAAAGTTTTTGTGATTCTTGTCAACGTGGCAAGCTTCCTAAATCTTCATTTAAACCTAAGAAAAGCATTTCTACGAAACGGCCACTAGAGCTATTACATCTAGATTTATTTGGGCCAACTAGAGTTGCTTCCTTAGGAAATGCAAGATATGGACTTGTCGTCGTCGATGATTATTCTAGATTTACATGGGTATTTTTCTTATGTAATAAAAATGAAGCTTTTGAAAACTTCACAATATTTGTGAAGAAAGTACAAAATCTCATCGGAACCACCATTGTCACTATTCGTAGTGATCATGGGGGTGAATTTGAGAATGAGTCTTTCTCAAATTTTTGTGATGATCTTGGAATTACTCACACGTTTTCTTTCCCTCGCGCACCTCCTCAAAATGGTGTTGTTGAGAGGAAGAATAGAACGCTTGTGGAGTGTGCTCGCACTATGCTCGAAGATAGTCAACTTGGTTATCAATTTTGGGCGGAAGCGGTACACACCGCTTGCTATGTGTTTAATAGAATACTTTTGAGGCCCGGCACCAAACAAACTTGTTATGAATTGTTGTTTGGTAGATTGCCTCAAGTTAAACATTTTCGTGTTTTCGGCGCAAAATGTTTTATTAAAAACACATATGATAATTTGGACAAGTTTGATCCGAGATCGGATGAGGGGATATTTGTTGGGTATTCCTCACGTAGCAAAGCCTACCGGATATACACCAAAAGATCCTCTACGATCGAGGAATCACTACATGTCTCTTTTAATGATAATTTTACTACTTCTAGAATTTCAAATGATGATGATTCTATGGATGTTTTCTGTGATTCGTTTGAAAATTCTAAGTCTATTGATTCAATTGATTCTATTGATACTAACCCGACTAATGAAGTTGTTGAGAATGTGCCTAGTGATCAAGGTATTCCCAAGTGGCTTCATACCGTTCGCGACCATCCCCATGAGCAAGTCATTGGCAATATTCAAGATAGAGTCAAGACGAGATCGCAAGTCCACCACTTCGCCAATTGTGCCTTTGCCTCATCGATAGAGCCAAAGAATATAGTTGAAGCGTGCGAAGATAGTGCTTGGATCCTTGCCATGGAGGAGGAACTCATTCAATTCGAGAGGAATGAGGTATGGGAGCTTGTTCCTTTGCCATCGAAGAACCACACCGTCATAGGGACAAAGTGGATCTTCAAGAACAAAACCGACGAAAACCAAGTCGTCGTCCGGAACAAAGCTCGGTTAGTAGCTCAAGGCTATCGACAAGAGGAAGGTATTGATTTCGAAGAATCCTTCGCTCCGGTAGCTAGATTAGAATCAATTAGACTATTATTGTCTTTTGCATGCCATAAAAATTTTAAATTATTTCAAATGGATGTTAAAAGTGCATTTCTAAACGGAGATGTCGTTGAGGAAGTTTACGTTTCTCAACCTCCGGGCTTCATAAATGAAAAATTTCCAAATCATGTTTTTAAACTAAAGAAAGCTCTTTATGGTTTGAGACAAGCTCCTCGAGCTTGGTATGATCGCCTAAAGAATTTTCTTTTGGATTTGAATTTTAAAATGGGCGAAGCCGATTCTACACTTTTTGTTAAGCATGCGAATAATGATATTTTATTAGTTCAAATTTATGTTGATGATATCATTTTAGGTGCTACTAACTTCACTCTTTGCGAAGAGTTTTCTAATGATATGAAGGAACAATTAGAGATGAGCCACATGGGCGAACTCAAATATTTCTTAGGTCTCCAAATTCGCCAATTGAACGATGCAATCTTCATCCACCAAACGAAATACACGGTGGAGTTGCTAAAGCGATTTGGAATGGAGAATGCCTCCGGGAAAAGACTCATATGAGCACTACAACGCATCTTGATAAAGATACGGGCGGAAAAGATGTAGACATTCATCTATATCGAGGTATGATAGGTAGTTTACTTTATCTTACCGCAAGTAGGCCCGATATTATGTTTGCCGTTTGTATTTGTGCTCGTTATCAGTCTCAACCTAAGGATTCTCACTTAGTAGCGGTTAAACGTATTTTTCGCTATCTAAGTTACACTTTAGATTTTGGATTACTTTATCCGAAATCTAGCACATATGAGTTAGTCTCATATAGTGACGCTGATTGTGCGGGATGCAAATCCGACAGGAAGAGTACTAGCGGCACTTGCCATTTTCTAGGAAATTCCCTTGTCTCTTGGTTTTCCAAGAAGCAAAATTCGGTATCACTTTCAACCACCGAGGCGGAATACATTGCCGCCGGTGTCGCTTGTGCCCAGGTTCTTTGGATGAGACACACACTGAAGGATTTTGGTATTCATTGTGATACTAGCCATATCATGGTGGATAACCAAAGTGCTATTTGTCTTTCAAAGAATCCGGTGCACCATTCCCGATCTAAACACATAGATGTCCGACACCATTTCTTAGATGATCATGTTGCTAAAAAGGACATCATATTAGTGTACGTTGAAACCCAAAAGCAAATCACCGATATTTTCACGAAACCCCTAAAGGAGGACTCCTTTGTGCGGTTGCGTTGAGAATTGGGGATTATGGGTGAATCCGAGATATAGGATTCATGTTTCATTCAATTATCTTGCATGCTATTATATTTCGCAATATTTCGTTCATGCTAGACTTATTGAATTTTTGGGGATTTTATGTGATATGTTTGAATTTTTGCTCGAATTCTTATTTGAATGTCGTATTTAAGATTTCGACGTTTTATGGGGTAGTTTAGATGACTTATGAGAGGGTTAAGATGTTTCATCCAAGTGTTTTTATAAAGAGAACTCATTTATCAACTTTTGGACTCTTCTAGTCGGTTTCAGTTCATCAGCCAACCGACTAGATGCTTATCTAGTCGGTCAACTAGTGAACTCAGACCGACTAGTTCAAGCTTTAACTTTCCCTTGTCATTGACTTCTTTTAGTCGGTCACAGTTCACTTACCGACCGACTAGATTGAAAACTAGTCGGTCAGTGATTATACTGTGACCGACTAACTCTTGCCCTAGAATTTTCGTTTTGCCTCTGTTTCGACTTAGTCGGTTTAAGCTCATTGACCGACCGACTAGATCGTAATCTAGTCGGTCAGTGCTTGAACTGTGACCGACTAAGTGCTCTAGGGCAATCGCGTCTTTTCGCATTCCCGAACGACTTAGCCTATTCTATTTGACTATTTTTCATTCCAGTCGGTTGTTTTTGCTCTCCAGCTCAAAAAACCCCCTAAACCCCGATCGAGACTCCTCGTCTTCCGTCGATCTCCGGCGTCTTTTCTGACCATCCGCCGCCGCCGATCACCCTCCCCTAGGTATATCTCCTCCTCCTAGGTCGTTTTCCTATTCTAGGGTTTGATCTTGGCCGATTTCATCCTCTAGGGTTCTAGGGTTTCGAATTTCATTCTTAGGGCTTTGAGCTTGTGTGTTAGGTTCTAGGGTTTGAGTTAGGTTGCTTGATCTTATCCCGTCGCTTGATTGAACTCGTTGTGCCGCGATCATGGCACGAACGAGAATCTCGATTACCTCTTCTGGGGCATCCCCCATGAACGTAGAGGCCGCGACTGCTTTGACCCCTCCTAAGCGTAGGACCAAGACCACTCGTCCCCCCTTTTCGTCTTCAACTCCGTTGAAGAGGAAGAGGACGTCCAAGCCTAAACCTACCGGCCAATCTTCCAAGCCTAAACCTAAACCCAAAAAGTTCCGTGCACCTACTCCTCCCGGTGAGCGTTCAGATAGTGACTCCGAGGATGATTCCGAGGAAGAATACACTCCTGAACATCCCGAGAAGGCACCTACTCCACCCCCTCCTAAGACCCGTAAGGCTAAGGGTAAAGGCCCGATGCCAGTCAGCGGTGTTGATATATCGTTGTGTCGTGACGACCCTCAGTGTCTAGTGGCTTACAACCATATAGAGCACTGCCCACTGCTGTTGGAGCATTACGTTCAGTTTTCTGATTTTCTTCGCCTTGCGGATCTT
Organism: Scilla litardierei; assembly: GCA_030789695.1. NCBI lineage: Eukaryota > Viridiplantae > Streptophyta > Magnoliopsida > Asparagales > Asparagaceae > Scilla > Scilla litardierei. The sequence continues at coordinate 103,071,395 of CM061141.1, forward strand.
CTCTCCTATAGTGGCCTATTGGACTACCTTAGATTTGACTCCAAGGCGAACCCTAGACCCTATCCTCGCCTGGTCAAATTATTCTATGCCAATCGTGTCCGAGGTCAGTACGGTGAGACTCACTCCATCGAGACTTCTATTTTGGGGACTCCGATAGTCCTCACGGCAGAGATCTTGGGGGAGTTGATAGGTTGCTCGTCGTGTGGCCTCCTCCAGTCTGACATCTCTGTTGACGATATCTCCTCCCTCGATCAGCGGACCCTAGGTAAAATCTTCCAGGTTATCCCCCCTGCTTTCATAGGAGTCCCTTCGAAATCATTCAAGCCGAATGCTTGGGTGATTAACCTGATCTTGAAATCCTGCCTTCTTCCCAAGTATGGATCTTCTTCACTTCTGTCTCAGCCGTTTCTGAAATTGATATACGCTCTGTTCATGGGTAGCGAGATTAATTGGGCTCGCATTATAATCGATAAGATGGATTCTTTCGAGTGTATTCGCAAGACCACTAAATCTGTGCATATCCCATATCCATGTCTTCTGACCTTGGTTTTCCGTCGATTCGGTGTCCCTTTGCCGCCTGACGATGAGCGTCCTCTTGGTCCTCCACTGAACGCGACGGCCGTAAAGAAATCTCTTGCGGCACTCCGTCACGTGCAACGGACGACTCCTTCTGCGTCTCAGGGCACTACTTCTGCAGCTGCTGCTTCTCAACCTCCCACCACACTTGATGATGTTGTCCGGTTACTTCGTCAGCACGAGTCTCGGTTGGCTCGTACCGAGGAGGTAGTTTGCCGTATGGCTAGTTTGATGGGCGTCCAGCTTCCTCCTCCTGTTTCTGAGGATGAGGAGATGGACGATGAGGATATTGATGAGCTGGTCCCCTCCCTTTCTCGTGGCGCTGAGGCCACTGCTGCTGCTGCTGCTACCACATCTGCTCCTGGAGCTGGCACCTCTTCCGGTGCTCCAGAGACTTCTGCACCAGTGGATCAGACTTCTGATGCTGCTGCTGCTCCTGCTGACGACCCTCCTCCTGTTTTGCCTGCTGATGTTCCTGTTGATACCCCAGCCGTTGAGCCACTCGTCGCTGTTTCCACTCCTGCCCCGACGATCCCGTCTGTTGACACGCCTCTCCTCCCAGCAGAGCCTGAGTCCACTCCTTCGACTGGACCCATGGATACTGCTGATCCTGCCACTTCCTCGTGATCGTCTGTTTCGAGGCCTCTCCTGTGATCTTTGGATGATGCATCTTGTTGAGAGTGTTTTAGGTTTGGATGGGATGGAGTTTGGGTGTTGTTTTGATGTGTTTTGATATGTTGGATGTCGGTGTATGTGATGTACTTTTTGTTGGATGTATGATGATGATGACCCGATGATTATGTTGTACTTTTTTTGATGTTGATGTTGATGTTGCACTTGATATGATGTAATCGATGTGATTTTTGGATGTACTCATGGTATTCATATATATATATATACATCGATGCTATTTTTGTTTTACTTCGTCGTGCGCATTTAATATTCATTCAATGTCTATGATATGTGAAATCTTCGCTCGTCGCTTAAAAACTTGGTTAAATAGATTATATTTCTATGTTTGTATAGAATTGTTTTCTATGCACAAATTTAACCAAGAATATTGAATATTGAAGGGTATGTTCCTTTATTCAATACATGAATTAATATTTGGTATTTTTGATGATTTTAATTTTCGTTTTTTTTTGATAATGGACAATTTGACACACCTTTATTTGATTTCATCAATTTTTCCTTGGTGTCAATTAGGTCCATCGTCAATATCTACGACTCCCGATGTTGGATTTTCCTTTTTCCTAGTTGTTGTCGTTGTATGCCCCCCATTTTTGGGATAATGCCAAAGGGGGAGAGATAATGATAATAAATAGGGCAAATGAAAATTTAACTCAATTTCCAAGAATCTAATTTAATGTATTAGATTCAGGGGGAGTTAAGATATATATAAGGATTTTCAAAATCCGATATTTCAAAAATCGATTCTCGTTATATATCTTCTCGTCTCATTGATGCAATTTATATATATTCATTTTGGAATTAACGTGTCATCAATGCAGGGGGAGTAAGTATTTTACATTTGAATCATAATTTTTGATTATTATTTATGTTGGTTTGTCATCACCAAAAAGGGGGAGAATGTTGAATATTGGACTCCCCGGATTTGGTTTTGATGATGAGCAAACATAAATAATTCATAAACTAACAATTTGTGAGCGCAGTATTGGAGATCGTCGCCAAATTCACGAGAACAATCAAAGCGACATCTCAAGACTTATCAAAGCTCGTATTCATCGCCTAAAGCTTCGTTGAAGCTTTTGGAACGTTTTGGAAATCATGAAGAATTGATCGAAGCTCTCGAAGACCGTTCATTAAGGTTTTATTTATAGTCTTTTAGCTTCGATCTATAGAATGTTAAGCCTTGAGTATATCTTACGATTCTATCTTCATAACGCTCATATCGTAGCTCTAGGATCTTAGTACAAGTCCACTCTAACTTCCTCGAAGCATCGCGCTTCGATTCGGACTTGTTTGTGCATGTTAGTTGGTACAAGAAGAAGTACTGACCAACTAGATCATGATCTAGTCGGTCAGCAGAGCTTCTTGGACAGACTAGTTTGAGCTAATCTTTTCTTGTTCAGTACTGTTTACAGTTAGTCGGTCTACGTTGACTCACCGACCGACTAGTTTGTGAACTAGTCGGTCAGTGATGCTTCTTTGACCGACTAGTTGTGATTTACTGTACATGCCAAATTTCTTCTAAGCTACTGTTTATCGTTAGTCGGTCTAAGAACGTTTGGTGACCGACTAGTTGATAATCTAGTCGGTCAACATTTGTTCTTGGACCGACTAAGTCAATTTGTATTCAGACTATTTGTTTTTGCCTCTTAGTCGGTCTACGTTCACTGACTGACCGACTAGTTGTGAAACTAGTCGGTCAGAAAGTCTTCTTGGACCGACTAGATTTCTAGGTCTGAATTTCTATCTCTTCTCAGTTCTTCACTTAGTCGGTCCATGTTGTTTGACTGACCGACTAGTTGATGAACTAGTCGGTCAGTGGTTGTTCTTTGACCGACTAGTTGCCTCAGATTTCTAACCGTTGGGATTTGACCTAACTTGTTTTTATGGGACCCTATAAATACGAACCATGGTCTTTTCTCTCTAGGTTAGAGCTGCCATTAAGAGATTCATTGAGGTTGAAAGAGATAGCCATTCTCACTCATTTCCAAAGCTCTCTTCCTCACAAGAAATCCATTCTCTCACTTTCTAGATCTAGAATCCATCTTGAGAGAAGATTGTTCTTGGTGAGCCCTTCAAGCTCTAGCTTTATTCAAGTCTCCAAATCACTCCTAGGCACCCATTGCTGGTCATTTCTTTGGTGCTAGGTCTTGGTGACTTCATCTTCCTTAAATCCCTCCTTGCACCTATTTGGTAAGAAAACTCAAGGTATATGATTTTGTGGTAAGATCGTTTGTTTCATTATAAACTTGTTTATATTGCTTGTTGATTCTCTCGGTTGTGAGAGAAGGTTGTGATCCCGGGTTGTGGAATTCACTATTGTCATTGCATGTATGATTTGATCTTGTGAAGGTTTTTCACAAGATATTATAGTGGAAATCTTGGGTTAGGGTTTCTAACCTAAGTATCCGGAGGGGATCCGGGTGGTTGGGACGTAGGATCACCGGGAACAAGTCGGAGAGACTTGGGTGGATCCGAACCCAGTAACATCTTTTGTTAGCATTGTTAATTTTGTTGTTGTCATTCAATTTAAGCTTCCGCAAATTGATTTGGTAGTTGTTTGCACGATAATTAGGAATTATACTCCTTGTTATTTTTAAAGTACTATTCACCCCCCCCCCCCCTCTAGTACTTGTGCAGTAGCTTGTAGGGCATTACACTATGGAGGCAATGCATCCCCCCTCCCCATGCGGAGGGGGTTGGCTACGGCCAATAACTACCACGGCCACCCCTCCGGTGGGGGGTGTGCGGCCAACCCCATGCAAGGGGAAGGCCGGCCATGGCCATATGGGCCAAAGCCGACCATGGCCGGCCATGGCCAGGCCGGCTCTGGTTGGCCTCGGCCATGGCCAGGGGGCCCTGGCCGAGGCCAAGGCCAGGCCAAGCATAGGCCAGGCCAGGGCTAGGAGGCCCTGGCCGAGGGGCCGGCCTGGCCAGCCATGGCTGGAGCCAGGGCCGGCTCCCTGGCCTCTGCCAGGGCCTGGCCGGCACTGGCAGAGGCCAGGGCCGGCGCCCTGGCCTCGGCCAGGGCCTGGCGATCCCTGGCAGAGGCCAGGGCCAATGCCCTGGCCTTAGGCCAGGGCCTGGTCGGCCCTGGCCTCTGCCAGGGCCATGGCAGAGGCCAGGGCCAGGCCAGGGCCGGCCCTGACCGGCCTCGGCCAGGGCAGAGGCCCTGGCCGAGGGGCCAAGGCCCCCTTGGCCGGCCTCGGCCAGGGCAGAGGCCCTGGCCGGGGGGCCAGGTCCCCTGGCCGGCCAAGGCAGAGGCCCTGGCCGACCAGTGAGGAATTTTTGGCCGGCATTGGTCGGACTCAGCCAGCCGAGGGAACATGGCCATGCCGAGAAGCCCTACGGTGCCGGTGGTTTCGGCCCCGGCCACCTGCATGGCCGGTCCATACGGGACCGACGGGAATTGCATACGGCAAAACCCCTTACTTTGGGGGATCCGGCCTTGGCACGGCTACGGCTCATCCCGGCAATGGCTAGGGATTACCGAATATTTCGCTAGTATCATAAGGGTACTAGGTTGAAATATTTTTTTTTGAAAAATACGTTTTCAAAAACGCTTTTCCGCTGCGAAGTACTATAAGAGTACTATCGTTTGATAAGTGAGGGGGAAATATTGAAAGTTGTTCTAGATGGTGATTGGAATCGTAGAGACCTTTCCGATTCTAGAGCAACATCTTCAATATTTTTCGAAAGTAACTTATCAAATGTAATAATATCATTCCAAGTGGGATATTCCAAGTGGGAGTGATATCTATGTATAAGAATTTTATGCAATGATTTTTTGATCGAACCTTCGGTTTTTGTGTCTTTTGCAGCATTTTAAAGTTAAAATGTCTTCCGCTTCAAAGAACATCGTCGCTGAGTTAAACAGAGGTGAAAAACTCAACGGCGATAATTACAAACTATGGTCCATCAAGATACAATACGTTCTAGAGGAGCAAGACGTGCTCGAAACTCTGAAGAACAAGATGATTGAACCTGAGTCGGGCACTACGGCCCAACACAGACGAGACAAGGAAGCTTTTGATGCTTGGTCTCGGAAGAACAAGATAGCTCGCATTACGTTATTGTCCAGTATGGCCGATGACATAATGCACATCTTCCGAGAGCATGACCTAGCCATGGACATATGGTCCAAGCTTGAGGAGAAGTTTGGTGGCACCTCGGTGTCCAAACTTCGTTCTTTAACTATAAGATTTGATTCATACAAGAAACATCCAGATCATTCCATGGGGAAACATCTGCGACATATGGCTAATCTAATCTCAGAGTTAAAGGATGCAGGTCATGTGCTCACTGACGAGCAACAAATCCAAGCAGTCATACGTTCCCTACCAAATGGGTGGGACCAAATGAAGATGCATCTCACTCATAATGAGAGCATCAAGAACTTCAGCGATGTTTCAAAGCACCTCGAGTTAGAGGAAGAGCGGCTTGCGGCCGCCAAGCCAAGTGCAGAAGTGCACATGGTTGCTAGTTCCTCACACGGGGGAAAGAAACGGAAAGATCGTTCGAAGTTTACTAATGAACGTAATAAGCAACCTGAGTCTACCAAGAAACCCAAACATAAGGGTGGGCACAAGAAATGGCACAAGAAGAAAGACTTGAAGAGGATCAAGTGCTTCAAGTGCAACAAGTTAGGTCACTATGCCCGTTCTTGTACGGATGAAGGTGACAAGGTAACTTGTAATGATAGTTACATATGTGTTTCTAGTTCAATATTTCTTGTGGAATCTAATCCATTTTGGATAATTGATTCAGGTGCCACCGACCACATAGCAAGGGACAGACGGTCCTTCGTGGAGTATCACCGGATACCCCAAGGAACAAAGTGGATTTATGTAGGAAACAACACACGTGTTGAAGTGAAAGGCGTTGGGACTTGCAAGCTAGTCTTGGACAATGGCCGCACTATCTTACTACATGATGTCCTCTTCGCTCCAGATATTCGAAGGAATATTATATCTGTGGTCGTGTTAATGGGTCTTGGTTATAGCTGGTTCTTTCAAAATTGTAAAGTGGACTTGTTTTGTAATAATACTCTTATTGGTTCTGGGTATGTATTTAAAGGATTTATTGTATTAAATACAATGTATGACTCTTCATTTTGTAATGAAAATTTCCTTGTTACAAATTCTCCGACTTATGAGTCAGATATAATTTGTTGGCACGCAAGGCTTGGTCACATTGGACCAACGCGTATGGATAGACTTGCCAAACGTGGCCTTCTATCCAATGTTTCAAAGGTCGAAATGTCGACTTGCGAACATTGCCTTGTAGGGAAATCTTGTCGCAAGCCGTTTGGAACCGGCACAAGGGCCGAGGTTCCATTACAGCTCATCCATTCAGACATATGTGGTCCGATGAATGTCAAGACAAGACGCGGGAAGTCCTATTTCATCACTTTTATTGATGACTTCACCCGATTCGGTCATATCTATTTGATATCCCACAAAAGTGAAGCATTAACCTGCTTTAAAAACTATATGAGTTTGGTGGAAAATCAATTAGATCGCAAGATTAAGGTCTTACGAACCGATAGAGGCGGTGAATATCAATCCGCAAGTTTTAAGGAACTTTGTGATGAAAAGGGCATAGTTCATCAGGTGACTATGCCTTATACTCCTCAACAAAATGGTGTTGCTGAAAGGAGGAATATGACTTTGATGGAAATGGTCCGTTCAATGATGGCGCAAGCTAACTTGCCAATCACCTTTTGGGGTGATGCATTATTGACGGCTGCTTTCATCTTGAACCGCGTACCCTCGAAATCAATTAGCTCCACTCCTTTGGAGTTGTGGAACCAAAGGTCTCCTGACTTAAACATTTTGAAACCTTGGGGGTGTGCATCCTATGCACATATTTCCTCCCATAAGTATGGCAAACTTGGGCCACGGGGAAGGAAATGTATCTTTATACGATACGCAGAAAACTCCAAAGGTTATGTTTTCATAGGTCAGGAAGACAATGGAGGTCTAATTGAATTTGAGTCGAGGGATGTCACTTTCTTGGAAAATGAGTTTCCAAGACAGGGCGAGATAAGTCAGGACTTATCTCTATTTGAGATTAATGATCAAGAAGGATTACCTCATTCGAGTGGGAGAATTCTTGGTGAAGACGAAAATACGTTTCAACCTTCACCAATGGATGATACGAATGACGCGAATCCTATTCCATACGGGAATAATGATCCAAGTGGGAGCATTTCTAACGACATTCCAAGTGGGAGTGATATTAGAATTGATCTAAATTTGAGTCAAAAAGGACTTGAAGAATCTCAAATACGACGTAGTAGTCGTACAAGGTTGACTCCTCTAAGATTTGATGATGAATTTCTGCAAACCTTTATGACTTTACTACAAGATGATGACGAGCATGCTACTTTCAAACAGGCCGTATCATGCCCTGCAAAAGGCAAATGGATGGAAGCGATGAAGGAGGAGTTGGAATCCATGAAAGTTAACCAAGTCTGGGACTTAGTTAACTTACCCAGAGGACGTAGAGCTATTGGGAACAAATGGGTTCTCAAGATCAAGCATAAGGCTGATGGCTCTATAGACAGATATAAAGCTCGCCTTGTCGCGAAAGGTTTTACGCAACAGGAATGGATAGACTACGAAGAGACCTTCTCACCTGTTGTTCGTTTTACCTCGATTCGCCTGATTCTGGCTATGGTAGCTTGCTTAAACCTCGAATTACATCAGATGGATGTAAAGACTGCCTTTCTCAATGGAGAATTGGATGAGGAGATCTATATGGAACAACCAACAGGGTTTGTAAAAGAAGGAAACGAACATAAGGTTTGTAAACTTCGTAAGTCCATATATGGTCTTAAACAATCCTCGAGGCAATGGTATATACGATTTCAAGAAGCTATCTTATCAAATGGTTTTACCATGCTTGATGAAGATAACTGTGTATATATCAAGAGGATTAAAAGCAAGTATGTTATTATGTCTATATACGTAGATGACATTTTAATTGCAGGAAATGACAACGACTTTGTGATGGATATCAAGGCGTGGCTTTCATCAGTTTTTGAGATGAAAGATATGGGAGAAGCCGCATATATTCTAGGAGTAAAGATTTCAAGGAATCGTTCGAAGAAACTTCTTTCACTTTCACAAGAGACTTATATAAAGAAGGTTCTAGAACGTTTTAATATGCAGGACTGCAAGTCCATTGATACTCCTATAAGCAAATGCGATAATTTATGTCTGAAATTCGTGTCCAAAGAACCAAAAGGAAAAGAAAATTATGGAAAAAGTTCCATATTCCAGTGCACTTGGTAGTCTTATGTACGCTATGATGTGTACAAGACCGGACATCTGTTTTGTCGTTGGAATGGTAAGTCGTTACCAATCCAATCCAGGGCAAGTACACTGTAAAGCGGTTAAGAGGATAATGCAGTATCTCAAAGGAACTGCGGACTATGCTTTATGCTATCAAGGAGATGCCTTGAGGCTCGAAGGCTACACTGATGCTGATTGGGCAGGTGATCTCGATGAGCGACGATCGACCTCAGGATATGTTTTTCTACTCGGATCTGGTGCAATATCCTTGGAGTAGCAAGAAACAATCCTGCATCGTACTTTCAACTATGGAAGCCGAGTTTGTAGCATTTAGCATGGCAGTCCAAGAGGCTGTTTGGCTTAGGAAGTTCTTAGACAGGCTAATTGATGCAAGTGACTCAGGTGCTGTACCAATACACAGTGACAGTCAAGCATCTATAGCCTATGTCAAAGATCCAAAATTCCATTGTAAGACCAAACACATAGATATCCGCTACAAATTTGCAAAAGACTATGATAAGACCAAGAAGGTAGACATAAGGTACATATCTACGCATGAGATGATAGCGGATCCACTTACGAAGGCGATCCCCAGAGATGTGTTTTACAAACACTTATCATCTCAAGGATTGCGTAAGAGCTGAGTTGTACCAATGTAAATTCCCATGTCTGTAAAGGATCAAATTTAATAAAAGAATAAGTTCTTTTTCAACATTGCATATAAGTTTCTAGAAAATGTTTGGGTACATTTTAAAATCTCAGCTATATTTTCTAGTATGTCGGACAGATTGAGGTTGACTCTCTCACATGCGCAACCGCCTTTATTATATCAGACGGATAAAATAAAGATGAGACATGTTTAAAGTCAAAATCGTCAGACGGATGATTTAGAGTCATGACTTAAACAAAATGGTCGTATGAAAGATCTGCATCATATGGATGCTTACAAAAGATCTAATAGGATTCTTAAATCCTATCTGTCTTATACGAGATGTGGGTCCAGAAGATTGTTTGAGTAGTAAAAGGGACTCAAAATCAGACATTGTGGTGTCTGATCATCATCCTTACAACATCATTAAGACATACGCTCCCTGGGAAAGGAGTGATGTTGTAATACGTATTCATACTACGTATGCATTTTGACCATTGGGTTAGAATAGTAATTGTGTTTACTATTATGTGAGACCCAAAGACCACATGGGTCTTAACTCATTACCCTTATGGACTCTAATTGGTTCCTTTAGATTTGACTGGGTGATTGCTATCTTAGCATGTTGCTTATGGACTATGGTCAATTCGGTCCGGCTGGGCATGTTAGAAAAGCAAGTCAAGTCAAGATCGAAAGGATCGCATGAAGAGGAAGATTAATTTCATATTTACATTTGGACTTTAAAGATTCAAAGCTGGCCAGCCAATTGTAATCCAGATGGGATTCAATTGTTGAATATAAAGTATAAGAAATGTGAAGAAATAATCTAGGGTAAAGCATGCGTTAATCTACTCAACTTTGCACCTCGAGGAGTGTTGTGTATCTCTAACAAGTGCACAAACAGCGGACTCTATGCGCATGACGGTCACACGGCCTATTTCTCGGTATGACAAACAGAAGAGTTAAAGGAAAAGATGTTTCCTCACAATCCCCTCAAGTGTGAGTGGGAGATGTTGGATATGGACGACATGAATACACCCATGAGGGGATGTATGAGGGTATACGGACCTCAGATGTCGCGTGCACGAAAGCGTGCACGAAGGGAACCTTTTCTCGTGTGAAAAGGACCACTCGATAAGTGGAAAAAGTCACTTTATAAGTGCATAAAGGCACTTGATAAGTGAATGAAGAAGAGGATAAGTAAATGTGCTAATATAGGCTAATAAGCTTATATTTAGTTATTTCCTACAATAACTACCCCTAAAGCCTATAAAAAGGACCCAAGGGTAAGGCATTTACACTAATCTTACCATGCCATAAGTTTGCAAAAGGCAACATATGTTCTTCTTCTCCCTTCCATTAAAATCCTCTTCTAAATAGAGATTTAGGCGGTGAAACGCTGCTTCGATCCTCCGTGACGAAGTACCGACCGTTGTGGTGAATCCGAGGGCTAAGTTCAGAGATTACGATGCTGTGTACGCAAGCGTAAGTCTCTACTTTATTATTCGATCCTAACGTCCTTGTTTTGACAGGATCCGACATCCTTGTCATCCAAAATTTCTTCCCTCGGCTCCTCAGTTTGAATCATGGCGGGGGTAGTGTCCTTCCCGCCCCTAGTAGTTACCGCCACCACCGTATTGATGTGGCCGGTATTGCTCCGTGGGTTTTGTTCCGGTTGATTCGGCAATTATTGAGTGTTCTTATTGAGCAATGCTAGTTGCTCCGATAATTGTGCCACGACGGTGTTGAGAGAGTCTTGTTGGGTCATCAATCTAGCATTTATCTTCTTTTGTTCGGCCATGAATTCTTCAATCCTTGCTTCATGGTCCGATATCGGCGGTGCTTGTGGTGGGTTAGGTGATCTCTACCCTTGATTGTACCTCGGAGATCTATATGGTACCGCTTGTTGCCTCGGTTGGAAGTTTTGTTGTTGAGGCCCTCTCGGTTGGTATTGCGGTTGTTGTGGAGGCCGAGCTTGAGGTTGTTACGATGGTAGATTCAAGGCACCATCATTATTAGCATATGAAAATCCCGGTTGATTTCTCGTGGCCGGGTTTGCCCAATAACCAGTGTTTCCCGCAACATATTGAATTTTCTATATAGCTCCCTCTCCTTGCTCTCATCCAACGAACATAACTTGAGCTTGGTCTTGCCAATGGCTCATGTTTCCCCCCGGTGTAGAAACAGTGGGGGCCACATGCGATTCACTAATCATCTTCTCCAATCTCTCCACTACCTTATGGAGAGAATCAAACTTTGTAGATAGCTCCGCTACAGCCTTTGCCTTATAAATACTTGTAGGCTTCAAGGATGACGAAGAATGTCCTCTCTCGTCGCCCCATTGTTGGTTATTCGAGGCAATCTCCTCGAGTATGGCCGTAGCATCATCCGGCGTCTTAGAAAAAATAGCTCCATTAGCGGTTGCATCGATTATTTGCTTAGTGCCCGGTTGCAATCCATTGTAAAAGCTATGCACAAGTTCCCATGGCTCAATACTATGATGGGGGCATTGGTGTTAGAGATCTTTGAAGCACTCACATGCCTCAAATAGAGTTTCCTGAGGTCCTTGCTCGAAGGACATTAGCACGCTTCTTATCTTGACAGTCTTGGATGGTGGGTAGAATATGTTCATAAATGCGCTCGCCAACTCATCCCATGTAGTGAAGATCCCCACCGCTTACGTCCTCAACCAATACAATGTTTTGTCTCGGAGAGTAAATGGGAAGAGGCGCAATCGAATAGCGTCGGCCGGCACGCCGGGCATCTGAAAAGTAGCACATTTTGACAAGAATAACTGTAGATAGTAATGTGGGTTCTCTTGGGAGTTCCTATGAAATGGGTCTTGTTGCATCAACATCACAAGTCCCGTCTTAAGCTCGAAGTTCTTGTCCGCTGCCAACTCTGGCATCAAATGGACGAGGTAGTAGAATTAGTCTTAGGCTGTAGCCTATCTCGGATAGAGACAAGCCTAGCCATGCGTGCCGCTAACTCCTCTGGTGTCTCTGGAGCGGTCATGTAACCTTCCTCTATATCAAGTCTTCTCTCGGCTCTAAGCCTCCTTGCTGTACGATCGATCTCAGGATCAATTAATATGTCTTCTTGATGTGCCTTTGATCTCGTATACATGCACAGAAAAAGAGAGGCTCGATAGAATCGTTAGCACGATAGAGGAATAAAAGGTAAAAATTAAAAGAAATAACTAAGTAAAGAAAATAAAATATCGTCGCCTCCCCGGCAACGGCGCCAAAAACTTGATCGCGCCTGGATATACACCCGGAAAACGACTGTAGTTTTACCGCAAGCGCACGACATAGTGGCTAGCGGGTATCGAACACAGGGAGAACAATTGATGGTATCTTACTTTGATCACCTAGCTATTGATGGAATAAGAATAGTTTTGATGGTAATGTTACAATCGTTCAAATAGCAAATAGAATTCAATATAATAAAGCGTCTAGGGATAGGAAATCCCCACTACGGACCGTCTCTTATCCTTGTGGATCATGAATATCAATGTTACAAAGGTTGAATGTAGGTGAACTAGTCGCAACTTAATGTAGAATCAAGCTCATGCTCTCGCGCTATTGCCGGTCTATAGCAACCTAGATTATGGCCCACTCTCGTGCAAACCCTAACCTAAGCCACTAGCGTGAAGATCGACATCATGTCCAATCGTAAATCGAGCCTACCCTCGTGCAAACTCGAGCTACGATCTAGGTTATGATAGTTCGTATTCGTCCAATCTCTTGCAAACGAATATTAGTATAAATTTATAATAAAAATCCTAGCTTTGGTCCAATCTCTTGCAAACCAAATTTAGAGAATCTCAATTATAAACCTAAATCGAATGTCTAGGCCTTCCCATCGATTTGGATCCAATCTCTTGCAAATTTCAATCGATAGAAATTCCTAGCTACTCGTAATAAATCAATCACAACCTAACATTTCTTCAATCCTAGCAACAATTCTATTCATTCATCACAATTCAAAGATCGGGTCCATAGGGTTCATCCACATGTCCTAGAATGACGAACTACCCACAATTCATCATGGAAATCTCAGAAATAACAAATAAGATCATAGCACAATTCATCGTAGAGAAGAAACAATTCATAAAAATAAGAGTTTTAGCAAGAAAGAACAAACTAAAATTGTCGCCTATGATCTCCAGCTGAGATTTACAAAAGGAATGGCCGTCAAAAAATAATAGAAGTCTCTTTTAAAACTAGGGATAAAACTAGGTTTAAATACAAGCCAAATTCGTCCAAAAAATCCTGACAGAATTGCCCCTGCGCAACCCAGAAATCCCAATTTGTGTAGCAGTCGGACTGCATCACTCGGCCGAGTAACCTATGTCACTCGGCCGAGTGACAGACCCAATAAAAGATAGAAAGTCTGGGAAAATTGGGGGGCTGTCGCTCTGTCTGACTCGGGCGAGTAGGCTTCTTTACTCGGTCGAGTAGGCAATCTTGCTCGGCCGAGTAGGCTTCTCAAAATTTCCATTAACTTGGTCGCTTCTTGGAAGAAAATCCATGTACCACTCGGGCGAGTGGTTTTCTCCATTCGGCCGAGTAGACTTTCTTGCTTGGCCGAGTGAACTTTGGAAATTTAGCAGTATGTATCCATTTCACTCGGCCAAACGCAGCCCGTTACTCGGCCGAGTGAACTCTCTGTTCGGCCGAGTAAGCTGCTCCTAGGCTCTTTTCTTTTCATCCTCGCCTCCTTGTCGATTCTATTGAATTTCTTCCTCTTCCGCTCATCCTCTAGCACTCCTAACTCCTCAAATAAGCTGTGGGCGATGCTCCAGTGTGTGCAAAAGTATCTTGATCTCATTTTTGCTCCAGATCGCTCCATATCTCCTGAAATGCGACAAAAACAAGAAATAGTGAAAAGCAACGTGATATGGTCAAATAATCGTGGAAAACGCAGTATGGGTGATCGAAATGACATGAAAACATGCAGAAAAAAGGTGTAAAATAAGGAGCGATCATTGAGCATACAATTTCATGCAAATAGAAGCGACAATAGATGACAAAGCCATACTCCAAAATTAGGCAATCAATGCGTGAAGCTTGGTGTGTTTTCTATGAAAAGTATACAATATAAATTTTCAGATTTAGCTAATGCTAGAATCTCATTCATAATCATATAATAGAGATGGAGGTTCATATTCTCAAATGCATAGCGATGTAGGAGTACAATAAGCATGGTAGAAATATTCACGGACTGGCAATTTATAAAAGAACATAAGTGTTTGTAGAATGAGTCAGAAGCATTCGAGTTTGTCCTGGGTTGGAATAATTACATACTTGTTTTTAATCCTCTTAATATATACGCAGTTGTCTTCGTCGAGCATGGAGAAACCATACGACAAAACGACTTCTTGAAAGCGCATATACCACTGCCTTGAGGATTGTTTAAGACCATATATGGATTTACGAAGTTTACAAACCTTATGTTTGTTTTCTTCTTGTACGAACCCGTTTGGTTGTTCCATGTAGATCTCCTCATCTAGTTCTCCGTTAAGAAAAGCAGTCTTTACATCCATCTGATGTAACTCGAGGTCCAAACAAGCCACCATTGCCAGAATTAAGCGAATGGAGGTAAAACGCACGACATGAGAGAAAGTCTCTTCGTAGTCTATTCCTTCCTGTTGCGTGAAACCTTTCGCAACAAGGCGAGCTTTATATTTCTCGATGGAGCCATCAGCCTTATGCTTGATTTTGAGAACCCACTTGTTCCCAATGGCTCTACGTCCCTTAGGTAAATCAACCAAGTCCCAGACTTGGTTTGTTTTCATGGATTGAAGTTCTTCTTCCATTGCCGCTATCCATTTATCTTTAGCAGGGCATGTGACGGCCTGTTTGAAATTTGCAGGTTCGTCATCATCTTGTAGTAATGTCATGAATGTTTGAGGAAATTCATCCTCAAATCTCAGAGGTGTTAGCCTCGTTCGATTACTACGTCTTGTTTGAGTTTGATCACTCCCACTTGGAATGACATCACTCCCACTTGGAATAATATCACTCCCACTCGGAATATGATTGGTATCGTTCGTATCATCCATTGGTGAAGTTTGAAACGTATTTTCTTCTTCACCAAGAATTCTCCCACTCGAACGTTCCGATCCTTCTTGATCCCAAGTCTCAAACAAGGATAAGTCTTGACTTATCTCATCCTGTCTTGGAAACTCATTTTCCAAGAAGACAACATCCCTCGATTCGAATTCTATAAGACCCCCATTGTCCTCTTGACCGACGAAAACATATCCTTTGGAGTTTTCAGCGTATCTGATGAAGATACACTTCCTCCCACGTGGCCCAAGTTTGCCATATTTGTGAGAGAACAAATGTGCATAAGAGGCACAACCCCAAGGTTTTAGAATGCTTAAGTCTGGAGTTCTATTGTTCCACAACTCATAAGGAGTAGAACTTACCGACTTCGAGGGTACACGGGTTAAGATGAACGCTGCCGTCAACAATGCATCACCCCAAAAGGTGATGGGCAAATTTGCCTGTGACATCATTGATCGGACCATTTCCATCAATGTCCTATTTCTTCTTTCCGCAACACCGTTTTGTTGTGGAGTATAAGGCATAGTTATTTGATGAACTATACCTTTTTCATCACAGAGTTCCTTAAAACTCGTTGATTGATATTCTCCACTTCGATCGGTTCGCAAGACCTTTATCTTGCGATCTAGTTGAGTTTCCACTAAACTCATATAGTTTTTGAAGCAAGTTAAAGCTTCATGTTTGTGGGAAATCAAATAGATGTGACCGAAACGAGTGAAATCATCAATGAAGGTGATGAAATAGGACTTTCCGCGTCTTGTCTTAACATTCATTGGACCGCAAATGTCCGAATGGATAAGCTGTAATGGAACTTCGGCCCTTGTGCCAGTTCCAAACGGCTTGCGACAAGTTTTCCCTACAAGAAAATGTTCGCAAGTTGACATTTCAACTTTTGAAACATTAGATAGCAAGCCACTTTTGGCAAGTCTATCCATTCTAGTTGGTCCAATATGACCAAGTCTTGCATGCCAACAAATGATCTCAGATTCAGAGTTAGAAGCATTTGTCAAATGAAAACTTTCATTAATGGAAGAAGAATCATCATACATTGTATTTAAAACAATTAATCCATTACACACATTACCAGAACCAATCAAAGAATTATTACAAACAAGGTCAACATATTGTTTATATAACCTCCACTCATAATCTAAAGACAGTAACATGACCACGGATACGATATTTCTTCTAATATCTGGAGCAAAGAGGACGTCATGCAATAATAAAGTCCGGCCGTTGTCGAGAACTAGCTTGCATGTTCCGACGCCTTTGACTTCAACACGAGTGTTGTTGCCGACGTATATCCACTTTGTTCCTTGAGTTATCCTTCGATACTCTACGAAGAACCTTCTGTCCTTCGCTACGTGGTCTGTGGCCCCTGAATCAATCAACCAAAAATAGTTAGATTCAGCAAGAAACATGGAACTAGAAACACATATGTAACTAGCCCTACAAGTTACCTTATCACTTCCATCCGTACATGTACGGGCGAAGTGACCGTACTTGTTGCACTTAAAGCACTTGATCTTCTTCAAGTTTTTCTTCTTTGAGTGCACATTCTTTTGCCACTTTTTGTTCTTAGTCTTCTTTGAGGTTTCCGGTTCTTGCTTTCGTTCGTTCACAAACCTTAAGCATTTATTCTTCCGCTTATTTCCTCCATGTGAGGAACTAGCGGCCACGTGCACTTCTGCACTTGGTTTTGCGGCTTGAATCCGCTCTTCCTCGAGTTCGAGGTGTTTCGATACATCGCTTAAAGTTTTAATGCACTCATTATGAGTGAGATGCATTTTCATGTTATCCCAGCTATCTGGGAGTGAACGAATGACTGCTTGGATCTGCTGTTCGTCAGACAGCGTAACACCCGCATCCTTTAATTCAGATATAAGATTCGCCATGTGGCGGAGATGCTTTTTCATAGAATGATCTCGCCGCATTTTGTACGAATCAAATTGAATATTTAAGGAGCGGAATTTGGTAACCGAAGTTCCACCAAACTTTATCTCTAGCTCAGACCATATGTCTTTGGCTAGGTCGAATTCCCGAAATAGACGCATTATGTCATTGTCCATGGCGGACAGTAACGTAATACGTGCTATTTTGTTCTTTCGAGTCCAAGTATCATAAGCTTCCCGGTCCCTCTTGTGTTGGGCCGTATTGCCCAACTCAGGTTCTTCCATTATGTTTTGGAGTGTTTCGAGCACATCTTGCTCCTCCAAAACATATTGGATTTTAATTGACCAAAGTTTATAATTGTCGCCGTTGAGCTTTTCACCTTTGTTAAGCTTTGCGACAATATTCTTAGAAGCGGTAGACATATTCGATTCAAAAAACTGCAAAGAAAATGAAAAACACGATCAAAATTCAATGCATAAAGTTTCGATTCTTTAAACACTTGATAAGTTCCTTGGATGCGTTGAAATGTTACTCTAGAATCGAGAAGTTCACTACGTTCCCAACTACCATCTAGAAGTAACTTTCAAAGTATCCCTCTTACTTATCTTAAGTAAAAAGAAATCAGAAATAATACCCGTATGGTATTAGCAGCGGAAAATTACTTTGAAAAACATATCTTTCAAAATAGAATAGGTGAGAGTTTGCGCAAAGAATTTTAGCACAACAATTGCCAAGCCACGAGACCTGTTCTACACACCCATGGGTTAGATAACCATGGCCGGATCGTGGTAGGACTTGGAATTCTAAATTGCGCTATCCCGATTTAAGGACGGGACATAACCTATTTGAAAAACATATTTGTCAAAAAAAATTTGAAAGCACGTTGGCTAATCTCCGTAGAGCAGAGCACAACGTCACAAGTACATTAGCTAATCTCTGTAGAGTAGAGCACAATGACATGGCTAATCTCGCATGAAGTAGAGCACTATGGCTAATCTTCAAGGAGTAGAGCCCAAAAAACTTCATTAAAACGTTAGTCCCGTATGAACTAGTCGGCACTGTGGTTAGCCCCGTATGGACTAATCGGCACATGCGAGGTTGGCCAATGCCTTTTGTCACCCCGTATGGGTCAGTAGGCAAGTTTGCAGTCGACTCAGACCTTCTGCCAGATTAGTCGACCAAAAACACCAAATTGGTCGACCAATTTTTCGAAATGCAACTTCTCCTGGCCAGGGCCTCTGCCCTAGCCGGGGCTTGGCCAAGGACCGGCCAGGGCCTCTGCCCTGGCCGGCCAGGGGCCCTGGCCCCCTCGGCCAGGGCCTCTGCCCTGGCCGAGGCCGGCCAAGGCCGGCCAGGCCCTGGCCGAGGCCAGGGCATTGGCCCTGGCCTCTGCCAGGGCCGGCCAGGCCCTGGCCGAGGCCAGGGCGCCGGCCCTGGCCGAGGCCAGGGCGCCGGCCCTGGCCGAGGCCAGGGCGCCGGCCCTGGCCTCTGCCAGGGCCGGCCTGGCCCTGGCAGTGGCCAGGGCGCCGGCCCTGGCCTCTGCCAGGGCCGGCCTGGCCGGCAGGCCTTGGCCAAGGCCGGCCATTGCCGGCCTGGCCTTGGCCGGCCACTGCCGGCCTGGCCATGGCCGGTCATGGCTTGGCCATGGCCCCTTTGGCCATGGCCCCTTTGGCCATGGCCGGCCACCCCCTATGAATGGGGTTTCCGTACACATTCCTCCCCCTTGATGGGGTGGTCGCCGGTGGTTATTGGCCGTAGCCAACCCCCTCCGCTTGGGGAGGGGGGGTGCATGGCCTTCATAGCCCATTTGGCCATGGTGCACATGCACCAAATTTTCTCTTACCCGATGGAAATAACTACCATCAACTTCCTCGATGAAGCACCCGTTCGTCGATGAAGCACCCGTTCGTCGAGAAATTAGTTATTTCCTAATGGCCGTGTGCCAAAAATGAAAAATAACATACTACGTGAACGGTCGGTTCTTCCCGTCACGGAGAGTTCCTACCATATCCGTAATGATAGGAGACCCTAACGTGAAAAGAACAACCGCTGCGTTCTCTCCGTCACGAAGCGTTCCTACTATATCTGTAATAGTAGGAGACCCATTCGTGAAAAAGACAACGACTCGTTCATAGTTTCGACGGGGTGGCGGTTTGACCGGGGCGAACCCATATGGCTCTGATACCAATGTAGGATCCTGTCAAAACAGAGTTAGGATCGATAATTAAAGTGGAGACTTACGCTTGCGTATGCGGAACGGTAGTCTCGGAACTTTGCCTTCGGATTCGCCACGACGGATCGAGTCTTCTCACGAACGGAGTAAGGCTATTAATCCACAATCTAAATCTCTATTTTAGATTAAGAACTTGGAAAGAGGAAGAGAAAGGATTTCTGCAAAGCTTCGCTAGGATGAAGTTGCATGCATGAATTTCATGCAAAAGGTGTAAGAAATGGCTTACCCTTGGGTCTTATTTATAGCCCCCAAGGTAGTTATTTTAGGGTAAGTTGTTCCTTTGGAACAACTTAATTAAGGTGTACCATGATACATGACACATTATAAGCTTAAGTTGTACCATATGCATGGTACAACATAAGCTTAAGATATTCCCCCTTTATTAGCCATATGTCGCATGCACTTATGCATATATAATGCGACTTTCCCACTCATCCAGAGATCCTCTCCGCAAGGGAACAGATTCCCTTTGTACACGACTTCGTGTACGCGACGTTCGAGGTCCGTATTCCCTCGTACATCCCCCACAAGGGTGTACAAACGTCTTCCATATCCAACAAGCGATATATAGCATATGATATCTCAAATAAAAGCAATGGCATGGCAAGAGAATACGCATTTAAGAGCGAGCTAACTCCAACTCATCGTCATCATAGAGAATTCACTTCTAGCAAAAAGGATAAAAGAAATAAAGATAAAGGGAAAATAAAAACTAACTATACAAATGCAACACACGCAGAAAGTAGGAAAACGTGATGCATGAGAAAAAAAATGAAAAAGTGTGTGAAAATAAGTGGAAAATAAAGAAAGGTTGAGAAATATAGAT
Source organism: Scilla litardierei (assembly GCA_030789695.1). Classification (NCBI taxonomy): domain Eukaryota; kingdom Viridiplantae; phylum Streptophyta; class Magnoliopsida; order Asparagales; family Asparagaceae; genus Scilla; species Scilla litardierei. The sequence continues at coordinate 103,091,634 of CM061141.1, forward strand.
AAACTGAAGAAAATAAAAAGTGCATGAGTGCACTCACTCTCCCAAGCTAAACTGCACAGTGTCCTCAAATTGCTAAGTGTGGCACAAGGACATATATAATAGGGACGGGTGGGTGCGGATGCATGCGTTATAAAAAGGAAAATAAAAAATGGAATGTATATTCATATGATAAGTGCAGCAAGAAAATGATGGATGTGGTGAGCACGCAGATCATGGGAGCAAAATGGTAAGGCCCAGAAATACCACCTCCCCCAAACGGATATATACATAGCCCTGCAAAAAGTAATTAAAATATATGGGCACGGAAAGTGGTTGCAAAATTATGGGGCGAGAGGGGGTGCAAAATCAGCAGCAAAAGTATCAACCAAAACATCGGTAAAAAATATCAGAGGCATCAAGTGTGTGCCTAAGCTGTAAAAAAGCGTCAGCAACTCCCTGTGGTGGGGAATGTGGTGGCGGTGGCGCAGGCTGCTGAGGGAAGGGACAGGGTGCTGGTGATGGAGGCTGTGGTAGGCATGCAAGGATCTGGTCCAGCATGACCTGAATACCAGGCAGAAGGGCGACATGTGCCTGCACAAAGCTAACGGTGGCGGCGAGAGCCTAAAAATCTGCCCCGAGCCCACTCACGGCCCCCTCGACAGCACAGAGATGCTGAACAAGGGCGTCGGGGGCGGGGGCAGAGGGTCGCACATGAGGAGGTTGGGGCTGATGCACATGGCCACCATAAACGAGTGGGGCCACAGCTGGGTGTGGGTGAGGTGAGGTGCTCACTAAAAGACGCTCAGCCTCTGTGGGAGGCTGAGACGCAGGAAAGCTCCCAGGAGTGTGAGCAGCGGTAGAAGAGGATGATGCGGCGACAGATGATGAGACATGCAGAGAGGTCGTAGACACAGAAGTGGGGATAGACGTCATGACACTCTCGGTGAAAATAGCGGTAGCTGAGACAGAAGGGTCGACGACTGGGGAGGTCGTAAAAGCGACAGAAGATGACTCCCGGGGTCGAGAAATCCGATGAAGATAGGGTCTCAGCAGTCGAAGCTAGGGAAGGATCGCCTCTCTCAAGTGCAGCGGGGGTGGCACTCTCAATGCTCATGCAGGAAATGGGATCAACACTCAACAGCATAGAGGTGGTGATGGTGGTGGTAGTGGTGGTGGAATACACAGCAACAGTGCTCCAGACACTGTCAGAGGTGTGGACAGAAGTATCGGGGGGAAGAATCAGATTAGGTGCAGGCTGTGGGATATGGATCTCCGGGGCAAAAGGGCCGAGAAGGGGCTCCTGCTGGTCATCCTCAGGCTCGAGTACATATGCAGCTGGGACGAGGATGTCCATCTTTGGTCTCCACTCCCCACCTGCAGGTCCAATATGGGTCCGAGCAGGACTCAGAAGCACCATATAGCCCGCTGAAAAAGGGCCCTGAAGCCAGACCCAGTGGTGCTGACCATGAGGACGCAACATCTTCATACGGGCCACAACATCTATAGAAAGGGAAGTGGGGCCCGTAGGTCGAAGCAAGCCAGCAAGGAGCTCAACCCCACACAAAGGAGCCAGTAAGGTGATCAGACCGCCACAACAAATCACCGTCCTGGCGATGACAGAGGAAATGATGTGGTCGAGATACCAGCTGGCAATATCAATCTAATTGGCGGGGACTAAGATATCCCCGTCGCCCTCGAAGGCTCTCTCTCTCGTCATCGCGTAGAGCATATAGATCTAAGGCGTAGACGTCGTCACAGGCTCATACCTCATAAGAATGGTGGTTGCCATAAGGTACTGAGAAATACGAAGGCAAAGGTGGACTATAGAGGATGCCTTGGCCCGGATAGGGTCAAAGGCAAGACGCGATCCCGTGATCAGGGTCCAGAATTCATGTGCATCAAAGGAAGGAGCAGTGTGGTGCGTGGGACCAAAAGCACGATCGGGGTTAGGGATAGGGGGCTAGTGGAAATAGGCTCGGAGCATATCTAGAGTGATCTCACACTCACAGTCCATCAGGCAAAAGTACACCCCTGGTAGTCCTACGAATAGAACTCAGGACCTCGAGGGTCGGACGGACGTAGGTGTTTGTCGACACCGAAAGAAAATCATGCCACTCCACATTGTCGTACAACCGGAGAAGCCCCTGGAATACCCATAGGAGCTCAAGATCAGCTATGTGCGTGAACCTAGAGGGGACTATAGAACGATGTGAGATTCTTTCAAATCGGGCACGATGTGCGTCATCTCTGAAAGTGACCTCCATCGTGTCGAAGGCCGTGGTGGGCTGTGCTGGTGGGGGTGGAATGGGTGTAGTAGGAGGTGGAAGTATGGGTGGTGGATCGCTAGGAGGCGTGGAGTCAGCTCTAGCGGAAGAAGGGCCGGGATCACCGGTCTTCTTCCACTTGGCAGCGGGCTCCCGCGCATGGGGCCTAGTGCGTGGGGGCATCGTGATGTCGTGAGATGTGCAAACTATCGTGAATGCTGTTAAATAATATGGAAAGAGTATACCAAAATTAGACATGACTCTATACTAGCAATTCGGGCAAAGAGGCGCCTCCCCTGAAGCTCCAAATCAGTGCTCGATCTCCCCAAAGCTATCTTGAAGCACAAAAACAATTGATTAGCAATGAATATCAAAAAATCGAGGGGTAGATCAGGAGAAATAGGCATAAACATGGTTTAATTTTGATTCGGGGGTGGATTTGGGCTTACGGAATGAGAAATAGGAGAGTAGGGGCGAAATGGGTGTTGGAGGGCTGCCGATCACCGACCAGCGGCAAGGTGCATGGCGGTGGAGTAGGTGGTGGCAATGGCGGAGTTATGGCACTCGGGCACGGTGGTGGTGGCTCGGGCGAGCGAAGGGGGAGCTTGGGCGAGTCGGGTGAGTTTGGGGAATATTGGGGAATTTGGGGAATTTGATCAGAGCGGCCGCGAGAATGGGTTTAAATAGGGTTAGGTCGGTTGGGTCACTCGGTCGAGTGATGATAACCACTCAGCCGAGTGACAATTGTTTAGGGTATTTTCAAAAATCTCATTAAGTTCCGACTCGACGAGCAGAAACTATCACTCGGTGAGTTGACGAAGTCACTCGGCCGAGTGGATAAGCTACTCAGAGAGTTTTAAGTGCTAAATGTGCCTGAGTCACTCGGTCGAGTGACAAAGTCACTCCGTAGAGTGGCATATAATTTCTAGAGAGAGGTTTTTGAGACTTTCCTGTGCAGTACCCTACTCGACCGAGTAGGGTCTTCACTCGGCCGAGTGAAAAAGTCACTCGGCCGAGTGGGCTAATGTTTTCAGCTCCACACTCTCTGTTCTTGTGAAACTTTCTGTTTTCTTTTATCCCGTCAGTTTCTTCCTCCCTTTAGCATTTGAGCGCATCCCTAGAGTTCTCTCCATCGCCATGGCTGTCCTCCATTCATATAGTCTCCTATCATCCTTTTTCTGAAATGAAAACCGTAGCCCATTGTCATATTCTTCCTAGACTCTTGACTCTATACACTAACAAAGATCTAAAACAAAAATGAAAGTAAAATTTAACAAAAAACTGGGATAGAATCGTTGGGTTGCCTCCTGACAAGCGCTCATTTAAGGTCTTGAGCTCGACCCCTTAAGATTTGAGATTAGTGCTCGATGTTCGGCGCATATGAGATGCACGTGTCAAACTTACCGGGAATTCCACTTGGGTTCATTTGTTGCTTTTCGTCGGCTGCGCCTCATTAAAGGTAGTAGTGGGGGATGACTCCCCCAAGCTCGGGCTCTTGGTGTCCTTCTTCTTGACTGGCGGTGAAGATTTATTCGCCGGTGGTACTTCTTTCACGTGCTTCACCGTAGAGAGATTGCATAGCTCTCTAATCATAACGACATCAGCGTCGTTCTTCTCTTCATCCGTAAGACAATCCGATGGGTCTCCAATCATTGTGCCATCATTGGTAATTTGGACCTCATCAAGGTCGTCACCGTGGATGGCTCCAATGGTGAATGATATGGCGTCTTCTATGACCTCATCGAGGAGGTCTACGTAGTCCACTTTCTCTGGCCAATGCATATGATTCATCGTCTTCGGAATATGGAGCTCAACCGCTATATTGCCAACGTTGAGGGACAATATTTCTTCCCTCACATCTACAATTACTCCGGCGGTGGCTAGGAAGGGGTGCCCAAGTATCAGCGATGTATCACCCTCTTCTCTAATGTCCATCACCACGAAGTTGCACAGCAAGCAAAGTCCACCCGGTACTTGCAGTGGCACATTTTCAGCCATCCCCACCGGCTTAGTGATTCGCACATCGACGAGTTGTATCTTCATGTCTGTGGCCTTGAGGTCGGTCACCATATTCAGTTTCTTGAACATCGTGAGGGACATGAGGCTCATGCTTGCTCCCAAATCCACTAAAGCTTTATGTAGGGAGACTCCTCTAAGCGTGCAAGGAATTCGGAAACTACCTGGATCTTTCAACTTGGTCGGCATTTTCTCCTTGTTGGTGAACCGCATACCTTGCTCGGTAAGCATGACCCTTTTCGTTCGCTTCTTTCCCGTGATCAAATCCTTGAGGAACTTTGCATAGGATGGGATTTCGACGATTGCATCTAAGAACAGGATGTTCAATCTCACTCATCGCAAGACTCCAGAAATTTAACGAGCCTCTTCTCAATTTTTGCTTTCGTCAACCATTGTGGAAACGGTATCGGTGGCACATAGGTTTGCTCCTTTCGTGGCTCATCCACTTCAGATTTTTCATTATTATTCGCCGCCTTTGGGCTGTCCTCTTCATTGATTGTCTCCTTCTCAACCAAAGTTTCCTTCCTCGGTTCCTTAGCTTGAATCATGACAGGAGTAGTGTCCTTCCCGCCCCTTGTAGTTAACGTCACTACCGCATTGATGTGGCCAGTGTTGCTCTGTGGGTTTTCTTCCGATTGAGCAGGAAATTGTTGATTAGCCTTGTTGAGTAATGTGATTTGCTCTGCCAATTATGCCAGACGGTGTTAAGGGATTCTTGTTGAGCCGACAAGTTTGAGTTAATCTTCTTTTGATCGGCCATGAATTCTTCAACCCTTGCTTCGTGCTCCAACCTTGGTGGCGCTTATGGTGGGTTGGGTGCCCTTCATCCTTGATTATATCTCGGTGGTCTATAGGGCCCTGCTTATTACCGTGGTGGGTTGTTTTGTTGTTGGGGCGGCCTTTGTTGATACTGTAGTTGTTGAGGAGGCCGGGCTTGTGGTTGTTGCAGTGGTGGTTGTTATTATGGTGGAGTCAAGGCTCCATCATTGTTGGCATATGAAAATCCGGGGTGACCCATAGTAGCTGGGTTCACCCATAACCGCTATTACCGGCAACGTATTGAGCTTGCTCCATAGCTCTGTCTCCTTGCTCCCCTCCAATGAACATAACCTGGCTTTGATCCTGCTAGTCGCTCATGCTTCCTCCAGATGTAGAAGCATTGGAAGCTCCATGTGGCTCAGTTATTAACTTTTCTAGTCTCTTTGCAGCTTTATGAAGAGAATCAAATTTGGTAGAGAGTTCCGCCACCGATTTGGCTTCATAGATGCTCGCCGGCTTCAAAGATGACAAAGATTGTCCCCTTTCGTCGGCCAATTGCTGATTATTTGAGGCCATCTTCTCAAGTAAGGCCGTAGCGGCATCCGGTGTCTTTGCCAAAATAGCTCCATTGGCTGTGGCATCAATTATTTGCTTTGTGCTCGGTTGCAATCCATTGTAAAAGTTATGCACTAGCTCCCATGCTTCAATGCTATGGTGGGGGTATTGGTGTTGGAGATCCTTAAAGCGCTCCCACGCCTCATATAAAGACTCTTGAGGGCCTTGCTTGAAGGACATCAAGGCTCTTCGTATCTTCACAGTCTTGGATGGCAAATAGAACTTGTTGACAAATGCGCTCGCTAGCTCATCCCAAGTAGTGAAGATCCCCTTGGCTTGCGTCCTTATCCAATATAAAGCCTTATCACGAAGAGTGAATGGGAAGAGATGCAGTCGATAGCATCTGCCAGCACGCTAGGCATCTGAAAAGTGGCGCACTTTGCCAAGAACATTTGCAAATGGTAGTGTGGTTCCCTTGAGGATTCCCATGGAATGGGTCTTGTTGCATCAACACAAGAGTCCCGTCTTCAACTTAAAGTTCTTGTCGGTCGCTAACTCCGGCATAGCTATAGAAGAGGTGGTAGATGTGGTCTTAGGCCGTAGCCTATCTCGGATGGAGACAAGCCTAGCCATACATTGTGCTAGCTCTTCTTGTGTTTCCGGGGTAGCCATTTGATTTTCCTCTATAGTAGATCTCCTCTCGGCTCTAAGCTTCCTTGCCATCCGCTCGATCTCAAGGTCAAATAATATGTCTCCTTGGGAAGCCTTTGATCTCGTGTACATGCACAAAAAGAGAGAGTCTACATAGAATTGTTAGCACAATAGAGGAATAAAAGAGTGAAAATAAGAAATAAGAATAAAAAAGGAAAAATAGATAGGTAAAGAAAATAAAATACCGTCGCCTCCCTGGTAACAGCGCCAAAAACTTGATCGCGCCCGGATATACAACCGGAAAACATTTGTAGTCTTACCGCAAGCGCACGGTTAAGTGGTAAGCGGGGTATCGAACACGAGGATGGACTAATGACGGTACTCTATCTTAATCACTAAGCTATTGGTGGAAAGGCGATTTTAGGATGTTGGTATCACAACCGTTCAATTATCAATTCAATTCAATATTATAAAAAATGTGTAGGGGTAGGAAATCCCCACTACGGATCGTCATGAATATCTGTGAATCGCGAATCTCAATGTTGCAAGACTTGAATTGAGGTGAACTAGTCGTAACTGAATTGAGAACCATGCTCATGCTCTCGCGCTATTGCAGGTCTATAGCAACCTGTAATAGAGCCCACTCTCGTGCAAACCCTAATCTAAGCCACTAGCATTAAGAGCGACATCATCATCTAATCGCATCTCGAGCCCACTCTCGTGCAAACTTGAGTTATGATCTAGATTGTGATAGCTCGTATTCGTCCAATCTCTTGCAAACGACTATGGGTATAGACTTATAATAAAAATGCTACTTTTGGTCCAATCTCTTGCAAACCAAACCTAGTGAATCTCGATTATAAATCTAAATCGAATATCTAGACCTTTCCATTGATCAGAGCCCAATCTCTTGTAAATTCTGGATCAAGGTAAATTTCTAGCTGCCCGTAATAAATAAATCACAAACTAACCTCCTAGCAATTTTAGCAATATATCGATTCATTCATTAACATTATAGCATTAGATCCATAGGGTTCATCCCCTTCCCTAGAACAAAGGATATACTCACAATTCATCGAAACAATAGCAAAATCAATAATAGAAAACATATCACAATTAAGATCTAGGAGGAAACAATTCATAAAGTGCAAATATTTAAAAGAAATATACAAACCGAATCTGAGTTCTTTAATCTCCAAAGCTGGATTACAATTAGAATTAATCTAAAATCTATTTTCTGGTCTCTCCTTAGGCTGGGATAAACTGGGCTTAAATACATGCCCAAATCATCAAAATAAACCTGACAGAACTGCCCCTGCGCAGCCCAAAGCCCTAGTTTCCAACCCAGGCTGGCGGCGCTACTCGGTCGAGTGGAAATCACACTCGGCTGAGTGCCAGATCCGAATAAAAACATATAAGTTGGAGGGTTTGGGCACTCTGGCACTCTGCGGCACTCGGCTGAGTGGGGTTCATCACTCGGTCGACTATACTTCCTACTCGGTCGAGTGAATCTTCTGATGCGCTCCACAGAATTCCAGAGAGTCTGGCATGTTTTCCTTCAGAAAATGTGACCTCACTCGGGTGAGTGGAGTTCTCTACTCGGCCAAGTGGAATTAACCACTCAGGCGAGTACATTGCTGCACAAGGTGTCTTCGTATCAATCGTACTCTGTCGAGTACGCTTCTTCACTTGAACGAGTGGGCTTCGTTACTCGGTCGAGTGGCCTGTTTCTGGAATCAACTCTTCTCCTCCTCACCTCCTCGTCGATTATATCGATCCTCTTCTTCTCCCGCTCGTCATCCAGCGCCGTTAGCCCCTCGATAGGGCCATGGGCGATGCTTCGGTACACATGCAAGTCCCTTAAGCTCATTTTTGCTCCCGATTGCTTTATATTTCCTGAAATCAGACGAAAACAAGAAATAGTGAAAAGTAACGAAATATCGTCGAATAATCATAAAAAGCGTGATATGAGTAATCGAAAAGGAATGCAAACATGCAGAAAAAAGGTGTAAAATATGGACCGATCATAATGGTAATATACGGTCTAATTAAAAATTAAACTTACAAATGCTGAATTATAAATGCAAGAGGAGAATAATTCGTACAACCAATGCAAATGCAAACATAAGAGTTTACCCTGGTTCCCCAAACTTGGGTACGTCTAGCCACACCAAATATTCACTATAATCCTACACAAGGTAGTGAATACAATCTCACACAGAGATACCTCACACAAAGGATTTGGATTCTCACAAAGAGAAATCCTTGCTCTCACACAGAGAGACTCAACCAACCTTATACAAGGGTTAACCTCTCACACAGAGAGGAACTAGCTCTCACAAAGAAAGATAGGATTTCAACTTACACAAAGATGAAGTAAATACTCTTACCTATGCCTTGAGATAAACTTACTCAATATGAAGAAGAATGCATGGAAGAGTATCTCCAAGTGATGAGATGAACCTGATGAGATGAACTTGATTGCACTTGGATCATTTTCCTTAAGCTTGCTTCAAAGGATGAAGAGGAATGAGCTCATGAGAAGGGAAAATGAGAGATTATAAGTGTGGCTTAATGATCCTTAATGATCTTCAATAGTTCCAAGAAGTTCTAAATGAACTAAGCACATTCTTATTTATAAGAAACAACTAAATCCCTATAAAACCCATGCTAGATCCAAGGACAGAATTCTGTAATGGTTGGAATCTGCGATTTTACGGCATCGACAGGCGACAGATGAAGGATGGACAGTCGACTGATCAACGGCTATATTACTCCCAATGGCTATAATTTGAGCCAGGACAATCGACTATAGATTACTACACAGATGCATGTACAATGTGCATGTGCTTGTAAAGACTTCGTCAGGCGACTGTCACATAAGGTGGACTGGAGCTGAGAAAATGCAACTTACACACTTGTGCATTCAGACGACTGACAAGAAATGTATAGGCGCCTGAAAAATGACAGCGGACTGTAAACTCTATATCAGTCGACTGACACACAAGCTGAAGTGAAACCGAGAGGTGACGGGTTATGCACTTTGGCACACAGACGACTGAAGAACAATATTCAGGCGCCTGAAGAAAGACATGTGCCTGTAAAATGAACTTCGATCGCCTTCTCCAAAAGCTCAAGAAAGAGTTAATAAATATTTGACTTGAGCAGTGCACAACAGTCAACTGTAGAAGGCTGGTCAGGCACCTAGAATCACTCACTTGCCTGTCATGTCTTCAGCAGTCGCCTGTTGGAGAGCCAGAGACTCCAATTGAGTCTTTTGGCAAGGTAAACATGTTCGATTGGATTCTATGATAATCACAAGGCTAACTAAGATGTTTAATGCATATGCATGAATGAGTAGACCATCTATCAAGGCATTACAATAATCCTAGACTCAAAATAGAAATGCAATTAAATGAAATAATACATGGATTACAATTGCTTCCCTTAGAGTCTAATCATTACCCTTGATGTTCCACATCATCTTCCAAGCTTTGGCACCTCTTGATGAGCTTCCCTTCATCAAGATCCAAGCTTTGGCTATGCTCCTCTTGATGTCCATCCTTGCACCAAGCTATTAGTCTCCAAATCATGCTATTCTACATTTGATAATCATGAGACTAAAACATGAAAGTCATTAGCAACAACATAATGTTGTGATCATCATCAAAATAATATTGGTCTAAAACATCAATGCCTAACATTATCAACCCCTTTGTCCTCGGGGAAAGATTATTCCCTCAATTGTAATATAAACTATTCATAAAATGTGCCCTAAGGGCACGGTTTATTTAAAATATTCCCACTCAAAATATTAGATCCCCTAATTTTAAACTGACAATAATAAGTAAAGTGTAATAATTTTTATTTATTTTCCCAAAAATTTTAGGTCCCCTAAAAATTTAGTTCCTACAAGAGAATTTAATTCCCCTAAAAATTTTAGTCTCCCCCTAAAATTTTGTTCATTCAAGATTTAACACGTGCCCTAAGGGCACTATTCTTTAAAATATTACCCCCTCAAAATTTTAGATGTGTTATGAATCATCATCTGGGGGAGCAACCCCCAACTCTTTATTTATAGCCGGTGGAGGAGTGTACAGAGATAAGATACAATAGATACGTTCTTATCTATAAGATAAGATGTAATTCTAATACAAATCTATCATCAACATCCGTTCACAACACTCCCCCTTATCCAGCTATAGGTGTGGACTCTACTCATGAATACTTTAGGATTCTAAGTGTAGTAGGAGTCTCATATGGGGTGGATACTTCAGGATACTGAGTTGATGAGGTTTGCCTTGTTAAAACCTGTAGCTATGGAAACTCATGTGGGGAAAAACCATAATTAAGCTAAAAAGAGTACAAACACTCTCTAACTCCCCATGATCTATACAAACTCTCATGCTTTCAGATATCTTATGCACATCGCATCACTCCCATTTACAACATTACGAAAATATACACAGATTACAAATATCATCACCATTAAGCAGCTACTGAATCCAAAAACTCTGGAGGGGTGTACTTAGTTTCGTCGCCTCTAATGTGGTCTCCACAAAATGAGTTAAGCTGGTCTTCAGACTATGTGGTCAGCTCCACAATACCAACCTTTATCTCAGCCGTCACTGGGATGTGATGTATCACCAGGGGCCCTCAAATACACCATTGGTGTGTTTCTGGAATGGTGAGGATCTCGGAATGATAGGAAGATGTTTCCTTCATAATTTGGTTTGCAGATCTGTAGTACATGGCCATCCCACTGTGGGTATCCAGTCTGTGATATCTCAGTATAGGGATCCGACCTATAACCTGCATTTGCATAAACATGGAGGATGATACTTTATAATGTAAGCCCAAATCTTTCGACTCTTGGAGGATGCCCAGAAGATACTTAACTCCGGGCTAATGGCCCTTTTAGGTGCCTAACTATATCTGGCTAATGAGTTTACTGCAACTGCTATATTGGGACACGTGCAGTTAGCCAGGAGTGCCTGATTGCACTTAGATAAGGACTTCATGACCAATTATATCCTCTCCCTCTTCCAGCGAACGGAATGTGTTTTTGTACATCCATAGAGTGTACTACCATAGGTGTACTTTGGATGAAAATGGTCCTTGTAATTTCTTCAACGCACTTTGGACATATGAATTTTAATGTAACATGACTCTAATTCTCTTGGTTGTACATTTTTTATTATTCTTATTATTCTTCTTCAATAGAATAGATGTCCCGAACTCTATTCAGGCATTTAAGGAAATATGGAATTTATCTTTACCAAGATATCCATAAAAGTATGCCGTCACAACATCTAATAGCGGCATATTCAAAATTTCCTTTGCCAAATCGTTAGGTATTTGCATTTGATAACATCGGAAATCTGATGCAGCATTTGTATATGTGTCGTGCTCATTTTAATTTGTTTATTCCCCAGTTTCAACAAAATTATCCTTAAGCTATAGGTTATACCTTATAGCATACGATTTTGTACTTATTTTTTCTTATTGTGCAATACTTATTTTACCCACATGTTTGACATCTTTTGGTGCCTGGACTTCAGGTCCGAACATTTCACGTTTCATAAGTAAGTCCAGCTCATCTTTTATTGTCTCGTTCCATATTTGGCCAATCTCTACGTTTGCATTTTAGCAACGGAGTATGTAACAATATTTTATAAATATCATCGCTTTTGAGATGTATATGGCAATATGATACGTAAATACATTGTCGACATATATGTTCTTTCTGTCCAACACCTTCCTAGTACGTACAACATTTACTTTCATTTGAGTTTTTTCCAGCATTTACTCTGCAGTGGATTTCGGGAAGGGTGAGGGTGTGGACATGAGCTCATGATCAAGTGATAGTATTGACTCAAGGTCTCCAGGAGTGTGTTTTTTCTTTCTTTCTTTTTCTTGGATTTCCGTCCTTGGATCCTAGTGGTCTGCCTCTTTTCTGTTGAAGAACAACAACTTCTGTTGCTGGTGGATTGCATCCATTCTCGGGGATATCAATCCTAGCTGGAGTATTTGCAGCAGGGATGTGTGATTTGACAATCTTCTGGTTGTCAGTAAATGAGTCCGATAACTGGTGAACAGTGTTCTGTATGTAGAGGATCTTCAGGATCTCATCTTCACATTGTTTTGTTACCGGATCATAGTGGGTCAAAGTTTTTGTATCCCACGTTATAATTTTCTTCGCGCCAGATTTTTCAGTATTTGGGCCCATTTTGGGGAAACACGTCTCATCAAAATCAGTCTTCACGACGTGCCTTAAATGCATCCGCCATTTGGGGTTCTAGGTATCTTATAATGGAGGGTGAGTCAAACCCTACATAGATACCTAAGCGACATTGAGGACCCATTTTGTCCTCTGTGTTGGTGCAATGGAGATGTAAACTGCGCAGCCGAAGATTCTCAAGTGAGAAATGTTCGGTGCCATTCCAAATGCAAGTTACATTGGAGAGAGACTCTGACCTCCAGAGGGTCTTATTTTTATTAACAATACATCATGCAAAATTTGCATGTCCCCATGCATCCACCAGTAACAGGGATTTTGTTAACAATGGATGTGCAATCCATTGGAATCTTTTTATCAGTGACTCTGCCAACTTGTTTTGGGTATGAACATGCGGAACTAGATGTTCAATTTCGATTCATACTACTTGGTAGTACTCTTGAAATGACCGGGAGGTAAATTCCCCCAACATTAACCAGACGTAGTTTCTTTATTTGATTGTCTGGAAAATGTGCCCGCAATATTATTATTTGTGCCAATAGCTTTGGAAAAGCTAAGTTGCGGGTCGATAGTAGTTGACACACATACGAATATTTTGAGGATGCATTTATCAGTACCATTAAGTACCGAAATAGCCCACTATGGGGTGGATTTGTCCACATCTATCTCCTTATTTTCTATTGAGGAATCGTGGAGATTCTTTGTCAACTTTTAGTAGAGATGGCCTTGTAATTTGTTTTCCCTTATAACAAGATATGCGAAGAAATTCTCCCTTCTGAAGAATCTTCTGGTTCTTCGAGTCATGCCCATAGGATTGAGAGAAGATGCGATGCATCATCATTGATCCAGGGTGGCCAAGTCTATCATGCCAAAGTAAAAACTTGGCTGATATGGGGCACTTCAAGTGCTCCGGTAAATTAGCTTCATCTCTCTAAATCTTTGTATGGTAGAGGCCTGAAAGGCTCTCAAAACGTTCAAGTATGGATTTTACTCCTTTTTATTGAGACATTACTTACAAAATTTCTTTTTCGTTTACATTTGCTGTTTCCAGATGGAATCCGTTTACACGGATGTCCTTGAAACTTATAACGTTTCTTTGTAATTCAGAGAGAATAGTGCATCATTTAATTTTATTTCTGTGTCATTTGGGAACAACAGAGTTGCGTTCCTAAAACCTTCATTATGACACTGATATTATATTTATTGGGCTTTGTATTGAAGAATCGTATGTGTTTATTGTCTACTAATCAGTCATGATAGTAGTTCATCTATTAAAAGATGAATCATATAAGCACATTTTTAGAAAAACATTTTCATTCAAAACAAATTCATTAATTATATTTTGCTCTCATAATATAAATTGTTCTGAAACAAATATAAAGATAAATGGATAATCTAGCAGGTCATCTCTTTTGAAGCCGTCAGTTGTGAACTTGACTGGAGCATTTATGATCACCAGTTTTGTTTCAACTTTCTTTTTCTTGTTATCTTTTTACAGTTCCTGAAGATGCTACGGAGTTCAGCACACTCTAGACTAGTGGCCTTTCATGCCACAGCTATGGCACTGGTCTTCCCATTCCATCTTGGGTGGGGATGCATCATTTCTATTGTGATCATTTCTGTGCCTAGTGAACTTCCGCCTCCCTTCATTTCTTAGCTATTGGACTTGGCATTTGGCCCTTTTGTTCCGTCACCCTTTTTGTGGTCTATTTTTTCTTTTGTTATCTCTCTTCTTTTTGAAAAAAGAAGATGCATTGTGAGCTTCTGGTAGGAGGCAGTGCCAGGGGCGCATGTTGTGAGTGGCGAGGAGAAGCTCTCTGTTTTGTTTAGCCATGAATAAACATAACAGCAATTAAGAATACTTAGTGAATTTGCATTCACGGTATTGCTACATTAGTATCGCATCCTTTTCATGGAAAGACATGTACGTCTTTTCCAGCATGCGATCTTCTGAGACCTTTTCACCACACAACTTCAGATGTGAGATGATGCTAAATTAGCTGAGGTGTACTCAGCTATGGACGTAAAGTCTTGCAGTCTCAGGTTCTCCCACTCATATCGTGCCCTTGGTAGTATAACATGTTTCTGATGTTTATATCTATCATCAAGGGCAGTCATAGCTCAAGTGGATCTTCGACCGTAAGGTATTCAGCCTTTAGGGTCATGTCCATATGGCGACGAATATAGATAATGGCTTGCGCCTTTTCTATATCGTTTGCATTTCCATCTTTGGTCACAGCAGAAATAAGGGACTTAGCCCGCATGTGAAATTTCACATCGAGCTACCAGCTCAGATAATTTCTTCCTGATGCATCCAGTGCTACGAAATCGACACTTCCGATTTTGGCCATTTTATCTAGCAGAGCACAAATTTTCTTGAATTAATAATTTGTACATTATACATTTTCATGCAGAGGTAATTTTTAATTGAAGAGCTAATTGTGTGGTCACCAATTCCATATAAATAAAATAGTCCAAAGTCCATATTACAGTCCATATTACACAAATGAAAGCGAACAAAGAAATTACAACTTTGTAAACCACATGGGTCCCATATAAAAACTTCAGCTTGAACAGTAGCCTCCGTCTCCATTGAAAGTAGTCATCAGTCTTGTACATTACATAATTTCCTCGCAACAATTTCTCTCAAAAAGAAAAGAAAAATGCAGGAAAAGTAAAATGTGGGACTTAAACAGCCGATCCAAAATAACAATTAGCCATCCATGCAAAAATTTGTGCTCATCAAATATTTTCAACTGACATTTTCATCACAGGCATCATATTCATAGAAGGATAAATAATTTAAATACTTAATAATTATTGGACCACTAGGCAATGTCATACACCGTTAGGTTAGGTGACTAACGGCAGACCGGTCGCGAGATCTTCCTAATTATTAATTAATATTGCACAACAGATATAAGTTTATCCACAAAATGAGCCATTTTAATAGTGATGCAGAGCATATAATTATGATCCTAAAAGGCATCATATAATGCAAAAAGTTGTGCATGATGGGATTATTCAAAAGAATTTGAAAAGAGACCAATATTTACATATTCTTCATGAAAAGGAAAAAATTTTCCTTTTTATTTACATGCAATAAACCCCCTTAAGTCCCCAAATGTCCCCCATTTTTATCATTTTAGGCCATCGATTGCCTATTTATTTAATTTTATAAGCCAACTCCCTTTATATTTTCAATTTCTTTTTCTGTATTTTTTCCAAGTAATTCGACATGCGGGCCTAAAGCCCGTAGTGTAGCTGCGGGATTCAGGCCCGCGCCAATTTTATTTTATTTTTGTTTTTATTGCGGGCCTGTGGCCCACAATGACGTAGCAGGCTTCAGGCCCGCACACACATTTTGTTTTTTGTTGTTTTTTGTTTTGTGTGGGCTTACGACCCACTGTCTCTGTGAGAGAAATGAGGGGGTGTCACCTAGGGCTTGTCGTCGCCCCCCCCCCCCTCTGTGTCGCCTAGGGGGATTGGCGGGCTGCCCCGCCGTGGCGGGGACAAGGAGAGGCCACCTACAGCTAGGGGGTTTACGGGGTGGTTGCCCCCCATCGCAAGGCGGGGGGCGACTGGGATGGCATCCCCCTGCTACAAGGCAGGGGGGTCGACTGTGGTTACCATGAGAATGGGGGGCACCGCTGTTCGGGGTGGTTGCGACGCCACCTGCAGGGCAGGCGCAAGAGGGGGGTCGGTGACATCGCCTGCAGGGCGGGCACGCACGGCATACGACGATCGCGAGGTGTCAATTTCAGACAAAATAACCTTAAAAATAAGGGTTTTAATGATATGAAAACGATTATCGACGATTAAAAAAAGTCGTTTTATTTAATTTGCCCAAAGAATCCACTCCGATCTTGTGAGATCGATGGAAAAAGCAATCATGCGCATGATTAAAAATTGAATTTTTAGCGATAATACCGCTAGATTAGTCCTCCAGATCTAGCGATGATTGACGAAGCCTACGCGTGGATGACGACTCCCGTTTGAGGTAGACGACGCTGCGCGCGTGGATCTCCCGCCTTTCCTTCGCTTTCGCAACGATCGATTTTTGTGTGGAAAATTATTTAGAGGCTCGTGTTGATAACGTGTTATGAATCATCATCTGGAGGAGGAAACCACATCTCTTTATTTATAGCAGGTGGAGGAGAGTACAGAGACAATATACAATAGATACGGTCTTATCTATAAGATAAGATGTAATCCTAATACAAATCTATCATTAACATCCGTTCACAACAGATCCCTTAATTTTAAACGAAAAACAATAATTAAACAGTAATAATTGTTATTTAGTTCCACTAAAAATTTTAGTCCTCCCAAAATTTAGTTTCCCTTTCAATTAAAAATAGCCCCCCCCCCCCCCAAATTTAGATCCACTAATTTTAAACGAATTGCAATAATTAGAGTGCACTAATTGTTATTTAATTCATCATAAAAAAATTTTAGTCCCCGCAAATTTAATTTCCTCTAGATTCATTTCCTCCAAAATTTAGTTTTCCCAGTGAATTTAGTTCAAGTTTAAAATTTTCACAAACTCTTATCCTACACATTGATTCCTTAAGATTCAATCCCATCTATCTTTCTACCCAACCATTTGTCCTAGTCAGCAAACTCATTCAAAAGCATCCCTCATTTGTATAATCCCCAATAGATAACCTATAAGTATAATAACGTTTAAGAAAACAAATGTATTATATTATATTGTTAAAAAACAAGATAAGACTATAGTGTTATTTCCTTTCAATTTAATACAAATCATCGTATAAACATACAAACCCATAAAAATAAAACATGCCAAAATTACTTACAAACAACAACATTACAACCCCGAAACCCAAGCCATAATTTTAACCATGCCGACGCCTTCTTGGGGGACCTGTTAGCCTTCTTCGACGATGACTTTGTTGGGGTACAAACATGGGCAACACATAACTCAATCTCAACATTGTTATGATATTGTCCACGTTGGGCCCTTTTACAAGGCACCCGCATGATTTTTTTTCTTGGGATCTCCCCAAAAGGCCTCATACCAATGGAGATTCAATTCCCATATTTATACCCTTCACATCCCCCTTCTCTAACCAATGTGGGATTATGTTTGATATCTCACAATCTCCACCTCAAACATAGTCTCATAGTCACCCCTTCATCTTGTTCATCAAGCCGATCACATACTCGACATGGGAGCTCACTTGAAATTGTGTGGTCTCGGGACATAAGTTTCACATCAACTGCTCATTCAGACTCATCTTGAACAGTGTGGAAGAGGACACACGTTCATATCAATTTTATTGTGTGGAAGAGGACACACGTGAAACTCACCTGTCTGAAAGAGCCACATACGGGTGTGACACACATCTGCTTGATCGAGTCAAATCATACTCGAGAGCCCAACTCCACATGGCATACGGATCCATATGGCACCAATTCCACATCGACTAAGTTAGGGGTCTAGATCTGATATCACATGTTGGGGTTTAAATACGGGTGGCGCAATTCAATCTCCACATTGTTATGATATTATACACTTTGGGCCCTTCACAAGGCACCCGCATGGTTTTGTTCTTAGGCTCTTGATCGGAGCCCCGAGGAGTGTACGAACACACCACCGGGGCACGCGACTCACTAGTCTTACCGCAAGCGCACGGTGTAGCGGTGAGCGGGTATCGAACACGAGGAGGTCAAATAACAGTGTCTTCTTCAACTCACCTGGCTATAAGAACAGTCGAGAAATGTTTGCAATAAAGCGGTCACAGTCGTTCAATTGTATAAAAGGAATATCAATTAATAAAGACGCCTAGGGGTGGGGAATCCCCGCTACAAACCGTATCTCGTCATCGTGATTCGTAGGTGTCACAATTGATAGACTTGAAATTCAGGTGAACTAGTTGCAACTAAATGTAGAACCAAGCTCACGCTCTCGCGCTATTGCCGGTCTATAGCAAACCTAGGGTAGGGTCCAATCTCTTGCAAACCCTAACCTAGGCAAGCTAGCGTGAAGAACAACATCATCGTTCAATCGCATCTCGAGCCCACTCTCATGCAAACTCGAGCTACGACCTAGGTTGGGATAGTTCCTACCCGTCCAATCTCTTGCAAACGGGTATTGGTATAGAATTGCAATCGAAAACCCTAGTTTCGGTCCAATCTCTTGCAAACCGATTCCGGAGAAATCCAATTGTAACCCAATTCGAATTTCTAGGGCTTCCTATCGAGTTGGGATCCAATCTCTTGCAAATCCCAATCGGTATGAATCCCTAGCTATTCGTATTAAATCAATCCCAAACTAACCCTAATCAATTCTAACAATAATTTCACCAATTCATCACAATTTAGAAATAGGGTCGTAGGGTTCATCCCTACGCCCTAAGACGGTAAAACTACTCACAATTCATAATAAAATTCAATAGAAATTCACAAATAAAATCAGTAGAATTCATTGCAATATTCAATATATCAATAAAAATGGAGTTTTTGATAGAGAAAGAGAGACAAACCAATGAAGAATCAATAGCATGCAACAAAATAACACTTTTCTCTCTCCCCTAAAAGCTCAATCTAATCTCCTAAAAGTAATCTAAAAAAGGGCTGCAAAAAGTTCTAGAAAAGCCCTCTAAACTAGGTTAAAAACTGGGGTTAAATACCCCCCAAAATTGCCCAAAAAACTGTGACGAAAATGCCCCTGCACAGCCTCAAAATCGCAGTTTACGCTACAGGCAGCGCGGCTCACTCGGTCGAGTGACAAATGTCATTCGGCCGAGTGACAAACCCTGACAAATTCCAGTAACTTCGGACTTTTCGGGGTCGGCTCCTCGGGAGTCACTCGGCCGAGTGACTTTCTTTGCTTCGGCCGAGGGGACTTCTTCACTCGGCCGAGTCGGAACTCAGGATTTGACTGACAAATTACAGTAACTCTGGACTTTTCGTTGCCGTCGTCTTGATGCCACTCGGGCGAGTGGTGTCTCCGTGGTTCGGCCGAGTGGGCTGGCGATGCTCGGTCGAGTGCACGCTGATACTCAGTCTTCTGCGTGTCCGATCTGGCCGGCCGAGCGGGTTCACGATGGTCGGCCAAGTGACTCCTTCACTCGGCCGAGTGACATGCTCAAAATGCCCAATCTTCGTATTTTTGCTCCCTCGTCGCTCCTACGACGTTCTTTCTTCTTCCACTCCTCTCCAATAGCAAAATTCCCCTCGAAGGAGTCACGGGTGACACTCCGGAGTGGGTGTATCCCAGAATCACTCCAAATCGCTCGAAATCTCCTGAAATTCGACAAAAACAAGAAATCGTGAAAAGCATCGCAATATTGCCGAAAAATCGTAAAAAACGCGATTCGAGCGATCAAAATGGCATGCAAACATGCAGAAAAAAGGTGTAAAATACGGAGTAATCAAAATCCCCCAAGCTTACCTCTTACTCGTCCTCGAGGAAGATGAGTAAAAAGTGAACCCGGTGGATAAAGAAAATAGAAACGATGGAAAAGTGGAAAATGAAAATAAAAAGAAAAACAAAATAGAAAACGAAGAGGGAAGCTGCTAGATCATTTTTCTCAGGACGTGGGTTTTGCTTACTCATATAGCACGCATCGAAAGTAAAAACACATGTCAAAGACTTTTATCTCGGTATCATAGTATAATGTGCATTTGAAATAGAAAACCCAAGAATGTCAATATAGCATGAAAAATGGAATAATTCTAGAATTAGCATCGTCTGAAGCATCTAAAGCGGTATACAATATCGTAGATCACACACTTTTCAATTGAATGCTTCCTATAAGGAGTATAAGAGATATCACACAAAAGAGTAGTAAGAATAGAAAAGTGTGGTTTTCATGAAATGAGTGCTAAGCGTAGATTTCTGGATTTCGTGAAACTTTAGCGATCTCACCGAGTATAAAATATTACTTAGCCTAGGTTTTCATGCACTGTCAAGTATTCACTCTCTCACACATCATAGGACCCTCTCCCCCAAGCTTATCTATAAGCGTGGTGGCATATACAAAACAATATTTACATTCCCAGTTTCTTATGAAGCTCCAAAAGTCAAAGAAATAAAAAAAAGCAAAAGAGGGAAAAAAGAGAGAAAGGGTATGAGATGGGATCGTTGTCGAACTTCTTTTCTCTTTCCTTTTATTATTCTCAAATTTTTTTCTTTTTCTTTTTCTTTTTCTCTCTTTTTTTTCATTAAATAACATATATACACAAATGATCCCAAATCAAAGAGAAGGATATACAAGTATTATTTTTTTTTCCTTTGGGTTTTGGGGAATTTGGAGCATGTGATATAATAACGGGGGGATTCCAATAATAGAATTGCTAAGGGGAGATTCACCAATGAATTTAAAATAGAGAAATAATGTTCAAGATATGTGGAGAAAGAAATAAATGTATCTCTTGGTTCACTCTTTAGGACGTGCATGACAACTTCAGCAGGGTAATCTAATCTACTCAGTTTGATCTCAAAAAGTAAACTAATCCAGATTTATCAATGCTAGCAAACATTCAATCAACCTGAAGTGAAGCGTACAAATCATGCAATAAGAAGTGATATGAGAAAAGAAAGCAGTACTCCAGATATAAGCAACCAATGCGTGAATCTTGGTGTGTTTTCTACGATAGCATACATATGAATCATCAGACATCAGCTAATAATAGAATTTCATCCATTTTCATACGGAAAAAGAAGTGGGTTACTATTTCTAAATGCAAAACAAGACATAGCATATGATATCAGAAACAAAAGCTATGACATGACAAAATTAGCATGCATATAGAGAAAAGCTAACACCACGTCATCGTCATCACAGAAAAATCATCTCTAGCAAAAGATGAAAGAAATAAAGATAAAGAAAAACAAGACTATTTACAATGCAGCACACAAAGGAAATAAGAAAAACGTGATGCATGGTAAAAAAATGAAAAAGTGATGAAAAATGGGTGCAAAAGCGGAAAAACGTGAAAAAAAACTAAATATAAAGGTGATAAAAGCAAAAAGTGTGAGAACTCACTCCCCCAAGCTAAAGTGCACAGTGTCCTCAATGTGCAAAGTATGGCACACCGAGAGACGTGAAATGGGTGGGGAGGGTGAGGATGCATGCATGATAAAAAAAGAGTAAAAATAAAAAAGAAAATATGATGATGTAAATGATGCATGCAAAGACCGGAGTGATGCAGATATGTGTCACCAAAACTAACTCTCCCTCTCTCCCAAAAATAATATATAATGATGTGAGCAAGATAGGGACAAAAATAGTGCGGGGGGGGGGGGGAAATCTATCGACAGTACCAGCAGAGAATGGGCAGCATTACGACAAAAAAGATCAATGGCATCAAGGGTGTGCCTAAGCTGGTGGTGCTGCACCATCTCCGTCCTGTGGCGGAGGTGGAGGTGGGGGTGGTGGTCGAGGTGTCGGCTGGGTGGGTGGTTGAAGTGGAGGGAGTCGCGCCAGGATCTGATTCAGGCAAACCTGAATATCGGGAAGCATGACGATGCGGGACTCCACGGAACTGACCGCGGCAGAGAGAGCCCTAAAATCGCCCCTGAGTCCACTCACCACCCCCTCAAGAGCACGAAGGCTCTGAATTAGAGTGTCAGGGGGTGGTGGAGCGGAGGGACGAACAGGTCTAGGCTGTGAAGGTCGGGGCTGTCAGATACAGGCAGTGTAAGTAATCGGGACAGTAGGTAGGTGTGGGAAAGGTGCGGTGCTCACTAGTGGATGTCCAGCCTCAGTGCGAGGCTGGGACGCAGGCTGGGAAGAGGAGGCAGCAACATTGCTGGTGGAAGACAAAATCGGCGACGAGGCAGCAAGAGAGGTCTGTGACACAGAGGCAGGGACAGACGTCACAACACTCTTGGATAGGACAGCTGCGGTGGAGACAGAAAAGTCGACCGCTGGGGAGGAAGTGTAAGGGCCAAAAGGTGACACCCAGTGGACAGTAAACCAGTCAGGGTCCCCACGACGGCAGCGAAGGAAGGCTCGTCGCTTTCTAGGATAGTGGGTGGATGCTCGGGAAGAAGTGAGTAAATAGGCTCAACCGAGATAGGCACAGCAATGGTGGGGTGGTAGTGGACGTGGTGGACGGTTCAGCAAGGGTACTCCTGACACTGGCAGAAGTGGGGACAGAAGTGCCGGGAAGTGCAGAAAGTGCGGGCTCGGGCTGAGGGATCACGGGGTCAGCAGGAGGTGCAGGGGGGGCCGAGTGTGCCTGCTCAGCACCCTCGGCCTTAAGAACGTAAGCAGCTGAGATGAGGAGATCCATCGCTGGGATCCAATCCACGTGGGCCGGTCATATATGTGTCCGAGCTAGGCTCGGGAGGATCATGTAATCGGCACTAAAAGGACCGTGCAACCACACCCAGTGCCGCTGGCCGTGGGGACGAAGCATCTTCATCCGGGCCATGACGTCTATCAAGAGTGCAGTGGGGCCCGGGGCTCGTCTAAGGTCAGCAGGTAGGTCCACGCCGGTCATCAGGGCTAGCAGAGTAATCAGACCGCCGCAGCAAATCGGTGGCGAGTGCCCACCAAAATGATGATGCGGTCTAAAAACTAGCTAGCAATATCAATCTCTACGACAGGGACCAGGTCATCGCTATCCCTATCGAGAACTCTGGGGCGAGTCATCGCGTAGAGCATATAGAGCTCAGGCGTAGACATCGTCCCAGGCTCGTACCACGCCAAGAAAGTGGTCGCCATGAGGCGCTGGGCTATGCGGAGGCAGGGGTGTAGGATGGCTGAGGCCTTGGCCCTACTAGGGTCAAAGCCATGGTGGGAGCCCGTGATACGTGTCTAGAACGTGGAAGTGTAAAACGATGGTGGTGGAATGTGAGTAGGTGCGTAGGTTCGGTCGGGGACGGGGACATCGGGCCACTGGAAGAATGCACGGAGCATGGCAAGAGTGACCTCGCACTCTCGATCCATAAGGTGAAATGTGCATCCTCCAGGGGTCCGGGCTATCGAGCTAAGTACCTCAAGTGTCGGACGGACGTAGGTGTCTGCTGACACTGACAAAAAGTCGTGCCAACCCACGTTGTCATACAACGTGAGCATCCCCTCTAGCACCCATAGGCGGTCAAGGTCTATTAAGTGTACGAACCTAGAGGGCACTATAGATCACTGGGTGATACGCTCAAATCGGACGCGTTGTGCGTCGTCTCTGAACGTGATCCCCATCGGCCCGACAACGGGAGCCGGTAGTGGGATAGGATCGGCGGGGATGGGCTGTGCATGGATGGGGTCGGCGGGCAGCGGCTGTGTGGGGGGTGGTGGACTAGGTGGAGGGGAGTCCTCCCTAGCGTGAGAGGGACCGGCATCATCGGTCCTCTTCCGCTTGGAAGAGGCTCCCCGCGTGCGTGGCCTAGTGCGGGGCGGCATGTGTGCCGCGAGTGCTCACCAAAAAAAAATGTAATGTGGCGTGCTCAATAAAAGGAGCGAGTGTACCTGAACACGCCACGAGAGCAAATCAGCAAGTGCGTGTGAAGAGCGCCGCCTCCGTGAAGCTAAAACTGCGTCCCGAAGCTCCCCTAAGCTCCCCCAAGATAGCCTGCAAATCAAACAATGATATCAGCGGGTAATATTCAAAATACATGGGGGAGATGGGGTATAATAGATATATAAACAAATTAATTTGGGTTAGGGGCTCAACAGGTGTACGGATCGTCAAAAATGGGGAGAAAAAGGGAATTTGCGCTAAATGGGGGATCGCCGGAGGTCGGCCGGCGGTGGGGGGTGTCGCCGGAGGTTGGGGCGTCGACGGTCGGACGATCGCCGGCGGTGGTGCGGCGATCGGGGCCGACGGCGAGGTGAATCGGGCGAGGGAGGTTATGGTCGCGGGCGAGGGGAGGTGAAAGGGCTCGGGGCTCGGGTGAAATGAACTGTTAATTAGGCGCTTCAAAGTTCGCGCCGAGCCCAGCGATTTATATAGGGGAAGTTACGACTCGGCCGAGTGACTATGTTGCTCGGCCGAGTGACGTAACCTCAAAAATGAGTTTAAATTTCTCCCCGTCACTTACGACTCGGCCGAGTGGCTTCTGTTCACTCGGCCGAAGGGAGAAAACTCCTTCGGCCGAGTGGCACATACTACTCGGCAATATTCAGGCTTGGAGGGTATCCGTTTCCCTCGGCCGAGTGACTAAACGTACTCGACCGAGTGACAGTTAATATGAAATGCACAAAAAAGACATAGAGTTGGGTTCAGCAGACTTCCCTTGTTGGTGCCCCACTCGACCAAATGGGATCCTTTGCTCGGCCGAGGATCATATGCCACTCGGCCGAGCGACGTGCTGTTTTCTGCTTCGGGGCTCCGTTTTCGCTCTACTCTCTGTTTTTCTTCCTCCAGTTGGTTTCTTCCTCCTCCCAAGGCCTGAGCGCATTCCTGGAGCGCTCTTCCTTGCCCCTATCTTCCTCCATGTGAGCGATCTCCTTTTCTCTTCTCCTGTCATAGAAATTAAGACCCGTTGTCACGATTTTTATGGGCTAAAAGACTCAAAACACTAACAAAGTCTAAAACCAAAATAAAAACCAAAATAAAAAGAATGCAAAAACCGTCGGGTTGCCTCCCGACAAGCGCTCATTTAAGGTCTTGAGCTCGACCCCTTTGGATTTTCAATTAACGCTTGATGTTGGGTGCATATGAGATGCACCCGTCGAACTTGGCGGGAAGACCGCTCGGATTTGGATCGTGGTGGTGTGTGACCTTCCTCAGCGCCCCTTCATCATGAGCAATGTTGGAGGATGGCTCCCCCAAGCTTGAACTTATTCCGGTCTTCGACTTCGCCGGTGACACCGATCTTCGAATCGGTGGAGCTTTCTTCGGATTCTTCAATGTCGAGATCTTGCAAAGCTCTCGTATTCTCGCGACATCAGTGTCGCCATCATCATTCACCTTGGAGCTATTGGGAGAATCCTCCATCTTCTCTTCTTCGCTCAAATCTTGGCCTTCTTCAAAGCCATCATCGTGGAGTGCACCGATGGAGTAGGGGATAGCCTCTTCAATGACCTCATCAAGGAGGTATGAAAGGTCATCCGGCCATCCCTTGAGTAGATATATTCAATTTACTTCGCCCGTAGGGACTCCTTCGGAATAATGCTTGAGACGTTGCCCATTCACCTTGAACGCGGCTCCGTCTTTCCCTTCTAATTCAAAAGCTCCTCCCGGTTGTATGTGCTTGATGGTGAAAGGTCCGGACCATCGTGACCTCAACTTCCCGGGGAAAAGTCGGAGTCGGGAATTATATCGCAAGACTTTGTCTCTGACCTTGAAGTCCGTGACAGTTATGCGAGCGTCGTGGAGAATCTTGGTCCTTTCTTTGTAAATTCTTGAGCTCTCATAGGCATCTCTTCTAATTTCGTCAAGCTCATTGATATCCAAGAGTCGCCTCACTGCCGCACTCTTATAGTCATAATTGAGGGTCTTGATGGCCCAATACGCGCGGTGCTCCAACTCTACCGGTAAGTGACAAGCTTTCCCATAAACAAGTCGGAACGGCATGGTGCCAATGGGAGTGCGGAAGGCCGTGCGATATGCCCATAGAGCATCGTTTAACTTCATGGACCAATCTTTTCTAGATCGATCTACGGTCTTTTCAAGAATTTGCTTGATTTCCCTATTTGAAACTTCCACTTGTCCGCTCGTTTGAGGGTGGTAGGCCATGCCAATTCTATGGTTTACCCCGTACTTTTTCAACATGGCTTCAAATTTGTTTTCTATAAAGTGACTTCCCCCGTCGCTTATCAAAGTACGGGGCACCCCAAAGCGCGGGAAAATATTCTGCTTGAAAAACTTGGAGACAACCCTCGCATCATTGGTAGGGGTGGCGATTGCTTCTACCCATTTGGAGACGTAGTCCACGGCCAATAAGATATACTTGTTACCCTTGCTTTACGGAAATGGTCCCATGAAGTCCACTCCCTAACAATCAAAGAGCTCAATCTTTAGAATGGGCCTCATCGGCATCTCATTTCGTTTGGAAATATTCCCGGTCCGTTGGCATCTATCGCACCCCTTGACGAAGTCGTGCGTGTCTCTGAACATGGTTGGCCAAAAGAATCCACTCTACAATATCTTCGCGGTAGTCTTAGAAGCGGCGTGATGTCCCCCGCATGGCATACCATGGCAATGCAAGATGATGGAGGTGGCCTCCTCCTTAGAAATACATCTCCGGATAACCCCATCCTTGCATATCTTAAAGAGATACGGATCTTCCCAGAAATAGCTACAGACCTCATGCATAAATCTCCTCTTTTACTGTATGGGCATCCCGCATGGTTTAATCCCACAAGCCAAGTAATTTACAAAGTCCGCATACCAAGGAACTTCCCCGGGCCTTACGGCGTATAACCTCTCATCAACAAAGGAGTCATCGATGGGCAAGCTTTCGTCCTCCTTGTCACGAATAAGCCTAGACAAATGGTCCGCCACAACGTTGTCCGTACCCTTCTTATCTTTGATTTCCATATCAAACTCTTGCAATAGAAGAATCCACCTAATCAACCTAGGTTTGGCCTCTTTCTTGTTTAGAAGATACTTCAATGCCGCATGGTCGCTGTGGACAATTACCTTTGATCCAAGGAGATAGGAGCGGAACTTTTCAATGGAATACACGACCGCTAGAAGCTCTTTCTCCGTAGTTGTATAATTTTTCTGTGCGTCATCCAATGTTTTGCTTGCATAGAATATTGCATGAAGCTTTCTGTCTTTCCTTTGTCCCAATACCACTCCAATGGCTTGGTCACTTGCATCACACATGAGCTCAAAGGGAAGGCTCCAATCCGGTGGTTGAATGATGGGAGTAGAAATTAGTGCTTCCTTCAATGTATTGAACGCTTGCAAGAATTCACCTGAAAAAACAAATGGAGCATCTTTAGCAAGCAAGGAGGTAAGGGGCCGGGCAATCAGGGTGAAATCCTTGATAAAGCAGCGGTAAAACCCTGCATGACCAAGAAAGCCCCTAATGCCCTTAACATTAATAGGAGGAGGGAGTTTCTCGATTACCTCAATCTTCGCCTTATCAACCTCAATCCCTCTTGAGGAGACAAGGTGCCCAAGCACTATCCCTTCGGTGACCATGAAATGACATTTCTCCCAATTAAGAGTAAGATTATTTTGTTGACATCTTTTAAGAACTTTGGTAAGATTAGCCAAACAAGAATCAAACTCACTTCCATAAACTGAGAAATCATGCATGAAAACTTCCATAATATTTTCAATATAGTCGGAAAAGATGGAGGTCATGCACCTCTGAAAGGTGGCGGGTGCATTACAAAGACCAAAGGGCATTCTACGGTAGGCGTAAGTGCCATAAGGACAAGTAAAAGTAGTCTTTTCTTGGTCGTCTTCATGCAGATGGATTTGGAAAAACCCCGAATACCCGTCCAAGTAGCAAAAGTATTTATGTTTAGCGATCCGTTCAAGCATTTGATCTATGAAGGGTAGTGGGTAATGGTCCTTTCGGGTGGCTTTATTAATCTTTCGATAATCAATGCACATCCGCCATCCCGTGACAGTGCGCGTAGAAATGGGCTCTCCTTTTTCATTTTTTATAACGGTCATCCCCCCCTTTTTGGGAACAACGTGAACGGGGCTAACCCATCTACTGTCTGAGATTGGATAAATAATGCCGGCCTCAAGCAATTTAAGGATTTTCTTTTTGACTACCTCTTTCATATTCGGGTTCAACCGCCTTTGAGGCTCAATAGAAGTGGCTTAAATGTTTTCCAAGTGGATTCTATGTGTGCGTAGCCTAGGGCTTATTCCCTTAAGATCAGAGATAGTGTAGCCAAGGACATCCTTGTGATCCCTAAGGACTTCTAGTAGTTTTTCAAGTTGATCATGGCTAAGGTGGGAATTAACAATCACCGGGAAGGTCAATTTACTACCCAAGAAAGCATACCTAAGATTCGGCGGTAATTGTTTAAGCTCTACCTCAAAGGGTGTTGTACTCTCCACTTCCTCAGCTTGTGAGAGTTTGGCCTATCCTTCAACATCTGAGTTTAGCTCACTCTCGAGTGGAGGCTCAGATTCGCTCCTTAATGAGGACGGTGCATCGGAATAGACGCTCTCCAATTCTACGCTAGCATCGATAGGACCACCACCTTGCTCCAGTTCATTCCTGAGATCAAGAAATACGTCAGCAGATTCAAAAATGCAAGAGTGGGGGTCGTAGAGTGTAACTCCCTGAATATCGGTTTACTCGAAGGATTCCTCGGGGGTATAGTACTCTTCGACGCATGTTCTACCGCCTTCAAAATATAGCTTGTCGTCCCTCACATCAACTCTGATATCGCCCCCAATAGTCCCATCCGGGGAGATTTGATCCATCACAAAGCTAGCAAACAATTGTTCGACGGGGTCATCGATATTAATAGCAAAAGCTCCGGTAGCGTGGACCTCATCAATAAGTTCCTTAAGGAGCTCCGCAAAGGATTCATCATCTCCCTGGCCAGACTCAGTCATTGGAATTGCATCCCCCATTTTACCTGTTAAGATCTTGTGGAAAATTTAGGGAGAGCTTGGAAAGTAGGGCTGTAAACAGAGTTAGAAAAAGAATGAAGAAATAAATAAAGAAACTAAAAAATAACCGGGTGATCCAAATTGAACTCCGTCAAAAACCCTCCCCGGCAATGGCGCCAAAAACTGGATCGGAGCCCTGAGGAGTGTGTGAACACGCAACCGGGGCACGCGACTCGCTAGTCTTACCGCAAGCGCACGGTGTAGCGGCGAGCGGGTATCGAACACGAGGAGGTCAAATAACAGTGTATTCTTTAACTCACCTGGCTATAAGAACAGTCGAGAAATGTTCGCAATAGAGCGGTCACAGTCGTTCAATTGTATAAAAGGAATATCAATTAATAAAGACGCCTAGGGGTGGGGAATCCCCGCTACAAACCGTATCTCGTCTTCGTGATTCGTAGGTGTCACAATTGCTAGACTTGAAATTCAGGTGAACTAGTTGCAACTAAATGTAGAACCAAGCTCACACTCTCGTGCTATTGCCGGTCTATAGCAAACCTAGGGTAGGGTCCAATCTCTTGCAAACCCTAACCTAGGCAAGCTAGCGTGAAGAACAACATCATCGTTCAATCGCATCTCGAGCCCACTCTCGTGCAAACTCGAGCTACGGCCTAGGTTGGGATAGTTTCTACCCTTCCAATCTCTTGCAAACGGGTATTGGTATAGAATTGCAATCGAAAACCCTAGTTTCGGTCCAATCTCTTGCAAACCGATTCCGGAGAAATCCAATTGTAACCCAATTCGAATTTCTAGGGCTTCCTATCGAGTTGGGATCCAATCTCTTGCAAATCCCAATCGGTATGAATCCCTAGCTATTCGTATTAAATCAATCCCAAACTAACCCTAATCAATTCTAACAATAATTTCACCAATTCATCACAATTTAGAAATAGGATTCGTAGGGTTCATCCCTATGCCCTAAGGCGGTAAAACTACTCACAATTATAATAAAATTCAATAGAAATTCACAAATAAAATCAGTAGAATTCATTGCAATATTCAATATATCAATAAAAATGGAGTTTTTGATAGAGAGAGAGACAAACCAATGAAGAATCAATAGCATCCAACAAAATAACACTTTTCTCTCTCACCTAAAAGCTCAATCTAATCTCCTAAAAGTAATCTAAAAAAGGGCTGCAAAAAGTTCTGGAAAAGCTCTCTAAACTAGGTTAAAAACTGGGGTTAAATACCCCCCAAAATCGCCCAAAAAACTGTGACGAAAATGCCCCTGCGCAGGCTCAAAATCGCAGTTTACGCTACATGCAGCGTGGTTCACTCGACCGAGTGACAAAATTCATTCGGCCGAGTGACAAACCCTGACAAATTCCAGTAACTTCGGACTTTTGGGGGTCGGCTCCTCGGGAGTCACTCGGCCGAGTGACTTTCTTTGCTTCGGCCGAGGGGACTTCTTCACTCGGCCGAGTCGGAACTCGGGATTTGACTGACAAATTACAGTAACTCTGGGCTTTTCGTTGCCGTCGTCTTGATGCCACTCGGGCGAGTGGTGTCTCCGTGGTTCGGCCGAGTGGGCTGGCGATGCTCGGCCGAGTGCACGCTGATACTCAGTCTTCTGCGTGTCCGATTTGGCTGGCCGAGCGGGTTCACGATGGTCGGCCGAGTGACTCCTTCACTCGGCTGAGTGACATGCTCAAAATGCCCAATCTTCGTATTTTTGCTCCCATGTCGCTCCTACGACGTTCTTTCTTCTTCCACTCCTCTCCAATAGCAAAATTCCCCTCGAAGGAGTCACGGGTGACACTCCGGAGTGGGTGTATCTCAGAATCACTCCAAATCGCTCGAAATCTCCTGAAATTTGACAAAAACAAGAAATCGTGAAAAGCATCACAATATTGCCGAAAAATCGTAATAAACGCGATTCGAGCGATCAAAATGGCATGCAAACATGCAGAAAAAAGGTGTAAAATACGGAGTGATCAGCTCTCCCCAAAAGGCCTCAAACCAATGGAGATTCTATTCCCATATTTATACCTTTCACATCCCCCTTGTCTAGCTAATGTGGGACTATGTTTGATATCTCACAGACTTCACCCGTCTTTCTCCTTCACCGTCATCTTATTTGGTAGCACATCACAGGGTTGATGTTCGGTAAGTCCCCACCGTGGGTGATAAAGAATAGAACAAAGTCTCCATGTTTTCTAACCAATAGACCAATAAATGTTAATAGGGGGTTCTGTGATCCATAGAGATCAGCAATTGTATACTCCGGCGGGCCTCTCTCTAAACACTCTCTCAGGACTCCAAATTTCTTTCTCACATTTTTTCCCATCATTTGCATATTCCTTACAGGAACAGCCTCATCAACAGACTCAGCCAAGCTCATATATGAAAGATGGAACTTGATGGGAAATACAATAAATTTATCAACTAACTAAAATGTACTAATATACGCTTACTACTATTTCCTCATATAAAGCTTGTCGTGGGAGTCTTTATAATTGCCACCATCTACTCCACTACATGGAGCACCATTGGACATCTGACACACAGCCGAGATGATCGATTTACAGACAATCTCCACATCCTTGAGCTTCTCCTCGTAGTCTGCCTTCTCAGCATTTTGGTCATCGGCCAGCACTCCAAGGCCTCCTTAATAACCGCTTAGACCTTCTCATTCTTGGTGCCCTCGAGCTGGTCTACTATGTAGTTATTCAAGAAGCTATGTTTCTGGATTGCTTCTATCGAAGACATGTTTCCATGACCATTCCAACTAAAAAAACATATAAGCACTTAAATAGCATGCTAGATGTAACGGCCTGTTTTCTTCAACACAACTATTTGCGTGTTTAACCTATTTCCAATTTTTTGAACTATTTTATAATGGTTTGTTAGGAGTTTTAACTGATTTCAAAAAATTTCCTATAAAAATATTTTGGAGTACCAGAATAGTTATGGAGTATTTTAGTAAAATCGGATTTCATCAAATACCTTTAAAAGATCTGGTAAAAATTCAGTTTCAGATATTGCTGTTTTGGCTCAATGAATTTATTTTCTATTCAAACGTCTTCAAAATATTTTCAAACTTCTGCAGTAGCATCCTATGATCATTTGGGGCTTCCCACATTAATTTCGTAATTTTCTGATATCATTTCAATAGAGAACCCGCAAACCCGCTTTCTAAACGTTTTGGCCAAAAACTAGTATCCCCGTAGCCCAAACCCTGAAACGGTCTTTGTATTCGCAATCCTCGCGACGATACGATCCCGTGGGTATGTTTTCGTAATTTTTCGAACACGTTTCCTAGTAGGGGCATTATCGTAATTTCGTTAAACTAATAACTTTCATTAATGGGTTATTATCTAACCTAATTACTTAATTAACAACCTAACCTACCCGTTCTCAGCTACCCACAACCGTATCTAACCCCCCCTCTCTGCTAACACGTTCCCCCCATCTACCCTATATCTAAGCCTATAAATATTCCCCCCAGCTCATGTTAAGGCTCACAGTTCCCTCTCTCCCTCTTCATATTTTCGAAACACAAAGCCCAGGCCCGTAATTTTCCGCAGCTCATCTCCCTCACTCTATCACTCCCGCTCTCCTTCTCCTCTCTCGTTCTCGCGCTTCCCCCAACCCATGCACCCATGTCGGAGAAGTGACCGATGCTCCGCCGCCGGCCGTCGCATTCGCCGCCACCGAGAGGCTCGCCCCGCCATTGAACCCATGCAGAGCCTCCCCGAGCCCGATCCCCAAGCCGCCGTCGTCGAGCACCGCCTTCGCTGTCCGCTCCGAGAAGCCCCGAAGACTCCGACCCCCGCTCCGCCCGTCGCGACGCCTGAGCAGCAGCTGCTGTTGCGTCGTTCCGTCGTACGCCGCCGACGACAGGCCGCACCGAGCGCCGTATCCCCTAGCTCTCCTCCACACGCCACACGCTCCAACGCCTTCACCGCCGCAAACCCACAACGCCACCGCAGCAGCGGCCCCCGCCCCGACGAACCCATCGAGCTGCCGAGCGCTCCGCCACTCTGCCGTCCTCGTCCGCCTCGCCCCGTCAACCATTGCTGCTGTCAACGGAGAACGTCGAATGCGTAAGTTTTCACAATGGCAATTCCGTAAATACGAATTAATTTCGTATTTACTAAATTTTAATTAATTATAAATAGGGTTTAATGGTGTAAAATCTATAACTTGAAACACATGTCCCAGAAAAATGTGAGACTAGCTCCAGAAAATCAGAAATAATATTCTGGACCCAATGGTTCTAGTTTCATCTCAATCCGACGCTTAGTTTTCTCAGAATTAATTTTTTTCCCTAAAACATAAATACGTTATTTTCGTTCAAAAATCCGTATCTTCTTATTTTTACGTAAACTAATACTTGAGAAAATATATGTTAAAGAACTCTTCGAGACGGTCATTTTGACACCACATTTGCAACTTTCCGATGTAGATTGCATCCAGAAGAAATTGTAGAATAAATACGCTACTAATTGAAAAATAATTTTTAAATTGTTTTTGAGCTTTTAAAAATTATAGAAATTAATATAAGCCTCAGAAAAATATTCTATCTTGCAGTAAAACTATTTTTATCATATATAGGCTATATAAAAATTTAAAACACTTTTTGACGACGTTTCAATCGATTATAAAAATCGAAACGATCAGATTAAATAGGTAGAAAATAGGGTAACCCGTAACTAATGTTTTCTTGTGTTTGCAGGTACCAATTCTCGTACACCAGCATCTTTAAAAAGCTCTAGCTCCAATCTCGTCTTACCACGACGATCTAAAATAAGGTAAGTCACTCTAATTCTAACTTTGGAAATTTAGATAGTGTACTCGTATGAACTTAGGACCTCATTTATATTCTCAGAACAGCTATTGACCTGAACAATTGACTAGAGACCTAATTAACTATAGAATTACTCAATAGTGGAATGACCAAAGGACTAAATTGAGATAGTACACTTTTATGGAATTAGATATCATAGTTGTTGGACTTCAAAGCATTGCTCAGGACTGATATTCTCTGTCGAGGCTTCTGCCTTGACTTTTCAGCAAGCATTTTTAGTAATGAATTGTAAATCTGGCCGTTCCAACTTAGTGCTAAATCTGATGTACTTGTAAATATCTGGTAGCCTATTTAACTTGTTTTCATTCTTGTTGCTTTCTAATTTAAATGCACTAGTTATATCAATATCGATCTTTTGGAACAATTGGTCACATGCTTGTAACTTAATTTGGACTGCTTTTACTATCTGCATGTTAACAAGCTAAATTAATTGGGAAAAACGAGTATGTTACAAACACACATGTGATGACCATCGACTACAGATGAGGTATAACCATCGAATGCAGATGGGGTGAAACCATACATCGACTACAGATGTAATGGGACTCAGTCAGTGAATAGACATACTCAAAAAGCCGAGTTGGCTACCCCCGTCAGGTCATGTGTGACCAGTCTGGCTCGTGTTCCAGTAGGGTCACATATGACTAGTCTGGCTCGTGTTCCAGTATATGGCGGTACACTTTGGGTGGGGTTGGTCCATTGCAGTAGGGTTTGTGAGTGTGTCTCGAACACGATTACGGCCCCTCCGGTGGAGGCAGCCATTGTGTTGGAGGGTCACGGTAAAACCACCGGTGATAAGGTGTATCGAGAACATTTCACCTACCTAGGCATGGACTTATCACGAGCACTTTACGGAAAACACACTATTGAGCTCTCGGGCATTTACGGAACGCAATTACCGAGCACCCTATTGAGCCCCTGCAGCATTTAAGACTGATGCACTAGTTTGTTGTTTATTATACCACTATTAGCTGAATTGATACCATTGTTCTACGGACTAATTCGAGACTACTCGAACGTGACAGAGCGGCGTAATAACAAGCGGTCTTAAGATACGACCGAATCAGTGTCTAGAAAGGAATGGGAAGGGGGTTGGTCAACCAAGGGACTTGTTCCTACGGTCTTTGAAGTAACCTGTGCCTTCAAGCCCTGACTGCCTGGCTGATTTGGAAGTTAAATTAGACTTCTTATTATTAGGCATGCCTACACTATTAGATAGTCAAGCGACGCTCATCCTCTCACAAGTGTTACTACCAAGTTGTCTAACTATCGTCATCACATTGTCTGTTGGTCAAAATATTGTTACTACCACATGCCACGCCACAGTTGTTACTTTTGCACTTGTATAGTCATCTTTTACCACACCTGAGCAGTTACCAGTACTTTACTTATTCCCTTTCATACCTATCTGCCCATACTTTACTTTTGCACCAGTATGACCATCTTTTGTTTACTTAGTATGTTCCATACTTTTGCACTACTTTGTTTCTATTGCTAGAATTGTTGTGACTTACCTACGGTTCCATCTCCGTGGCACCGCAGACGACGTACATATGGAGGCAGATGCTCTTGAGTTAATAGCGCCAGACTTCGACCCTGAGGTCGCAACTTTCAGTTTTACATTCGCCATGTATTTTCTTTCTTTCAGGTATCGTTGGAACATTTGTACAATATGGATTGTAATAATTGGACACTATTTGGGTATTTTTGTACATCTCTGCATCGTGGCTATTTTGACTTCACTGGTTACCTGCAGGACCTGCGCAATTATCAAATAAGTAACGGGCCCCCGAGAGCGGGTCGTTACAAGTTTGGTGGCCCATGCAGGTCCGCGCTAATTACCTCGTGAATAATATAGCAAGATCAGAATGTATAATATAAAATACTCA
The DNA here is from genome assembly GCA_030789695.1 of Scilla litardierei. Taxonomy (NCBI): domain Eukaryota; kingdom Viridiplantae; phylum Streptophyta; class Magnoliopsida; order Asparagales; family Asparagaceae; genus Scilla; species Scilla litardierei. The sequence goes on from CM061141.1 coordinate 103,127,316, forward strand.
AATTGAACTCTCGAGTACTGGTTGTCTCGAGTATTCACCTTTATTGGATATACGGGTAAAGTGTCCTTATTACCATCTTCATTAGGTCTTCCTTACTTCCTTTGAACTCTTAACCCTTGCTTAGGAATTCGTGTTCCATTCTTGATTATACCTCTCTAGTACCCTCTTTTCCTAGCAGCTATAGTGATTTTTCGTTGGTTGGATTATCTACCCACTTCATCACCTTTCCTTCAGTTGATGATGGCATGCATTTAAGTGATAAGCTTCCTTCAATGGACCATGATACCGGTCAATGTGCTTGGCTAAAGTCTGTTGGATCAACCTGGCTAGACTGGGCATAAGTGATCTTGGCTTAGTCACTTCCCTGGCCGTGTCCGCTGGACCGCAAGGATGTGAATCGTGATTATGTAACACCATCGATCTCCATCATTATCACCCTTTCTTTAGCTAATGATGGCCTCCTGATTCTTTTACTTCTTCCTAAATCGTGTTTAGTACGCTTGAACTCTAGCTACGTTTATTCTAAGGAGGGTAGCATTCGGTTTTCGATCGCCAGAAGTTCGAGTTCGACAACGGAAGCGAATCGAAGGACGCTCAGAAGTATTGGAGGATGGTGCTAGAGATTTTGAGACGAGCCAAACCTGACGTGTAAGTGTATGCTGTTTGCGTCTTTTCATTCTTTTGAGCTAGTGTTTCTCTTCTAGCCCCTACTTCTATCTTGTACCCGTCTTTTTCTCTCCAAGGGTTTGATTTCCCTTCCCATCGACCACCTCTCCCCCTCTTTAATTCGTTTGTCCGCTTCCCACCTCGAGCCCCGTTCCCGCCTAACACCGACGACTTCGGTGCCCCCCTTTCTTTTAACCCCTCTCCTTCCTCCCCAAGCCACCCCGTGGCTTAACCCTTTTCGCTCAGACATCGCCCCCTCCCCCTCCCGGCCTCTTCCCCAAGCGAGCTCGATCGGACCTCGCATCGCCGCTCCGATCTCCGATCTGCTGGCCTCACCCGAAGATCCGCCAGCTTCCACTTTGCTCCATCCCGGAGACCCTCCCCACCATGGATCGACAGCCAGTCGTAGCGCTCTCCGCCGTGGATCGCCAGCCGCCGATGGCCCACCAATGACCTTGGGGTCTGTTGGGCTTAGCAGCAACCCTCGCCGCCACCCTTGCTTTGGCCGTGTGGTCGGGATATTGGGAACCCGCCGCTCTTGGTATCATTGGGAGCTCCTTTTTCTGGTTCTTCCCCCTTGAGCTGCCCAGCTTCGAGTGCTTCTTAGGGGTGCTCCTTAGTGCTTGTAGGTTCCTGAGTTTTTGGTCGTTGAACTGCTTAGGGCTAATGGTGTTTACCGTAGATGTCGACCTATGGTATTGGCAAGCAGTATCCTTAGGATTGGGTATTGGCATACTTTTGGGCTTAGGCGTTGAAGTTGGATGTCGGTCTTGTGCTCGGATTTGGGAGACGGCTAGGATGTTGGTTTCTTGTTGGATGTTATGGAGACTGCTGGGACATGAGATAGCGATGATCTTGACCCTCAAGAGTTGGCCTTATACTTGCCTGTATGTGTTGATCTGGGTAATGGCTTGTAATCTGGTAGCATGGCAGATGAAGCCCTTTGTGTTCGGCTGGTTAAGTTGTAACCGTAAGGACGAACTAGGTTTATCCCTTACGTTTTTGTATGCTATGGCGATGATTTACATGATTGAGACCATGTAATCATCATTTATAGACGTTCTGTCCTCCTCTTTGGTGTGCTTGCTTCTGACTTATCACCTCAGGTTCCAAGTTCGAACAGATGTCATCATCTTAATAGCTCTCCTTTTCGTGTAATGACATTATCTTATATTTTGGCTACTTGATAATATATATTAGTCACATCCCTTATTTTCTTACCACATTTCATGTTATTTACAACCTGATTTACTAGGTTACTATTTTTCTATCATTTATTTGTTTGAGCTTCTTCATAAAATCAATTATTTTAAAAAGAGATTTTTAAATTCCGAGGACGGAATTATTTTTAAGGAGGGTAGGATGTAACGGCCTGTTTTCTTCAACACAACTATTTGCGTGTTTAACCTATTTCCAATTTTTTTGAACTATTTTATAATGGTTTGTTAGGAGTTTTAACTGATTTCAAAATATTTCCTATAAAAATATTTTGGAGTACCAGACTAGTTATGGAGTATTTTAGTAAAATCGGATTTCATCAAATACCTTTAAAAGATCTGTTAAAAATTCAGTTTCAGATATTACTGTTTTGGCTCAATGAATTTATTTTCTATTCAAACGTCTTCAAACCATTTTCAAACTTCTGCAGTAGCATCCTATGATCATTTGGGGCTTCCCACATTAATTTCGTAATTTTCTGATATCATTTCAATAGAGAACCCGCAAACCCGCTTTCTAAACGTTTTGGCCAAAAACTAGTATCCCCGTAGCCCAAACCCTGAAACGGTCTTTGTATTCGCAATCCTCGCGATGATACGATCCCGTGGGTATGTTTTCGTAATTTTTCGAACACGTTTCCTAGTAGGGGCATTATCGTAATTTCGTTACACTAATAACTTTCATTAATGGGTTATTATCTAACCTAATTACTTAATTAACAACCTAACCTACCCGTTCTCAGCTACCCACAACCGTATCTAACCCCCCCCCCCCTCTCTCTGCTAACACGTCCCCCCCATCTACCCTATATCTAAGCCTATAAATATTCCCCCCAGCTCATGTTAAGGCTCACAGTTCCCTCTCTCCCTCTTCATATTTTCGAAACACAAAGCCCAGGCCCGTAATTTTCCGCAGCTCATCTCCCTCACTCTATCACTCCCGCTCTCCTCCTCCTCTCTCGTTCTCGCGCTTCCCCCAACCCATGCACCCATGTCGGAGAAGTGACCGATGCTCCGCCGCCGGCCGTCGCATTCGCCGCCACCGAGAGGCTCGCCCCGCCATTGAACCCATGCAGAGCCTCCCCGAGCCCGATCCCCAAGCCACCGTCGTCGAGCACCGCCTTCGCTGTCCGCTCCGAGAAGCCCCGAAGACTCCGACCCCCGCTCCGCCCGTCGCGACGCCTGAGCAGCAGCTGCTGTTGCGTCGTTCCATCGTACGCCGCCGCCGACAGGCCGCACCGAGCGCCGTATCCCCTAGCTCTCCTCCACACGCCACACGCTCCAACGCCTTCACCGCCGCAGACCCACAACGCCACCGCATCAGCGGCCCCCGCCCCGACGAACCCATCGAGCTGCCGAGCGCTCCGCCACTCTGCCGCCCTCGTCCGCCTCGCCCCGTCAACCATTGCTGCTGTCAACGGAGAACGTCGGATGCGTAAGTTTTCACAATGGCAATTCCGTAAATAAGAATTAATTTCGTATTTACGAAATTTTAATTAATTATAAATAGGGTTTAATGGTGTAAAATCTATAACTTGAAACACATGTCCCAGAAAAATGTGAGACTAGCTCCAGAAAATCAGAAATAATATTCTGGACCCAATGGTTCTAGTTTCATCTCAATCCGACGCTTAGTTTTCTCAGAATTAATTTTTTTCCCTAAAACATAAATACGTTATTTTCGTTCAAAAATCCGTATCTTCTTATTTTTACGTAAACTAATACTTGAGAAAAATATATGTTAAAGACCTCTTCGAGACGGTCATTTTGACACCACATTTGCAACTTTCCGATGTAGATTGCATCCAGAAGAAATTGTAGAATAAATACGCTACTAATTGAAAAATAGTTTTTAAATTGTTTTTGAGCTTTTAAAAATTATAGAAATTACTATAAGCCTCAGAAAAATATTCTATCTTGCAGTAAAACTAATTTTATCATATATAGGCTATATAAAAATTTAAAACACTTTTTGACGACGTTTCAATCGATTATAAAAATCGAAACGATCAGATTAAATAGGTAGAAAATAGGGTAACCCGTAACTAATGTTTTCTTGTATTTGCAGGTACCAATTCTCGTACACCAGCATCTTTAAAAAGCTCTAGCTCCAATCTCGTCTTACCACGACGATCTAAAATAAGGTAAGTCACTCTAATTCTAACTTTGGAAATTTAGATAGTGTACTCGTATGAACTTAGGACCTCATTTATATTCTCAGAACAGCTATGGACCTGAACAATTGACTAGAGACCTAATTAACTATAGAATTACTCAATAGTGGAATGACCAAAGGACTAAATTGAGATAGTACACTTTTATGGAATTAGATATCATAGTTGTTGGACTTCAAAGCATTGCTCAGGACTGATATTCTCTGTCGAGGCTTCTGCCTTGACTTTTGAGCAAGTATTTTTAGTAATGAATTGCAAATCTGGCCGTTCCAACTTAGTGCTAAATCTGATGTACTTGTAAATATCGGGTAGCCTATTTAACTTGTTTTCATTCTTGTTGCTTTCTAATTTAAATGGACTAGTTATATCAATATCGATCTTTTGGAACAATTGGTCACATGCTTGTAACTTAATTTGGACTGCTTTTACTATCTGCATGTTAACAAGCTAAATTAATTGGGAAAATCGAGTATGTTACAAACACACATGTGATGACCATCGACTACAGATGGGGTATAACCATCGAATCCAGATGGGGTGAAACCATACATCGACTACAGATGTAATGGGACTCAGTCAGTGAATAGACATACTCAAAAAGCCGAGTTGGCTACCCCCGTTAGGTCATGTGTGACTAGTCTGGCTCGTGTTCCAGTAGGGTCACATATGACTAGTCTGGCTCGTGTTCCAGTATATGGCGGTACACTTTGGGTGGGGTTGGTCCATTGCAGTAGGGTTTGTGAGTGTGTCTCGAACACGATTACGGCCCCTCCGGTGGAGGCAGCCATTGTGTTGGAGCGTCACGGTAAAACCACCGGTGATAAGGTGTATCGAGAACATTTCACCTACCCAGGCATGGACTTATCACGAGCACTTTACGGAAAACACACTATTGAGCTCTCGGGCATTTACGGAACACAATTACCGAGCACCCTATTGAGCCCCTGCAGCATTTATGACTGATGCACTAGTTTGTTGTTTATTATGCCACTATTAGCTGAATTGATACCATTGTTCTACGGACTAATTCGAGACTACTCGAACGTGACAGAGCGGCGTAATAACAAGCGGTCTTAAGATACGACCGAATCAGTGTCTAGAAAGGAATGGGAAGGGGGTTGGTCAACCAAGGGACTTGTTCCTACGGTCTTTGAAGTAACCTGTGCCTTCAAGCCCTGACTGCCTGGCTGATTTGGAAGTTAAATTAGACTTCTTATTATTAGGCATGCCTACACTATTAGATAGTCAAGAGACGCTCATCCTCTCACAAGTGTTACTACCAAGTTGTCTAACTATCGTCATCACATTGTCTGTTGGTCAAAATATTGTTACTACCACATGCCACGCCACAGTTGTTACTTTTGCACTTGTATAGTCATCTTTTACCACACCTGAGCAGTTACCAGTACTTTACTTATTCCCTTTCATACCTATCTGCCCATACTTTACTTTTGCACCAGTATGACCATCTTTTGTTTACTTAGTATGTTCCATACTTTTGCACTACTTTGTTTCTATTGCTAGAATTGTTGTGACTTACCTACGGTTCCATCTCCGTGGCACCGCAGACGACGTACATATGGAGGCAGATGCTCTTGAGTTAATAGCGCCAGACTTCGACCCTGAGGTCGCAACTTTCAGTTTTACATTCGCCATGTATTTTCTTTCTTTCAGGTATCGTTGGAACATTTGTACAATATGGATTGTAATAATTGGACACTATTTGGGTATTTTTGTACATCTCTGCATCGTGGCTATTTTGACTTCACTGGTTACCTGCAGGACCTGCGCAATTATCAAATAAGTAACGGGCCCCCGAGAGCGGGTCGTTACAAGTTTGGTGGCCCATGCAGGTCCGCGCTAATTACCTCGTGAATAATATAGCAAGATCAGAATGTATAATATAAAATACTCAAATTGAACTCTCGAGTACTGGTTGTCTCGAGTATTCACCTGTATTGGATATACGGGTAAAGTGTCCTTATTACCATCTTCATTAGGTCTTCCTTACTTCCTTTGAACTCTTAACCCTTGCTTAGGAATTCGTGTTCCATTCTTGATTATACCTCTCTAGTACCCTCTTTTCCTAGCAGCTATAGTGATTTTTCGTTGGTTGGATTATCTACCCACTTCATCACCTTTCCTTCAGTTGATGATGGCATGCATTTAAGTGATAAGCTTCCTTCAATGGACCATGATACCGGTCAATGTGCTTGGCTAAAGTCTGTTGGATCAACCTGGCTAGACTGGGCATAAGTGATCTTGGCTTAGTCACTTCCCTGGCCGTGTCCGCTGGACCGCAAGGATGTGAATCGTGATTATGTAACACCATCGATCTCCATCATTATCACCCTTTCTTTAGCTAATGATGGCCTCCTGATTCTTTTACTTCTTCCTAAATCGTGTTTAGTACGCTTGAACTCTAGCTACGTTTATTCTAAGGAGGGTAGCATTCGGTTTTCGATCGCCAGAAGTTCGAGTTCGACAACGGAAGCGAATCGAAGGACGCTCAGAAGTATTGGAGGATGGTGCTAGAGATTTTGAGACGAGCCAAACCTGACGTGTAAGTGTATGTTGTTTGCGTCTTTTCATTCTTTTGAGCTAGTGTTTCTCTTCTAGCCCCTACTTCTATCTTGTACCCGTCTTTTTCTCTCCAAGGGTTTGATTTCCCTTCCCATCGACCACCTCTCCCCCTCTTTAATTCGTTTGTCCGCTTCCCACCTCGAGCCCCGTTCCCGCCTAACACCGACGACTTCGGTGCCCCCCTTTCTTTTAACCCCTCTCCTTCCTCCCCAAGCCACCCCGTGGCTTAACCCTTTTCGCTCAGACATCGCCCCCTCCCCCTCCCGGCCTCTTCCCCAAGCGAGCTCGATCGGACCTCGCATCGCCGCTCCGATCTCCGATCTGCTGGCCTCACCCGAAGATCCGCCAGCTTCCGCTTTGCTCCATCCCGGAGACCCTCCCCACCATGGATCGACAGCCAGTCGTAGCGCTCTCCGCCGTGGATCGCCAGCCGCCGATGGCCCACCAATGACCTTGGGGTCTGTTGGGCTTAGCAGCAACCCTCGCCGCCACCCTTGCTTTGGCCGTGTGGTCGGGATATTGGGAACCCGCCGCTCTTGGTATCATTGGGAGCTCCTTTTTCTGGTTCTTCCCCCTTGAGCTGCCCAGCTTCGAGTGCTTCTTAGGGGTGCTCCTTAGTGCTTGTAGGTTCCTGAGTTTTTGGTCGTTGAACTGCTTAGGGCTAATGGTGTTTACCGTAGATGTCGACCTATGGTATTGGCAAGCAGTATCCTTAGGATTGGGTATTGGCATACTTTTGGGCTTAGGCGTTGAAGTTGGATGTCGGTCTTGTGCTCGGATTTGGGAGACGGCTAGGATGTTGGTTTCTTGTTGGATGTTATGGAGACTGCTGGGACATGAGGTAGCGATGATCTTGACCCTCGAGAGTTGGCCTTATACTTGCCTGTATGTGTTGATCTGGGTAATGGCTTGTAATCTGGTAGCATGGCAGATGAAGCCCTTTGTGTTCGGCTGGTTAAGTTGTAACCGTAAGGACGAACTAGGTTTATCCCTTACGTTTTTGTATGCTATGGCGATGATTTACATGATTGAGACCATGTAATCATCATTTATAGACGTTCTGTCCTCCTCTTTGGTGTGCTTGCTTCTGACTTATCACCTCAGGTTCCAAGTTCGAACAGATGTCATCATCTTAATAGCTCTCCTTTTCGTGTAATGACATTATCTTATATTTTGGCTACTTGATAATATATATTAGTCACATCCCTTATTTTCTTACCACATTTCATGTTATTTACAACCTGATTTACTAGGTTACTATTTTTCTATCATTTATTTGTTTGAGCTTCTTCATAAAATCAATTATTTTAAAAAGAGATTTTTAAATTCCGAGGACGGAATTATTTTTAAGGAGGGTAGGATGTAACGGCCTGTTTTCTTCAACACAACTATTTGCGTGTTTAACCTATTTCCAATTTTTTTGAACTATTTTATAATGGTTTGTTAGGAGTTTTAACTGATTTCAAAATATTTCCTATAAAAATATTTTGGAGTACCAGACTAGTTATGGAGTATTTTAGTAAAATCGGATTTCATCAAATACCTTTAAAAGATCTGTTAAAAATTCAGTTTCAGATATTACTGTTTTGGCTCAATGAATTTATTTTCTATTCAAACGTCTTCAAACCATTTTCAAACTTCTGCAGTAGCATCCTATGATCATTTGGGGCTTCCCACATTAATTTCGTAATTTTCTGATATCATTTCAATAGAGAACCCGCAAACCCGCTTTCTAAACGTTTTGGCCAAAAACTAGTATCCCCGTAGCCCAAACCCTGAAACGGTCTTTGTATTCGCAATCCTCGCGACGATACGATCCCGTGGGTATGTTTTCGTAATTTTTCGAACACGTTTCCTAGTAGGGGCATTATCGTAATTTCGTTACACTAATAACTTTCATTAATGGGTTATTATCTAACCTAATTACTTAATTAACAACCTAACCTACCCGTTCTCAGCTACCCACAACCGTATCTAACCCCCCCCCCCCCCTCTCTCTGCTAACACGTCCCCCCCATCTACCCTATATCTAAGCCTATAAATATTCCCCCCAGCTCATGTTAAGGCTCACAGTTCCCTCTCTCCCTCTTCATATTTTCGAAACACAAAGCCCAGGCCCGTAATTTTCCGCAGCTCATCTCCCTCACTCTATCACTCCCGCTCTCCTTCTCCTCTCTCGTTCTCGCGCTTCCCCCAACCCATGCACCCATGTCGGAGAAGTGACCGATGCTCCGCCGCCGGCCGTCGCATTCGCCGCCACCGAGAGGCTCGCCCCGCCATTGAACCCATGCAGAGCCTCCCCGAGCCCGATCCCCAAGCCGCCGTAATCGAGCACTGCCTTCGCTGTCCGCTCCGAGAAGCCCCGAAGACTCTGACCCCCGCTCCGCCCGTCGCAACGCCTGAGCAGCAGCTGCTGTTGCGTCGTTCCGTCGTACGCCGCCGACGACAGGCCGCACCGAGCGCCGTATCCCCTAGCTCTCCTCCACACGCCACACGCTCCAACGCCTTCACCGCCGCAGACCCACAACGCCACCGCATCAGCGGCCCCCGCCCCGACGAACCCATCGAGCTGCCGAGCGCTCCGCCACTCTGCCGCCCTCGTCCGCCTCGCCCCGTCAACCATTGCTGCTGTCAACGGAGAACGTCGGATGCGTAAGTTTTCACAATGGCAATTCCATAAATACGAATTAATTTCGTATTTACGAAATTTTAATTAATTATAAATAGGGTTTAATGGTGTAAAATCTATAACTTGAAACACATGTCCCAGAAAAATGTGAGACTAGCTCCAGAAAATCAGAAATAATATTCTGGACCCAATGGTTCTAGTTTCATCTCAATCCGACGCTTAGTTTTCTCAGAATTAATTTTTTTCCCTAAAACATAAATACGTTATTTTCGTTCAAAAATCCGTATCTTCTTATTTTTACGTAAACTAATACTTGAGAAAAATATATGTTAAAGACCTCTTCGAGACGGTCATTTTGACACCACATTTGCAACTTTCCGATGTAGATTGCATCCAGAAGAAATTGTAGAATAAATACGCTACTAATTGAAAAATAGTTTTTAAATTGTTTTTGAGCTTTTAAAAATTATAGAAATTACTATAAGCCTCAGAAAAATATTCTATCTTGCAGTAAAACTAATTTTATCATATATAGGCTATATAAAAATTTAAAACACTTTTTGACGACGTTTCAATCGATTATAAAAATCGAAACGATCAGATTAAATAGGTAGAAAATAGGGTAACCCGTAACTAATGTTTTCTTGTATTTGCAGGTACCAATTCTCGTACACCAGCATCTTTAAAAAGCTCTAGCTCCAATCTCGTCTTACCACGACGATCTAAAATAAGGTAAGTCACTCTAATTCTAACTTTGGAAATTTAGATAGTGTACTCGTATGAACTTAGGACTTCATTTATATTCTCAGAACAGCTATGGACCTGAACAATTGACTAGAGACCTAATTAACTATAGAATTACTCAATAGTGGAATGACCAAAGGACTAAATTGAGATAGTACACTTTTATGGAATTAGATATCATAGTTGTTGGACTTCAAAGCATTGCTCATGACTGATATTCTCTGTCGAGGCTTCTGCCTTGACTTTTCAGCAAGTATTTTTAGTAATGAATTGCAAATCTGGCCGTTCCAACTTAGTGCTAAATCTGATGTACTTGTAAATATCTGGTAGCCTATTTAACTTGTTTTCATTCTTGTTGCTTTCTAATTTAAATGGACTAGTTATATCAATATCGATCTTTTGGAACAATTGGTCACATGCTTGTAACTTAATTTGGACTGCTTTTACTATCTGCATGTTAACAAGCTAAATTAATTGGGAAAAACGAGTATGTTACAAACACACATGTGATGACCATCGACTACAGATGGGGTATAACCATAGAATACAGATGGGGTGAAACCAAACATCGACTACAGATGTAATGGGACTCAGTCAGTGAATAGACATACTCAAAAAGCCGAGTTGGCTACCCCCGTCAGGTCATGTGTGACTAGTCTGGCTCGTGTTCCAGTAGGGTCACATATGACTAGTCTGGCTCGTGTTCCAGTATATGGCGGTACACTTTGGGTGGGGTTGGTCCATTGCAGTAGGGTTTGTGAGTGTGTCTCGAACACGATTACGGCCCCTCCGGTGGAGGCAGCCATTGTGTTGGAGCGTCACGGTAAAACCACCGGTGATAAGGTGTATCGAGAACATTTCACCTACCCAGACATGGACTTATCACGAGCACTTTACGGAAAACACACTATTGAGCTCTCGGGCATTTACGGAACGCAATTACCGAGCACCCTATTGAGCCCCTGCAGCATTTAAGACTGATGCACTAGTTTGTTGTTTATTATGCCACTATTTGCTGAATTGATAGCATTGTTCTACGGACTAAGTCGAGACTACTCGAACGTGACAGAGTGGCGTAATAACAAGCGGTCTTAAGATACGACTGAATCAGTGTCTAGAAAGGAATGGGAAGGGGGTTGGTCAACCAAGGGACTTGTTCCTACGGTCTTTGAAGTAACCTGTGCCTTCAAGCCCTGACTGCCTGGCTGATTTGGAAGTTAAATTAGACTTCTTATTATTAGGCATGCCTACACTATTAGATAGTCAAGCGACGCTCATCCTCTCACAAGTGTTACTACCAGGTTGTCTAACTATCGTCATCACATTGTCTGTTGGTCAAAATATTGTTACTACCACATGCCACGCCACAGTTGTTACTTTTGCACTTGTATAGTCATCTTTTACCACACCTGAGCAGTTACCAGTACTTTACTTATTCCCTTTCATACCTGTCTGCCCATACTTTACTTTTGCACCAGTATGACCATCTTTTGTTTACTTAGTATGTTCCATACCTTTGCACTACTTTGTTTCTATTGCTAGAATTGTTGTGACTTACCTACGGTTCCATCTCCGTGGCACCGCAGACGACGTACATATGGAGGCAGATGCTCTTGAGTTAATAGCGCCAGACTTCGACCCTGAGGTCGCAACTTTCAGTTTTACCTTCGCCATGTATTTTCTTTCTTTCAGGTATCGTTGGAACATTTGTACAATATGGATTGTAATAATTGGACACTATTTGGGTATTTTTGTACATCTCTGCATCGTGGCTATTTTGACTTCACTGGTTAACTGCAGGACCTGCGCAATTATCAAATAAGTAACGGGCCCCCGAGAGCGGGTCGTTACAAGTTTGGTGGCCCATGCAGGTCCGCGCTAATTACCGTGAACAATATAGCAAGATCAGAATGTATAATATAAAATACTCAAATTGAACTCTCGAGTACTGGTTGTCTCGAGTATTCACCTGTATTGGATATACGGGTAAAGTGTCCTTATTACCATCTTCATTAGGTCTTCCTTACTTCCTTTGAACTCTTAACCCTTGCTTAGGAATTCGTGTTCCATTCTTGATTATACCTCTCTAGTACCCTCTTTTCCTAGCAGCTATAGTGATTTTTCGTTGGTTGGATTATCTACCAACTTCATCACCTTTCCTTCAGTTGATGATGGCATGCATTTAAGTGATAAGCTTCCTTCAATGGACCATGATACCGGTCAATGTGCTTGGCTAAAGTCTGTTGGATCAACCTGGCTAGACTGGGCATAAGTGATCTTGGCTTAGTCACTTCCCTGGCCGTGTCCGCTGGACCGCAAGGATGTGAATCGTGATTATGTAACACCATCGATCTCCATCATTATCACCCTTTCTTTAGCTAATGATGGCCTCCTGATTCTTTTACTTCTTCCTAAATCGTGTTTAGTACGCTTGAACTCTAGCTACGTTTATTCTAAGGGGGGTAGCATTCGGTTTTCGATCGCCAGAAGTTCGAGTTCGACAACGGAAGCGAATCGAAGGACGCTCAGAAGTATTGGAGGATGGTGCTAGAGATTTTGAGACGAGCCAAACCTGACGTGTAAGTGTATGCTGTTTGCGTCTTTTCATTCTTTTGAGCTAGTGTTTCTCTTCTAGCCCCTACTTCTATCTTGTACCCGTCTTTTTCTCTCCAAGGGTTTGATTTCCCTTCCCATCGACCACCTCTCCCCCTCTTTAATTCGTTTGTCCGCTTCCCACCTCGAGCCCCGTTCCCGCCTAACACCGACGACTTCGGTGCCCCCCCTTTCTTTTAACCCCTCTCCTTCCTCCCCAAGCCAACCCGTGGCTTAACCCTTTTCGTTCAGACATCGCCCCCTCCCCCTCCCGGCCTCTTCCCCAAGCGAGCTCGATCGGACCTCGCATCGCCGCTCCGATCTCCGATCTGCTGGCCTCACCCGAAGATCCGCCAGCTTCCGCTTTGCTCCATCCCGGAGACCCTCCCCACCATGGATCGACAGCCAGTCGTAGCGCTCGCCGCCGTGGATCGCCAGCCGTCGATGGCCCACCAACGACCTTGGGGTCTGTTGGGCTTAGCAGCAACCCTCGCCGCCACCCTTGCTTTGGCCGTGTGGTCGGGATATTCGGAACCCGCCGCTCTTGGTATCATTGGGAGCTCCTTTTTCTGGTTCTTCCCCCTTGAGCTGCCCGGCTTCGAGTGCTTCTTAGGGGTGCTCCTTAGTGCTTGTAGGTTCCTGAGTTTTTGGTCGTTGAACTGCTTAGGGCTAATGGTGTTTACCGTAGATGTCGACCTATGGTATTGGCAAGCAGTATCCTTAGGATTGGGTATTGGCATACTTTTGGGCTTATGCGTTGAAGTTGGATGTCAGTCTTGTGCTCGGATTTGGGAGACGGCTAGGATGTTGGTTTCTTGTTGGATGTTATGGAGACTGATGGGACAAGTGGTAGCGATGATCTTGACCCTCGAGAGTTGGCCTTATACTTGCCTGTATGTGTTGATCTGGGTAATGGCTTGTAATCTGGTAGCATGGCAGATGAAGCCCTTTGTGTTCGGCTGGTTAAGTTGTAACCGTAAGGACGCACTAGGTTTATCCCTTACGTTTTTGTATGCTATGACGATGATTTACATGATTGAGACCATGTAATCATCATTTATAGACGTTCTGTCCTCCTCTTTGGTGTGCTTGCTTCTGACTTATCACCTCAGGTTCCAAGTTCGAACAGATGTCATCATCTTAATAGCTCTCCTTTTCGTGTAATGACATTATCTTATATTTTGGCTACTTGATAATATATATTAGTCACATCCCTTATTTTCTTACCACATTTCATGTTATTTACAACCTGATTTACTAGGTTACTATTTTTCTATCATTTATTTGTTTGAGCTTCTTCATAAAATCAATTATTTTAAAAAGAGATTTTTAAATTCCGAGGACGGAATTATTTTTAAGGAGGGTAGGATGTAACGGCCTGTTTTCTTCAACACAACTATTTGCGTGTTTAACCTATTTCCAATTTTTTTGAACTATTTTATAATGGTTTGTTAGGAGTTTTAACTGATTTCAAAATATTTCCTATAAAAATATTTTGGAGTACCAGACTAGTTATGGAGTATTTTAGTAAAATCGGATTTCATCAAATACCTTTAAAAGATCTGTTAAAAATTCAGTTTCAGATATTACTGTTTTGGCTCAATGAATTTATTTTCTATTCAAACGTCTTCAAACCATTTTCAAACTTCTGCAGTAGCATCCTATGATCATTTGGGGCTTCCCACATTAATTTCGTAATTTTCTGATATCATTTCAATAGAGAACCCGCAAACCCGCTTTCTAAACGTTTTGGCCAAAAACTAGTATCCCCGTAGCCCAAACCCTGAAACGGTCTTTGTATTCGCAATCCTCGTGACGATACGATCCCGTGGGTATGTTTTCGTAATTTTTCGAACATGTTTCCTAGTATGGGCATTATCGTAATTTCGTTACACTAATAACTTTCATTAATGGGTTATTATCTAACCTAATTACTTAATTAACAACCTAACCTACCCGTTCTCAGCTACCCACAACCGTATCTAACCCCCCCTCTCTCTGCTAACACGTCCCCCCCATCTACCCTATATCTAAGCCTATAAATATTCCCCCCAGCTCATGTTAAGGCTCACAGTTCCCTCTCTCCCTCTTCATATTTTCGAAACACAAAGCCCAGGCCCGTAATTTTCCGCAGCTCATCTCCCTCACTCTATCACTCCCGCTCTCCTCCTCCTCTCTCGTTCTCGCGCTTCCCCCAACCCATGCACCCATGTCGGAGAAGTGACCGATGCTCCGCCGCCGGCCGTCGCATTCGCCGCCACCGAGAGGCTCGCCCCGCCATTGAACCCATGCAGAGCCTCCCCGAGCCCGATCCCCAAGCCGCCGTCGTCGAGCACCGCCTTCGCTGTCCGCTCCGAGAAGCCCCGAAGACTCCGACCCCCGCTCCGCCCGTCGCGACGCCTGAGCAGCAGCTGCTGTTGCGTCGTTCCGTCGTACGCCGCCGACGACAGGCCGCACCGAGCGCCGTCTCCCCTAGCTCTCCTCCACACGCCAAACGCTCCAACGCCTTCACCGCCGCAGACCCACAACGCCGCCGCAGCAGCGGCCCCCGCCCCGACGAACCCATCGAGCTGCCGAGCGCTCCGCCACTCTGCCGCCCTCGTCCGCCTCGCCCCGTCAACCATTGCTGCTGTCAACGGAGAACGTCGGATGCGTAAGTTTTCACAATGGCAATTCCGTAAATACGAATTAATTTCGTATTTACGAAATTTTAATTAATTATAAATAGGGTTTAATGGTGTAAAATCTATAACTTGAAACACATGTCCCAGAAAAATGTGAGACTAGCTCCAGAAAATCAGAAATAATATTCTGGACCCAATGGTTCTAGTTTCATCTCAATCCGACGCTTAGTTTTCCCAGAATTAATTTTTTTCCCTAAAATATAAATACGTTATTTTCGTTCAAAAATCCGTATCTTATTATTTTTACGTAAACTAATACTTGAGAAAAATATATGTTAAAGAACTCTTCGAGACGGTCATTTTGACACCTCATTTGCAACTTTCCGATGTAGATTGCATCCAGAAGAAATAGTAGAATAAATACGTTACTAATTGAAAAATAGTTTTTAAATTGTTTTGAGCTTTTAAAAATTATAGAAATTACTATAAGCCTCAGAAAAATATTCTATCTTGCAGTAAAACTATTTTTATCATATATAGGCTATATAAAAATTTAAAACACTTTTTGACGACGTTTCAATCGATTATAAAAATCGAAACGATCAGATTAAATAGGTAGAAAATAGTGTAACCCGTAACTAATGTTTTCTTGTGTTTGCAGGTACCAATTCTCGTACACCAGCATCTTTAAAAAGCTCTAGCTCCAATCTCGTCTTACCACGACGATCTAAAATAAGGTAAGTCACTCTAATTCTAACTTTGAAAATTTAGATAGTGTACTCGTATGAGCTTAGGATCTCATTTATATTCTCAGAACAGCTATTGACCTGAACAATTGACTAGAGACCTAATTAACTATAGAACTACTCAATAGTGGAATGACCAAAGGACTAAATTGAGATAGAACACTTTTATGGAATTAGATATCATAGTTGTTGGACTTCAAAGCATTGCTCAGGACTGTTATTCTCTGTGGAGGCTTCTGCCTTGACTTTTCAGCAAGTATTTTTAGTAATGAATTGTAAATCTGGCCGTTCCAACTTAGTGCTAAATCTGATGTACTTGTAAATATCTGGTAGCCTATTTAACTTGTTTTCATTCTTGTTGCTTTCTAATTTAAAGGGA
Source organism: Scilla litardierei (assembly GCA_030789695.1). Classification (NCBI taxonomy): domain Eukaryota; kingdom Viridiplantae; phylum Streptophyta; class Magnoliopsida; order Asparagales; family Asparagaceae; genus Scilla; species Scilla litardierei. Next base: position 103,143,670 of record CM061141.1, read on the forward strand.
CTAGTTATATCAATATCGATCTTTTGGAACAATTGGTCACATGCTTGTAACTTAATTTGGACTGCTTTTACTATCTGCATGTTAACAAGCTAAATTAATTGGGAAAAACGAGTATGTTACAAACACACATGTGATGACCATCGACTACAGATGGGGTATAACCATAGAATACAGATGGGGTGAAACCAAACATCGACTACAGATGTAATGGGACTCAGTCAGTGAATAGACATACTCAAAAAGCCGAGTTGGCTACCCCCGTCAGGTCATGTGTGACTAGTCTGGCTCGTGTTTCAGTAGGGTCACATATGACTAGTCTGGCTCGTGTTCCAGTATATGGCGGTACACTTTGGGTGGGGTTGGTCCATTGCAGTAGGGTTTGTGAGTGTGTCTCAAACACGATTACGGCCCCTCCGGTGGAGGCAGCCATTGTGTTGGAGCGTCACGGTAAAACCACCGGTGATAAGGTGTATCGAGAACATTTCACCTACCCAGGCATGGACTTATCACGAGCACTTTACGGAAAACACACTATAGAGCTCTCGGGCATTTACGAAACGCAATTACGGAGCACCCTATTGAGCCCCTGCAGCATTTAAGACTGATGCACTAGTTTGTTGTTTATTATGCCACTATTTGCTGAATTGATAGCATTGTTCTACGGACTAAGTCGAGACTACTCGAACGTGACAGAGCGGCGTAATAACAAGCGGTCTTAAGATACAATCGAATCAGTGTCTAGAAAGGAATGGGAAGGGGGTTGGTCAACCAAGGGACTTGTTCCTACGGTCTTTGAAGTAACCTGTGCCTTCAAGCCCTGACTGCCTGGCTGATTTTGAAGTTAAATTAGACTTCTTATTATTAGGCATGCCTACACTATTAGATAGTCTAGCGACACTCATCCTCTCACAAGTGTTACTACCAGGTTGTCTAACTATCGTCATCATATTGTCTGTTGGTCAAAATATTGTTACTACCACATGCCACGCCACAGTTGTTACTTTTGCACTTGTATAGTCATCTTTTACCACACCTGAGCAGTTACCAGTACTTTACTTATTCCCTTTCATACCTGTCTGCCCATACTTTACTTTTGCACCAGTATGACCATCTTTTGTTTACTTAGTATGTTCCATACTTTTGCACTACTTTGTTTCTATTGCTAGAATTGTTGTGACTTACCTACGGTTCCATCTCCATGGCACCGTAGACGACGTACATATGGAGGCAGATGCTCTTGAGTTAATAGCGCCAGACTTCGACCCTGAGGTCGCAACTTTCAGTTTTACCTTCGCCATGTATTTTCTTTCTTTCAGGTATCGTTGGAACATTTGTACAATATGGATTGTAATAATTGGACACTATTTGGGTATTTTTGTACATCTCTGCATCGTGGCTATTTTGACTTCACTGGTTAACTGCAGGACCTGCGAAATTATCAAATAAGTAACGGGCCCCCGAGAGCGGGTCGTTACAAGTTTGGTGGGCCATGCAGGTCCGCGCTAATTACCTCGTGAATAATATAACAAGATCAGGATGTATAATATAAAATACTCAAATTGAACTCTCGAGTACTGGTTGTCTCGAGTATTCACCCGTATTGGATATACGGGTAAAGTGTCCTTATTACCATCTTCATTAGGTCTTCCTTACTTCCTTTGAACTCTTAACCCTTGCTTAGGAATTCGTGTTCCATTCTTGATTATACCTCTCTAGTACCCTCTTTTCCTAGAAGTTATAGTGATTTTTCGTTGGTTGGATTATCTACCCACTTCATCACCTTTCCTTCAGTTGATGATGGCATGCATTTAAGTGATAAGCTTCCTTCAATGGACCATGATACAGGTCAATGTGCTTGGCCAAAGTCTGTTGGATCAACCTGGCTAGACTGGGCATAAGTGATCCTGGCTTAGTCACTTCCCTGGCCGTGTCCGCTGGACCGCAAGGATGTGAATCGTGATTATGTAACACCATCGATCTCCATCATTATCACCCTTTCTTTAGCTAATGATGGCCTCCTGATTCTTTTACTTCTTCCTAAATCGTGTTTAGTACGCTTGAACTCTAGCTACGTTTATTCTAAGGAGGGTAGCATTCGATTTTCGATCGCCAGAAGTTCGAGTTCGACAACGGAAGCGAATCGAAGGACGCTCAGAAGTATTGGAGGATGGTGCTAGAGATTTTGAGACGAGCCAAACCTGACGTGTAAGTGTATGTTGTTTGCGTATTTTCATTCTTTTGAGCTAGTGTTTCTCTTCTAGCCCCTACTTCTATCTTGTACCCGTCTTTTTCTCTACAAGGGTTTGATTTCCCTTCCCATCGACCACCTTTCCCCCTCTTTAATTCGTTTGTCCGCTTCCCACCTCGAGCCCCGTTCCCGCCTAACACCGACGACTTCGGTGCCCCCCCTTTCTTTTAACCCCTCTCCTTCCTCCCCAAGCCACCACGTGGCTTAACCCTTTTCGCTCAGACATCGCCCCCTCCCCCTCCCGGCCTCTTCCCCAAGCAAGCTCGATCGGACCTCGCATCGCCGCTCCGATCTCCGATCCGCTGGCCTCACCCGAAGATCCGCCAGCTTCCGCTTAGCTCCATCCCGGAGGCCCTCCCCACCATGGATCGACAGCCAGTCGTAGCGCTCACCGCCGTGGATCGCCAGCCGCCAATGGCCCACCAACGACCTTGGGGTCTGTTGGGCTTAGCAGCAACCCTCGCCGCCACCCTTGCTTTGGCCGTGTGGTCGGGATATTGGGAACCCGCCGCTCTTGGTATCATTGGGAGCTCCTTTTTCTGGTTCTTCCCCCTTGAGCTGCCCAGCTTTGAGTGCTTCTTAGGGGTTCTCCTTAGTGCTTGTAGGTTCCTGAGTTTTTGGTCGTTGAACTGCTTAGGGCTGATGATGTTTACCGTAGATGTCGACCTATGGTATTGGCAAGCAATATCCTTAGGATTGGGTATTGGCATACTTTTGGGCTTAGGCGTTGAAGTTGGATGTCGGTCTTGTGCTCGGATTTGGGAGACGGCTAGGATGTTGGTTTCTTGTTGGATGTTATGGAGACTGCTGGGACAAGTGGTAGCGATGATCTTGACCCTCGAGAGTTGGCCTTATACTTGCCTGTATGTGTTGATCTGGGTAATGGCTTGTAATCTGGTAGCATGGCAGATGAAGCCCTTTGTGTTCGGCTGGTTAAGTTGTAACCGTAAGGACGCACTAGGTTTATCCCTTACGTTTTTGTATGCTATGGCGATGATTTACATGATTGAGACCATGTAATCATCATTTATAGACGTGCTGTCCTCCTCTTTGGTGTGCTTGCTTCTGACTTATCACCTCAGGTTCCAAGTTCGAACAGATGTCATCATCTTAATAGCTCTACTTTTCGTGTAATGACATTATCTTATATTTTGGCTACTTGATAATATATATTAGTCACATCCCTTATTTTCTTACCACATTTCATATTATTTACAAGCTGTTTTACTAGGTTACTATTTTTCTATCATTTATTTGTTTGAGCTTCTTCATAAAATCAATTATTTTAAAAAGAGATTTTTAAATTCCGAGGACGGAATTATTTTTAAGGAGGGTAGGATGTAACGGCCTGTTTTCTTCAACACAACTATTTGCGTGTTTAACCTATTTCCAATTTTTTGAACTATTTTATAATGGTTTGTTAGGAGTTTTAACTGATTTCAAAAAATTTCCTATAAAAATAGTTTGGAGGACCAGACTAGTTATGGAGTATTTTAGTAAAATCATATTTCATCAAATACCTTTAAAAGATCTATTAAAAATTCAGTTTCAGATATTGCTGTTTTGGCTCAATGAATTTATTTTCTATTCAAACGTCTTCAAAACATTTTCAAACTTCTGCAGTAGCATCCTATGATCATTTGGGGCTTCCCACATTAATTTCGTAATTTTCTGATATCATTTCAATAGAGAACCCGCAAACCCGCTTTCTAAACATTTTGGCCAAAAACTAGTATCCCCATAGCCCAAACCCTGAAAGGGTCTTTGTATTCGCAATCCTCGCGACGATACGATACCGTGGGTATGTTTTCGTAATTTTTCGAACACGTTTCCTAGTAGGGGCATTATCGTAATTTCGTTACACTAATAACTTTCATTAATGGGTTATTATCTAACCTAATTACTTAATTAACAACCTAACCTACCCGTTCTCCGCTACCCACAACCGTATCTAACCCCCCCTCTCTTTGCTAACACGTTCCCCCCATCTACCTTATATCTAAGCCTATAAATATTCCCCCCAGCTCATGTTAAGGCTCACAGTTCCCTCTCTCCCTCTTCATATTTTCGAAACACAAAGCCCAGGCCCGTAATTTTCCGCAGATCATCTCCGTCACTCTATCACTCCCGCTCTACTCATCCTCTCTCGTTCTCGCGCTTCCCCCAACCCACGCACCCATGTCGGAGAAGTGACCGATGCTCTGTCGCCGGCCGTCGCATTCGCCGCCACCGAGAGGCTCGCCCCGCCATTGAACCCATGCAGAGCCACCCCGAGCCAGATCCCCAAGCCGCCGTCGCCGAGCTCCGCCTTCGCTGTCCGCTCCGAGAAGCCCCGAAGACTCCGACCCCTACTCCGCCCATCGCGACGCCTGAGCAGCTGCTGCTGCTCCGCTGCGCCGTTCCGCCGTACGCCGACGACGACAGGCCGCACCGAGCGCCGTCTCCCCCAGCTCTCCTCCACACGCCGCACGCTACAACGCCTTCACTGCCGCAGACCCACAACGCCACCGCAGCAGCGGCCCCCGCCCCGACGAACCCATCGAGCTGCCGAGCGCTCCGCCACTCTGCCGCCCTCGTCCGCCTCGCCCCGTCAACCATTGCTGCTGTCAACGGAGAACGTCGGATGTGTAAGTTTTCGCAATGGCAATTCCGTAAATACGAATTAAATTCGTATTTACGAAATTTTAATTAATTATAAATAGGGTTTAATGGTGTAAAATCTATAACTTGAAATACATGTCCCAGAAAAATGTGAGACTAGCTTCAGAAAATCAGAAATAATATTCTGGACCCAATGGTTCTAGTTTCATCTCAATCCGACGCTTAGTTTTCTCAGAATTAATTTTTTTCCCTAAAATATAAATACGTTATTTTCGTTCAAAAATCCGTATCTTCTTATTTTTACGTAAACTAATACTTGAGAAAAATATATGTTAAAGAACTCTTCGAGACGGTCATTTTGACACCTCATTTGCAGCTTTCCGATGTAGATTGCATCCAGAAGAAATTGTAGAATAAATACGTTACTAATTGAAAAATAGTTTTTAAATTGTTTTTGAGCTTTTAAAAATTATAGAAATTACTATAAGCCTCAGAAAAATATTCTATCTTGCAGTAAAACTATTTTTATCATATATAGGCTATATAAAAATTTAAAACACTTTTTGACGACGTTTCAATCAATTATAAAAATCGAAACGTTCAGATTAAATAGGTAGAAAATAGGGTAACCCGTAACTAATGTTTTCTTGTGTTTGCAGGTACCAATTCTCGTACACCAGCATCTTTAAAAAGCTCTAGCTCCAATCTCGTCTTACCACGACGATCTAAAATAAGGTAAGTCACTCTAATTCTAACTTTGGAAATTTAGATAGTGTACTCGTATGAACTTAGGACCTCATTTATATTCTCAGAACAGCTATTGACATGAACAATTGACTAGAGACCTAATTAACTATAGAACTACTCAATAGTGGAATGACCAAAGGACTAAATTGAGATATTACACTTTTATGGAATTAGATATCATAGTTGTTGGACTTTAATGCATTGCTCAGGACTGATATTCTCTGTCGAGGCTTCTGCCTTGACTTTTCAGCAAGTATTTTTAGTAATGAATTGCAAATCTGGCTGTTCCAACTTAGTGCTAAATCTAATGTACTTGTAAATATCTGGTATCCTATTTAACTTGGTTTCATTCTTGTTGCTTTCTAATTTAAATGGACTAGTTATATCAATATCGATCTTTTGGAACAATTGGTCACATGCTTGTAACTTAATTTGGACTGCTTTTACTATCTGCATGTTAACAAGCTAAATTAATTGGGAAAAACGAGTATGTTACAAACACACATGTGATGACCATCGACTACAGATGGGGTATAACCATCGAATACAGATGGGGTGAAACCATACATCGACTACAGATGTAATGGGACTCAGTCAGTGAATAGACATACTCAAAAAGCCGAGTTGGCTACCCCCGTCAGGTCATGTGTGACTAGTCTGGCTCGTGTTCCAGTAGGGTCACATATGACTAGTCTGGCTCGTGTTCCAGTATATGGCGGTACACTTTGGGTGGGGTTGGTCCATTGCAGTAGGGTTTGTGAGTGTGTCTCGAACACGATTACGGCCCCTCCGGTGGAGGCAGCCATTGTGTTGGAGCGTCACGGTAAAACCACCGGTGATAAGGTGTATCGAGAACATTTCACCTACCCAGGCATGGACTTATCACGAGCACTTTACGAAAAACACACTATTGAGCTCTCGGGCATTTACGGAACGCAATTACGGAGCACCCTATTGAGCCCCTGCAGCATTTAAGACTGATGCACTAGTTTGTTGTTTATTATGCCACTATTTGCTGAATTGATACCATTGTTCTACGGACTAAGTCGAGACTACTCGAACGTGACAGAGCGGCGTAATAACAAGCGGTCTTAAGATACGACCGAATCAGTGTCTAGAAAGGAATGGGAAGGGGGTTGGTCAACCAAGGGACTTGTTCCTACGGTCTTTGAAGTAACCTGTGCCTTCAAGCCCTGACAGCCTGGCTGATTTGGAAGTTAAATTAGACTTCTTATTATTAGGCATGCCTACACTATTAGATAGTCTAGCGACGCTCATCCTCTCACAAGTGTTACTACCAGGTTGTCTAACTATCGTCATCACATTGTCTGTTGGTCAAAATATTGTTACTACCACATGCCACGCCACAGTTGTTACTTTTGCACTTGTATAGTCATCTTTTACCACACCTGAGCAGTTACCAGTACTTTACTTATTCCCTTTCATACCTGTCTGCCCATACTTTACTTTTGCACCAGTATGACCATCTTTTGTTTACTTAGTATGTTCCATACTTTTGCACTACTTTGTTTCTATTGCTAGAATTATTGTGACTTACCTACGGTTCCATCTCCGTGGCACCGCAAACGACGTACATATGGAGGCAGATGCTCTTGAGTTAATAGCGCCAGACTTTGACCCTGAGGTCGCAACTTTCAGTTTTACCTTCGCCATGTATTTTCTTTCTTTCAGGTATCGTTGGAACATTTGTACAATATGGATTGTAATAATTGGACACTATTTGGGTATTTTTGTACATCTCTACATCATGGCTATTTTGACTTCACTGGTTAACTGCAGGACCTGCGCAATTATCAAATAAGTAACGGGCCCCTGAGAGCAGGTCGTTACAAGTTTGGTGGCCCATGCAGGTCCACACTAATTACCTCGTGAACAATATAGCAAGATCAGGATGTATAATATAAAATACTCAAATTGAACTCTCAATTACTGGTTGTCTCGAGTATTCACCTGTATTGGATATACGGGTAAAGTGTCCTTATTACCATCTTCATTAGGTCTTCCTTACTTACTTTGAACTCTTAACCCTTGCTTAGGAATTCGTGTTCCATTCTTGATTATACCTATCTAGTACCCTCTTTTCCTAGCAGTTATAGTGATTTTTCGTTGGTTGGATTATCTACCCACTTCATCACCTTTCCTTCAGTTGATGATGGCATGCATTTAAGTGATAAGCTTCCTTCAATGGACCATGATACCGGTCAATGTGCTTGGCTAAAGTCTATTGGATCAACCTGGCTAGACTGGGCATAAGTGATCCTGGCTTAGTCACTTCCCTGGCCGTGTCCGCTGGACCGCAAGGATGTGAATCGTGATTATGTAACACCATCAATCTCCATCATTATCACCCTTTCTTTAGCTAATGATGGCCTCCTGATTCTTTTACTTCTTCCTAAATCGTGTTTAGTACGCTTGAACTCTAGCTACGTTTATTCTAAGGAGGGTAGCATTCGGTTTTCGATCGCCATAAGTTCGAGTTCGACAACGGAAGCGAATCGAAGGACGCTCAGAAGTATTGGAGGATGGTGCTAGAGATTTTGAGACGAGCCAAACCTGACGTGTAAGTGTATGCTGTTTGCGTCTTTTCATTCTTTTGAGCTAGTGTTTCTCTTCAAGCCCCTACTTCTATCTTGTACCCGTCTTTTTCTCTCCAAGGGTTTGATTTCCCTTCCCATCGACCACCTCTCCCCCTCTTTAATTCGTTTGTCCGCTTCCCACCTCGAGCCCCGTTCCCGCCTAACACCGACGACTTCGGTGCCCCCCCTTTCTTTGAACTCCTCTCCTTCCTCCCCAAGCCACCCCGTGGCTTAACCCTTTTCGCTCAGACATCGCCCCCTCCCCCTCCCGGCCTGTTCCCCAAGCGAGCTCGATCGGACCTCGCATCGCCGCTCCGATCTCCGATCCGATGGCCTCACCCGAAGATCCGCCAGCTTCCGCTTAGCTCCATCCCAGAGGCCCTCCCCACCATGGATCGACAGCTAGTCGTAGCGCTCGTCGCCGTGGATCGCCAGCCGCCGATGGCCCACCAACGACCTTGGGGTCTGTTGGGCTTAGCAGCAACCCTCGCCGCCACCCTTGCTTTGGCCGTGTGGTCGGGATATTGGGAACCCGCCGCTCTTGGTATCATTGGGAGCTCCTTTTTCTGGTTCTTCCCCCTTGAGCTGCCCAGCTTCGAGTGCTTCTTAGGGGTGCTCCTTAGTGCTTGTAGGTTCCTGAGTTTTTGGTCGTTGAACTGCTTAGGGCTGATGGTGTTTTCCGTAGATGTCGGCCTATGGTATTGGCAAGCAGTATCCTTAGGATTGGGTATTGGCATACTTTTGGGCTTAGGCGTTGAAGTTGGATGTCGGTCTTGTGCTCGGATTTGGGAGACAGCTAGGATGTTGGTTTCTTGTTGGATGTTATGGAGACTGCTGGGACAAGTGGTAGCGATGATCTTAACCCTCGAGAGTTGGCCTTATACTTGCCTGTATGTGTTGATCTGGGTAATGGCTTGTAATCTGGTAGCATGGCAGATGAAGCCCTTTGTGTTCGGCTGGTTAAGTTGTAACCGTAAGGACGCACTAGGTTTATCCCTTACGTTTTTGTATGCTATGGCGATGATTTACATGATTGAGACCATGTAATCATCATTTATAGACGTGCTGTCCTCCTCTTTGGTGTGCTTGCTTCTGACTTATCACCTCAGGTTCCAAGTTCGAACAGATGTCATCATCTTAATAGCTCTCCTTTTCTTGTAATGACATTATCTTATATTTTGGCTACTTGATAATATATATTAGTCACATCCCTTATTTTCTTACCACATTTCATGTTATTTACAACCTGATTTACTAGGTTACTATTTTTCTATCATTTATTTGTTTGAGCTTCTTCATAAAATCAATTATTTTAAAAAGAGATTTTTAAATTCCAATGACGGAATTATTTTTAAGGAGGGTACGATGTAACGGCCTGTTTTCTTCAACACAACTATTTGCGTGTTTAACATATTTCCAATTTTTTTGAACTATTTTATAATGGTTTGTTAGGAGTTTTAACTGATTTCAAAAAATTTCCTATAAAAATATTTTGGAGTACCAGACTAGTTATGGAGTATTTTAGTAAAATCGGATTTCATCAAATACCTTTAAAAGATCTGTTAAAAATTCAGTTTCAGATATTGCTGTTTTGGCTCAATGAATTTATTTTCTATTCAAACGTCTTCAAAACATTTTCAAACTTCTGCAGTAGTATCCTATGATCATTTGGGGCTTCCCACATTAATTTCGTAATTTTCTGATATCATTTCAATAGAGAACCCGCAAACCCGCTTTCTAAACATTTTGGCCAAAAACTAGTATCCCCGTAGCCCAAACCCTGAAACGGTCTTTGTATTCGCAATCCTCGCGATGATTCGATCCCGTGGGTATGTTTTCGTAATTTTTCGAACACGTTTCCTAGTAGGGGCATTATCGTAATTTCGTTACACTAATAACTTTCATTAATGGGTTATTATCTAACCTAATTACTTAATTAACAACCTAACCTACCCGTTCTCAGCTACCCACAACCGTATCTAACCCCCCCTCTCTCTGCTAACACGTTCCCCCCCATCTACCCTATATCTAAGCCTATAAATATTCCCCGCAGCTCATGTTAAGGCTCACAGTTCCCTCTCTCCCTCTTCATATTTTCGAAACACAAAGGCCAGGCCCGTAATTTTCCGCAGCTCATCTCCCTCACTCTATCACTCCCGCTCTCCTCCTCCTCTCTCGTTCTCGCGCTTCCCCCAACCCACGCACCCATGTCGGAGAAGTGACCGATGCTCCGCCGCCGGCCGTCGCATTCGCCGCCACCGAGAGGCTCGCCCCGCCATTGAACCCATGCAGAGCCACCCCGAGCCCGATCCCCAAGCCGCTGTCGCCGAGCACCGCCTTCGCTGTCCGCTCCGAGAAGCCCCGAAGACTCCGACCCCTGCTCCGCCCGTCGCGACGCCTGAGCAGCAGCAGCTGCTGCGCCGTTCCGCCGTACGCCGACGACGACAGGCCGCACCGAGCGCCGTCTCCCCCAGCTATCCTCCACACGCCGCACGCTCCAACTCCTTCACCGCCGCAGACCCACAACGCCACCGCAGCAGCGGCCCCCGCCCCGACGAACCCATCGAGCTGCCGAGCGCTCCGCCACTCTGCCGCCCTCCTCCGCCTCGCCCCGTCAACCATTGCCGCTGTCAACGGAGAACGTCGGATGCGTAAGTTTTCGCAATGGCAATTCCGTAAATACGAATTAATTTCTTATTTACGAAATTTTAATTAATTATAAATAGGGTTTAATGGTGTAAAATCTATAACTTGAAATGCATGTCCCAGAAAAATGTGAGACTAGCTCCAGAAAATCAGAAATAATATTCTGGACCCAATGGTTCTAGTTTCATCTCAATCCGACGCTTAGTTTTCTCAGAATTAATTTTTTTCCCTAAAATATAAATACGTTATTTTCGTTCAAAAATCCGTATCTTATTATTTTTACGTAAACTAATACTTGAGAAAAATATATGTTAAAGAACTCTTCGAGACGGTCATTTTGACACCTCATTTGCAACTTTCCGATGTAGATTGCATCCAGAAGAAATTGTAGAATAAATACGTTACTAATTGAAAAATAGTTTTTAAATTGTTTTTGAGCTTTTAAAAATTATAGAAATTACTATAAGCCTCAGAAAAATATTCTATCTTGCAGTAAAACTATTTTTATCATATATAGGCTATATAAAAATTTAAAACACTTTTTGACGACGTTTCAATCGATTATAAAAATCGAAACGATCAGATTAAATAGGTAGAAAATAGGGTAACCCATAACTAATGTTTTCTTGTGTTTGCAGGTACCAATTCTCGTACACCAGCATCTTTAAAAAGCGCTAGCTCCAATCTCGTCTTACCACGACGATCTAAAATAAGGTAAGTCACTCTAATTCTAACTTTGGAAATTTAGATAGTGTACTCGTATGAACTTAGGACCTCATTTATATTCTCAGAACAGCTATTGACCTGAACAATTGACTAGAGACCTAATTAACTATAGAACTACTCAATAGTGGAATGACCAAAGGACTAAATTGAGATAGTACACTTTTATGGAATTAGATATCATAGTTGTTGGACTTCAAAGCATTGCTCAGGACTGATATTCTCTGTTGAGGCTTCTGCCTTGACTTTTCAGCAAGTATTTTTAGTAATGAATTGCAAATCTGGCCGTTCCAACTTAGTGCTAAATCTGATGTACTTGTAAATATCTGGTATCCTATTTAACTTGTTTTCATTCTTGTTGCTTTCTAATTTAAATGGACTAGTTATATCAATATCGATCTTTTGGAACAATTGGTCACATGCTTGTAACTTAATTTGGACTGCTTTTACTATCTGCATGTTAACAAGCTAAATTAATTGGGAAAAACGAGTATGTTACAAACACACATGTGATGACCATCGACTACAGATGGGGTATAACCATCGAATACAGATGGGGTGAAACCATACATCGACTACAGATGTAATGGGACTCAGTCAGTGAATAGACATACTCAAAAAGCCGAGTTGGCTACCCCCGTCAGGTCATGTGTGACTAGTCTGGCTCGTGTTCCAGTAGGGTCACATATGACTAGTCTGGCTCGTGCTCCAGTATATGGCTGTACACTTTGGGTGGGGTTGGTCCATTGCAGTAGGGTTTGTGAGTGTGTCTCGAACACGATTACGGCCCCTCCGGTGGAGGCAGCCATTGTGTTGGAGCGTCACGGTAAAACCACCGGTGATAAGGTGTATCGAGAACATTTCACCTACCCAGGCATGGACTTATTACGAGCACTTTACGGAAAACACACTATTGAGCTCTCGCGCATTTACGGAACGCAATTACAGAGCACCCTATTGAGCACCTGCAGCATTTAAGACTGATGCACTAGTTTGTTGTTTATTATGCCACTATTTGCTGAATTGATACCATTGTTCTACGGACTAAGTCGAGACTACTCGAACGTGACAGAGCGGCGTAATAACAAGCGGTCTTAAGATACGACCGAATCAGTGTCTAGAAGGGAATGGGAAGGGGGTTGGTCAACCAAGGGACTTGTTCCTACGGTCTATGAAGTAACCTGTGCCTTCAAGCCCTGACTGCCTGGCTGATTTGGAAGTTAAATTAGACTTCTTATTATTAGGCCTGCCTACACTATTAGATAGTCAAGCGACGCTCATCCTCTCACAAGTGTTACTACCAGGTTGTCTAACTATCGTCATCACATTGTCTGTTGGTCAAAATATTGTTACTACCACATGCCACGTCACAGTTGTTACTTTTGCACTTGTATAGTCATCTTTTACCACACCTGAGCAGTTACCAGTACTTTACTTATTCCCTTTCATACTTGTCTGCCCATACTTTACTTTTGCACCAGTATGACCATCTTTTGTTTACTTAGTATGTTCCATACTTTTGCACTACTTTGTTTCTATTGATAGAATTGTTGTGACTTACCTACGGTTCCATCTCCGTGGCACCGCAGACGACGTACATATGGAGGCAGATGCTCTTGAGTTAATAGCGCCAGACTTCGACCCTGAGGTCGCAACTTTCAGTTTTACCTTCGCCATGTATTTTCTTTCTTTCAAGTATCGTTGGAACATTTGTACAATATGGATTGTAATAATTGGACACTATTTGGGTATTTTTGTACATCTCTGCATCGTGGCTATTTTGACTTCACTGGTTACCTGCAGGACCTGCGCAATTATCAAATAAGTAACGGGCCCCCGAGAGCGGGTCGTTACACTAGATTTGAAGAAAATGCTAAAAACGGAAAAATTTAACAACGATGACTAACTACACCACAATTGAGGGCATTTCCTCACCACGTAAATTGCAAGCAACCTAGTAGATTCTTAAGAAATCGTATGTTGCTCCCACATAGTTGACTATGAATGAATCCATTACATTGCTAATTCTTTTGATGATTGCATGTGTGAACGATTGTGTGATTTACAACTGATGTAAATACTAATCAAAACATTTTAAAAGAATTGTGGAAATAGGAATTCATAATTCAAATATAATGTGTGTATAGTAACTTTCAATAAATAACAAATGTGTTGAATCAGAGAGATTACCAAGTTTAATAGATGGAAAAAAACGAATCAAAACACTGAATCTTAAATAATAATCATTAAACCTCTCCAAAACTCCATTTCACTCAACAAATGCATGGTTCTAATCAGCTCTTGTATCTCACTGATTTAAGTTGGAATAAATTCAGTAAAAACTAGAGATAAATTATAAAAAATGAAAAAAAATTAGGGAAAGAAAATTACAGAAAGGCGGTATTTAGTATTCTTAACTTAACTGATAATGCTAATATCGATCAGAGATCTCCTGTGGCATAGTCAGAATCAAGAAAGTAACATCAGAAAATATATTTGATATAAGATACATGCACACCTTACTATTTGATATAAGATACTTCATGACCCGAACATATGATATCTATATTTTTGAAATAATGTCCAAAAACATTAAATTTTAGCACATTATTCTCGAATATTTGCATCCTCTCGCATCCTCCATACGTCACACCCAGTAATATAACTCCATCTATAGATCAAATCTTCAATAAAATTAACAAATAAAGAAAAATGTCAAACTGACATGTATAGGAAAACTACAGCAAGCACAACTGTAATATTGTTTCGAACATAACCTAATCATGCCAATACCGATCTATACTCAATCATCGGAACCATTAAAGCAAAAACTGCAAAAAATTATATATGAAAAATCCATCACCTCGATGCAAGAGCTAACAAAAGATCTATGTGCATGTTTGTATTTATACGAAAAATTGACTGATGAGTTATTCATAGATAACACATTAAGTTTGAAATTTCACACCTCTCATATACACACAAATTCTACATAGTTCCATTTTAAAGTAATTGTTCACTCTAGAAAATTTTAAAATTAACCCATTATTTCGCTAGTCTAGCTATTGACTCTAACCAACTTGCAGAGACAATGTTGAGCCAAATTATTCATTTTTTCCACATTTCTGAATTAAAGGAAACCCTAACCTTAGAATAAATTCTTTTTGCTCTCACCTGAGTTCGATAGAATGACAATGGAGATGGGCAGAATCCCATCAAAATTGTGCACCAAACCTGAATTTTTCTTTTCCATCCAAAATTGTGCACCAATCCGATCCAAAACTTACATGTTTGAACCTCTATCAACCCTAACATGAATTTTTCTTTTCCATCCAAAATTCCTTTAAAAATACACCAAATCAAATTTTATAGTTCAACAAAACAACTAGAATAAAAATTTGATCTATCCCCAAAATTCCCAATTTTTCTCACCTTAGTGCCCCCCATCAAACGGATTCGTCCGGTAGAGCTGAGCATAGATCTCCATCTTGTGAGCATAGCTCCTTTGGATCACTTATATCACATACATCTCTAACATTTTGAGACTTTTTTAAACCCTGACTTGCCAAAGCATATACTAACATGGTTATATTTCCTTGTTATCTCTTCTAAATTCCTCTAATGATTAACATTCACAACAATGAGAAAAATTCTAAATAATTGCTTTAAAAAGTTACATGTCGAAAGCATCACAATAAGTAACTCTGCAATGCAAAATCCACTTCCCTTCTAAATTATAGCCCACAACCAGTTTCCATTTTGCTCCCTCCTCATCCCGTCAATCCAATCCCACCGTAACCTTCCCTCAGCCTAAAACAAAACCAAAACTTTATCGAAGAGTCAAAAAATTTGTCATAAATAGTAAACAAATTTAAAAAATGAGAAAGCCAGGTATAAAAAAAGTTGATGGATTATACGTGGGGCTGAATCAGGGGCTGAGCAGTTGCCACGTCAGTGTTATACATGAATAGACATGTCAGCCCCTGATTCAGATGAGTTTATAAATGCGTTGCAGGAAATGAGAGGATCCTTTTGCAGGTCCTTTGTTAGATCAGTACCAAAGAATCAACCAATTAAACCATAAAATCATATACGGAAAACACAAGAACACGAAAAACTTGGTGACGCAGTTCGGTGCACACACCTACATCTGCGGGGCCACGCCCAGAAGATCAGATTACTCCAATATACCAATAAAATATTACAATCACTAATATTGGATTTATATTAGAAGGAACACACTCTCCCTAAATACAAACCGCAATGGGTGATCCCAATCAACCCCATGGAGTAATCACCGCAAGATCCCCTTGCGCGCAAGATCCCCTTGCATAACCTGACAAGATCAAACGCCCTTCAATCCCTACGTGCGTAGCTGTCGGCCTCCATACCTGGATGTAGAAACCGCAAGATCCCCTTGCATAAATCGACTAGATCGAACTCCCTTCAATCCCTATGTGTGTAGCAGTCGGCCTCCGTGTAACGGTCGCCTTCCGACCCTATGAATTTTCTACGTGCACGTGCTTTATCGTGCACGTATTTTATTTGGCTATTTCTGGTTTCCGAATTATGCGATGTGATATGCAGTTGTGATCATTTGGGAGTGTAGAATTTCATAGTAATGTTTGGGAATGTCGTTCCGCGGTTCGTTTTCTCGCAAAACGATTTTGAACGATAGGGGCGTTTTAGTCATTTGACTCAAAATACCGTTTCCAATTTTACGTAAATTTTTTGGTAGGTGTTACGCACGATCGGGCTCTGTAGATCTATGCGTCTCGTCTCCACGATCGCCCCGGTATTTTCGGATTATTTTTCCAACGCTCGGATTGGGAGATATCGCCCGGAATAACCCTGACCGTCGATTTTTCCCCAATCAGATTCAAATTTCGAAATTGTTAGCCAAATCTGGCTAAATATCTTATTTAAATCGTTTTAAATTTTTCCTAAACTGTTTCTCTAATCTCCCTTAGACATACCCCAAAATTACACCCACTATCCCTTTGAGCTCTACACTTTTGGCTAAACCCTAAATGTTATATAGCAATTTTTATTATTATTAATAATAACCCTAACTTTAACCCTAAACCCTAATTAAAATTTTCACCAACCCCGCAGCAGCCTAGGGCAATTTCCCCAGCGCCGTCGTCACTCACCCCCTATCTCCCCTCGCATCCACGCCATCCGACCGCCGGCGGTTGCCTCCGACTCCCCGCACACCGCCGCAGCTATCCCAGCACCGCCGCGCCTCCACGGCGAAACCGTTGCCTGCGTCCCGTGACCACAGCACCTGCCTGCGCTTCAATCCACGGTGCCCCGCCGCGATTCACCGCCCGCATACGACCCCGACGCCCGCCTGCGACCCCCGACGCCGCCGTGATCCCCTCGCCTTCGCACTCGTCTTCCCCGCACAGCACCGTTGCAAATCTCTCCGTCGATCCTCCCTCTCTCTCTCCACCCCGTGATTTCTCGCAGCCACTAACTCCTCACCTCCGCCGCAGCAGCCATACGACGCCGGTCCCTCGCATCCCCGGCGAGCCCGCCGCCTTTCCCCGCGGCTCCCCCTCGCTCACGGTCGCGCTTTCCGCTGCTGCTTAGCGCTCAGCTGCCCCTCGGCCGTTCGCCTCTAGTTGTGCTACCTGTAGCCGTCACACGAAGCACCCAATCCGTGTGCACGGCCGAGATCAACGATCAAGATCTGCCCGCAGCCTCCCCGCAACGCTAGCTCGCTGTTTTGCCGTTGGACAAATCGTGCTCGCTGCCCACACTTCGTCCGCTACCTGGAAAAGTCTCACTACGCTACCCGTAGTCGAGACAACACAGACGCCGCAGATTCCCTGCAGATCAGACGCTACTTCCGCACTACCCCAGACACCGGAGAGACGGACAACCGCGGACGCAACAACTGGACGAGACGCCCCAGACGGACGACACACTCGCCACCGCAGGCAAGTGTACTGATCACTCCGTATTTTACACCTTTTACCCGCATGTTTTCATGCCATTTTGATCACTCAAATCATGTTTTTCACGATTTATCGACAATATTGTGATACTTTTCATGATTTGTTGTTTTTGTCGTATTTCAGGAGATTTGGAGCGATTTGGAGTGATTCCAAGATACACCCACTCCGGAGTGTCACCGACGACTTCCCCGAGGGGTATTTTGCTATTGAGAGGAGCGGAAGAAGAAAGAACATCGTAGGAGCGACGAGGAGGCAAGAACATTCAGATTGGGCATTTTTAGCACCCCACTCGGCCGAGTGCAGGAGTCACTCGGCCGAGCATCGAGACACCGCTCGGCCGGCCAGATCGGACACGCTCCAAGCAGCATATCAGCGTGCACTCGGCCGAGCATCAGAAGCTGACTCGGCCGAGTGACGTATCCCGTCCGCCCGAGTGGCACCCAGACGACGCCCATCAAAAACATCGAAGTTACTGTTTTTCGTCAGTCTGAGCAGCAGAAGCCCGACTCGGCCGAGTGGCAATTGCCGTCCGCCCGAGTGAAGATAAGCCCATCGGCCGAGTGACGACAACTCACTCGGCCGAGTGACCCCCGAAGTGAAGACCCCCAAGACCCCAGACTTACTGGAAATCATCAGGGTCTATCACTCGGCCGAGCGACTTTTGTCACTCGGCCGAGTGAGCAGCGCTACCTGTAGCGGAAATCACGATTTTGGAGCTACGCAGGGGCAGTTTGGTCACGAATTTTTGGGCAGTTTTGGGGGGTATTTAACCCCAGATTCTAACCTAGTTTAGGGAGCTATTCTATTGCTTTTGGCAGCCTTTTTAGATTAGACTTTTTAGAGTTTAATTCTTGTGATTGGAGAGGAGAGAAAAGTGTTATTTTGTTGGATTCTTGGAAAGCTACATTGGTTTGTCTCCCTCTCTATTAAAAATCCTATTTTTATTGCTATTTTGAATATTGCTATAAATTTCATTGCTGTTTCTATTGATTATTTTTCCATTAGCAATATGATTTGTGAGTATTTTTAACGTCTTAGGGCGTGGGGATGAACCCTACGAGCCCAATTTCCGATTTGTGACGATTTGGTAGAACTAATGCTAGAATTGATTAGGGTTAGTTTGGGATTGATATAATACGGATAGCTAGGTGTTCATATCAATTGGTATTTGCAAGAGATTGGATCCTAATTCGATAGGAAACCCTAGAAATCCGAATTGGGTTGAAATTGAGTTTCCGTAGTATCGGTTTGCAAGAGATTGGACCGATACTAGGATTCTCGGTTGCAATTCTATACCGATACCCGTTTGCAAGAGATTGGACGGGTAGGAACTATCCCAACCTAGGTCGTAGCCCGAGTTTGCACGAGAGTGGGCTCGGGATGCGATTGAACGATGACGTTGATCCTAATGCTAGCTTGCCTAGGCTAGGGTTTGCAAGAGATTGGACCCGAGCCTAGGTTTGCTATAGACCGGCAATAGCGCGAGAGCGTGAGCTAGGTTTTACATTCAGTTGCAACTAGTTCACCCGACATTCTACCCTAGCAATTGTGAAACCAATGAATCACAGTGACGAGATACGGTGAGTAGCGGGGATTCCCTATTCCCTAGGTGTCTTTATTTGATTTTATATCTCTTTACATTGTTTGACGATTGTGACAACATCGCCGAAAGGCAATTTCCTACACTTTTCTGTCCCCATAGCCAGGTTGTTCGGAGAAGGCACCATCATACGTCCTCCCTGTGTTCGATACCCGCTCGTCGCTACACCGTGCGCTTGCGGTAAAACTACACGGTCGCTCTTTAGGGTGTACGCCCGGGCGCGATCAAGTTTTTGGCGCCGTTACCGGGGAGGCGATTGTGTTTGATCCTACCACCCTAGCTATTTCTTTCTTTTTGTTTTATTTCTTCATTTTTTTATCTAACCCTTCCATTGTGCTAATCACTTCTTTGAAACTTTGTTTTCCCGTGCATGTACACGAGATCCACAGCGGACCCCGTAGATATATTGTTTGATCCTGAGATCGAGCGTACATTGCGGAGAATCAGAGCGGAGAGGAGACCCGATACGGAAGGGAGGTTTATGAACGTTCGGGAGACGCCTGAAGAGTTAGCGGCAAGAATGGCGAGGATTATTTCCATTCGAGATAGGCTCCGGCCTAAGACTTCCTCCACGACCTCGTCCATAGCCATGCCGGAGTTGGCGGCCGACAAGAATTTTGAGTTGAAGACCGGATTGGTGGTCCTCATGCAACAAGATCCTTTTCATGGGAATCCCCATGAAAATCCCCACTACCACATCCAGCTCTTCCTATCAAAGTGCGCCACCTTCCAAATGCCGGGTGTCACCCTAGATGCCATCAGACTGCGCCTTTTCCCCTTTACACTAATGGATAAAGCTCTTTATTGGTTGAGGACGCAAGCTGAAGGAGTCTTCACCACATGGGACGAGTTGGCGAGCGCGTTTATCGACAAGTTCTATCCGCCCTCCAAGACGGTGAAAATTAGGAGTGCTCTCATGTCCTTCAAGCAAGGACCTCAAGAGACACTCTACGAGGCATGGGAGCGCTTCAAAGACCTGCAGCATCAGTGCCCCCACCATAGCATTGAAGATTGGGAGCTCGTCCATAGCTTCTACAATGGTCTCCAACCGGGGACCAAGCAAATTATTGATGCCACGGCAAATGGGGCCATCTTATCGAAGACTCCCGACGAAGCTACGGCCTTACTTGAGGAGATGGCCTCGAACAATAAACAGTGGGGCGACGAGCGAGGACACTCTTCGTCCTCCTTGAAGCCATCTAGCATCTATGATGCCAAGGCCGTGGCGGAGCTTGCCAACAAGTTTGACTCTCTCCACAAGGTAGTGGAGAGACTGGAGAAATATATTACGGAGCCCCAAGGAACCCCTTCCACATCCACACCAACAAATCAAATGTGTGATTGGCAAGACCAATCCCAAGCTACGTATTTGGGAGGAGAACAAGGAGAGGGATCTTTGGAGCAAGTTCAATACGTCGCGGGGAACCAAGGATATTGGGCCAATCCGGCCGCTAGAAACCATCCCGGTTTCTCCTATGCAAACAATGATGGAGCATTGAACCCCCCGCAACAACTACCTCACCAAGCTCGACCACAACAACAACAACAACAACATTATCCACCGAGGGGGCCTCCGCAACAAAACTACCCACCAAGGCAACAAGTGGGACCCTATAGGCCGCCCGGATACAATCAAGGGTGGAGAAATCCAAACCTTCCACAAGCTCAACAACGATCTGAATTTGAAGCTAAGGTGGAGGAGTTTATGGTCGAGCAGAAGAAGATTAATGCTTCCTTGAAGGCGGGCCAAGACTCTCTTACAACTGTCGTTGGACAAATTGCGGAGCAACTTGCGTTGCTCAACCGAAACAGTCAACAGTTGCCGGCTCAACCCGAGCAAAATCCACGGGCAACACCGGCCATATCAACGCCGTGGTTGCAGTTACTACGAGAGGCGGGAAGAATACCACTCCCATCATGATTCCTACCGAGGAGCCCGTGGTGGAGAGAGTAGAACCAAGTGAGCCGGTCATTGAAGTTGAGAGAGAGAAAGAGCCGCAAGGGGAAGAAAAGTCCAGAGCGGAGCAGCTGATTGAAGAGAGGCGTTTTATGCCACCAATCCCATTCCCTCAGAGGCTTGCTAGAGCAAAGATGGAGAAGCGACTATGTAACGACTGCTTTTCATGTATCTGGATTTAATATAATATAATATATGTTTTGGTGGATTTTCTCCTCTTGTGTGGTTTTCGTCTCTGTAGCTTTCATTTTCGATCAATTCGTCGTATTTTCTCGTTTCTTCCTTAGGATCGTCGATTTCGAAGTTTGTCACTCGTGGCGGACTTCATAACGGTCATATCTAACTATTAGATCAAGCCTAGGAGTCTTAGGAATCGATCCCGGGGCCCCGCGCTCCGTATCGGTACTTTTTGTGCTCATTAGCCGGTGTAAGAAGGGCCACCGACTGACTAGATGACGATCCAGTCGGTCGGCAATCCTTCTTGGACCGACTAGTTAGCTTTCTAAATTTCTCAGGAGTTACTGTTTATCGTTAGTCGGTCTAAGAACGTTGGTTGACCGACTAGGTTGCAAACTAGTCGGTCAGCAATGCTTCTTTAACCGACTAACACATCATCTTAATTTTAGTTGAGTTACTGTTTACTCTTAGTCGGTCTAAGAACGTTCATCGACCGACTAGATGCTAAACTAGTCGGTCAGTATTTGTTCATGGACCGACTAACTCTAAATCCTATTTTCGTTCAGGAGTTACTGTTTACACTTAGTCGGTCTGCGTTGATCGACCGACCGACTAGTTGCCAAACTAGTCGGTCAGTGGTTGTTCTTTGACCGACTAACCGGTGTTAAAACCCTAATTTCTGGGCAGCCGCCAGCCCATCCTATTTAAACCTAACCCAAACGATTTCATCTTCTCCAACACGACCCAAAACCCTAAAATCTTCCCCCTTGAGCCCCCATCTTCCTCCAAGCTTCATTCCTTCATTCCAAGCCCTAAATCCATCATCCAAACCACCCATTCACTCTATCTACCTCTCATCTTCCCCAAAATCTCATCAAATCCATCAAAATCCCCAAATCCCCCGAAACCCTAGTTTCCCCAAACTTCTCCAATCTTTTCCAGATCTGATCCTAGGGTTCCCCGGAGTGTTTCTTCCGTCTCCTCTTGGTAAGAAATCGATCTACCATTGTTTTCTTAACCTATTTATATTTTTATGAAACCCTAATATAATTTCATGTTATTTGATGATTTGTCCCCCAAAAACAGCGATTTCCCCGTAGATTGGCATCCGTGTGACGAAGTGGTCGTCATCCCCGGTGCTAGGCAAGTGAAACTTGCCAATTAGGGTTTAGGCCATGTTTTAGGCCATTTGCTTGTTGTAGGCGTAAAAGAGGCTAGGCGACGAAATGATACTCGCCTAGGCGCAAATTGGGGAACTAGCTTGACAACGAAGCTAGTTCCGACATTTAGCATGTTGCACAATTACCATATCATGTTTACTTTCCATTAACGGTACGTGAATTAATTGTCATGTCATGGCATTCTTTAAGTGTTGCTGTGATTGCGTAACTTGCTACGATGTTTGTGTTCCTGGCTCGTGTTCCAGAAGCGAGCCCTGTAGTTGGAAACCCCAACGCTCGGATACCGGCTAGGTGCACCCCTATGCCAAATACACTTCCTGGCTCGTGTTCCAGAAGCGAGCACAGTGAGTTGGAAATCCCAACGCTCGACACATATGGGTTGGGTAAGAGATAAGCGGACTGAGCCCCGAGTTGGCCTGATTCGCCACTCCGGCCAGCAGGTGGACTCTCTAGTGCACAAGTGATTAATAGTGATAGAGATAAGCGGCCTGAGCCACGAGCTGGTCAGCAGGTGGACTCTCTATGCACTAAGTGATAAACAGCGATAAGTGAAAATACTGATGAGTGATTCGTGAATTAGTGATTTGGTAGCTTTTGCTACATAGTGCGTGCTTGTCTCTCTCTTTAAACCGTTGCATCATACTTAACTGCCATGTCATTGCTTAATATTATAGGTGCTAGGTTGCTAGTCACTTTCAGTTTCCTTGCTCAAGTCTTTTAGACTTGCTGACATGTGCCCCTTTCTCTTTTGGGTGACGCATGTTAGACCTTGAGCCCGAGTTACTTGCTGAGGGTGAGGTGTTCGCGGACGCCGAGCTTGCGTCCGTGTTGGACGAGGACTTCGTAGACACTGGAGATCAGTCTTAGTGTCTACGTCTAATTTTGTTAGATCTTTTGGGTTGTCGGTGCGTGGCACCTAGCGACTAGCCAAGTTTCTCGAGTATTTGAGAGGGGTAAGCTTCACAGCTCAATATCCCCTTCCTCGACGCTATATCGTAGAAATCCCGACATACGCCAAGTTCTTAAAGGATTTGATTACGGGAAGAAAGAGGAAGGAGAAAATCATGCTCGCTGAGGAGGGGACTTGGTTCACAAGGAAAGAGAAGGAGCCCGCCAAATTCAAAGATCCGGGGAGTTTCCGAATTCCTTGCACCTTAGGCGGAGTCCCTCTACAAAAGGCGTTAGTGGACTTAGGGGCTAGTGTTAGCCTCATGCCTCTCTCTATGTTCCGAAGACTTAACACCAGCACAGATTTGAAACCCACTTACATGCGGATACAACTAGCAGATGGTCGGATCATAAGGCCGGTAGGGATCGCAGAGGACATCCCGTTACAAGTCCCAGGAGGCATTTGTTTGCCATGCGACTTTGTGGTCATGGATGTCAAGGAGGAGGGCGATACGTCGCTAATACTTGGACGCCCGTTCCTCGCCACCGCCGGTGTCATTGTCGACGTACGTGAAGGGACTCTAACATTGAACGTCGGCAACATCGAAGTGGAGCTTCATATACCCAAGGCAATGAAACACATGCCTTATCATGAGGAGCTCGACTATATGGACCTCCTTGACGAGGTCATTGAGGAGACGATCCCCCATTCTATCGGCGCAATATTTGAGGATGACTTCGAAGAAGGCCTAGATTTGGGCCAAGAAGAAAAGATGGAGCACTCCCCCGATCTCTCCGTAGAAATTGATGAAGGCGACGCTGATGTCGCAAGAATACGAGAGCTTTGCAAGCTCTCAAAGATGAGGACTCCGAAGAAAGCTCCACCGATACGGAAATCGGTGTCGCCGGTGAAGCCAAGGCCCGGAGCAAGCACTAGCTTGGGGGAGCCACCCCCCAACACTACCCGAGATGAAGGAGCACTGAGGAAGAACACGCCGCCACAACATCCAAATCCAAGCGTTCTTCCCGATAAATTCGACGGGTGCATTTCATATGCACCCAATATCCCGCAATGAATTGAAAATCCAAGGGGGTCGAGCTCAAGACCTTAAACGAGCGCTTGTCGGGAGGCAACCCGACGGTTATCGCTTTATTTTATTTCGGTCTTTTCTTTTTGTTTTAGAAATTATTAGTGTTTTGAGTCGTTTGCCTGAAAAATTCGTGATAACGGGTCCTATTTTTCTTTGACAGTAGAGGAGAAAGGGATATCTATCATTAGGGGGATGAACAAGGCGACAAAGAGCGCTCCAGGGATGCGCTCGATGCTTAGGAGAAGGAAGAAATCAACTGGAGAAAGAAAAACAGAGATCAGAGCCCAAACGGAGCCAAACAGCAGAAAACAGGAGTCACTCGGCCGAGTAGAATATCCACTCGTCCGAGTACATAAGTTCGTCCGCCCGAGCGGCGCACCAACGAGGGAAGTCTGTTGTACCCAACTCTCTGTTTCTTTTCTTGATTTCAGTATAATTGCCACTCGGCCGAGTATATATCTTCACTCGGCCGAGTGAAACTGATACGCTCCTAGGGCGAGAACTGCCGAGTAGCTTGTGCCACTCGGCCGAATGGACTTATTCCACTCGGCCGAGGGTGGCAAAGCCACTCGGCCGAGTCGTAAGCGGGGAGTAATTTTTAAAAATATTTTCGTTACTGTCACTCGGCCGAGTGGCACATTCACTCGGCCGAGTCGTAACATCTCCGATATAAGAGACGCGGGCTCGGCGCGGAATTCGAAGCGTTACTTTTCGTTTTCTCGCCCGAGCCCGTTCCCGATCAGCTCCCGATCGCCCGACTCGCTGCCACTCGCCCGACCGCCTCGCCGACGGCGGCGCTCGGCCGACCACCGACGCCGACGACCGCCGGACCTCCGACCGAGTCGCCGGCGACTCCCTCGCCGCCGGCCGAGCTCCGGTATGCCCAATTTTGCCCATTTTCTCCTATTTCTTGTATTTTTCGACGATCCATGTGCTAATCGAACCCCTACACCAAATTAACTTCAAAATTTATCTATTATACCCCTAACCCCCCCATACATTTTGAATATTACTCGCTGATATCTTCGTTTGATGTGCAGGCTATATTGGGGAGCTTAGGGGAGCCTAGGGGAGCTTCCGGGGAGCGTTTTTGGCTTTGTGGAGGCGGCGTCTTCGCACGCATCCACTATTTTGCTCTCGCGGCGTGTTCTGGTATATTCGTTCCACTCATTTTCGCACGCCGCATTTATTTCGCTTTTTGGTGAGCACCCGGGGCCCACATGCCGCCCCGGACACGGCCACGCACCAGGAGAGCTTCCGCCAAGCGGAAGCGGCCGGATGAGCCCGGCCCCTCCCACGAGATGGAGGACTCTCCTCCGCCTACACCACCTCACCCAGCACAGCCACAGCCTGCAGACCCCGTTCACCCCGCACAGCCACAGCCTGCAGTCCCCGTTCACCCCGCACAGCCACTCCCTGCCGACCCACTGCCACCACCGGCTCCACTTGTCGGGCCGCTGGGGATTACGTTTCGAGACGACGCACACCGCGTCGTTTTTGAGCGCATTTCCCAGCGCTCGATTGTACCCTCCAGGTTCGCACACCTTGCAGACCTAGGACGCCTGGGGGTACTTGAGGGGATGCTCACGTTGTATGACAACGTGGGTTGGCGAGATTTTTTCCAAGTGTCGGCGGACACCTTCGTCCGTCCGACACTTGAGGTGCTGAGTTCTATAGCCCGGACCGACGAGGGATGCTCGTTTAGATTTATGGACCGAGAGTGCCAGGTCACTCTCGGTATGATGAGAGCATTCTTCTCGTGGCCCGATATCCCCGGGGCCGACCGTGGTTACACCCCCACTCACATCCCCCCACCTTCCTTCGATTCCCACGCTTTCTGGGCCCGGATCACGGGTTTACCAGCTGCCTTTGACCCTAGTAGGGCCAAGGCCTCGGCCATCGTCCACCCCTACCTCCGCATAGCTCAGCGCCTTATGGCGACTACTTTTTTGGCGAGGTATGAGCCTGGGACGATGTCCACGCCGGAGCTTTATATGCTCTATGCGATGACGCGCCCCAGAGTTCTAGCTAGGGAGAGTGACGAGTTGGTCCCCGCCGTCGTGATTGATATCGCGAGCTGGTTTCTGGACCGCATCATCGTATCGGTGGGCGCTCACTCACCGATATGTTGCGGCGGTCTGATCACCCTGCTCGCCCTGATGACCGGCGAGGACCTACCGGCCGATTTGCGTCGTTCTCCGGGCCCCACTTCACTATCTATAGACGTCATGGCCCGGATGAAGATGTTTCGTCCGCACGGCCAACGGCACTGGGTTTGGTTGCACGGTCCCTACGGTGCTGACTACATGATCCTTCCAAGCCCAGCTCGGACACACTTAGGACCAGCACACGACGACTGGCTTTCGGCGATGGATCTCCTGATCCCCGCCGCCTACGTGCTTGAGGCCGAGGAGGCTGAGCAGGCTGAGTAGGCCCACGCTGCACCCGTTGACCCCGTGGCCCCTCAGCCTGTCCATGAGATTTCTGCTGCTCCTGACACCACTGTCCACACTTCTGACGGTGTCGGGAGTACACTTGCTGAGACCACCTCCTCTACCACCACGCCCACCACCACTCCCACCACAGCTGGCCCTCTGTCCGTTGAGCCCCTTTGCTCCGCACTGCCCGAGTGCCCACCTACTTTTGTTGAGAGAGGAGAGCCTTCTTTCGCTGCCGTCGTGGAGACCATGGCCAGTATGATCTCCGCTGGGATTTTGCCTTTTGGACCCCACACTGCCTCCCCAGCGGTTGTCACTTCTGTCTCCACCGTGGCTGTACTATCTGAGAGTGTCGTGACGTCTGTTCCCACGTCTGTGTCACTGACCTCTCTTGCCGCCTCGTCGCCATTTTTGTCTTACACTTCCGTTGCTACTGCTTCCACCTCACACCAGCCTGCGCCCCAGCCTCTCACTGAGGCTAGGCCCCCACTTGTGAGCACAGCACCCTTCCTCCACATGCCTGCTGAGCCCATCCACTACACCACCCGAGTCCGCCAGCCCCGTCCTGCACAGCACAGACATGTGCGTCCCTCTGCACCACCTCCCCCCGACACTGTACTTCAGAGCATTCGTGCTCTCGAGGGGGCGGTGAGTGGCCTCAGAGGTGACCTCAGGACCCTGTCTGCCACCGTCACCGCTATGGCCAGCCGCTTCGACCTACTTCCGGGCATTCACTTTTGCCTCACTCAGATTCTCGAGCGGCTTCCTCGCGTACCGACCCTACCCACACCCACCCAGCAGGTACCCACCCCCACTCCTACACACACCCAGCCTGCTTCCACACCCATACCCACACCCACCCAGCAGACTGTTCCCCAGCCACCACCACCACCTCCACCTCCTCCTCCGCCTCAGGACGGAGATGGCGCAGCACCGCCCTCTTAGGCACCCTTGATGCCATTGATCTATTTTGTCGTCATGCTGCTCGTCTCTGCTTGGTCCTGATGATTTTTGCCCGCCTCACCCTCCCCTCACTATTTTTGGGTCCACATTTTGATCATATCTATCTTTATCATTTTTGGGAGAGAGGGAGAGACTTTTTGGTGTGACACTCTTATATCTGATTCACTCCTATATCTGCATGCATCATGTCCGCATCTTATTTTCATGTTGTTATTTTTATTTTTTTTTCATCATGCATGCATCCTCACCTACCCCTCACATTACACGTCTCTCGGTGTGCCACACTTCGCACATTGAGGACACTGTGCACTTTAGCTTGGGGGAGTGAGTTCTCACGCTTTTTGATTTACCACCTTTATTTTTAGTTTTTTCACGCCATTTTCCGCATTTGCACGCATTTTCCATCACTTTTCTTTTTTCTTTTACCATGCATCGCGTTTTTCTCATTTTCTTCATGTGCCGCATTGTTAATAGTTTTATTTTCCCTTTTTTTATCTTTATTTCTTTCATCTCATGCTAGAGATGACTTTTCTGTGATGATGATGACGTGGAGTTAGCTTTCTCTATATGCATGCTATATTTGTCATGTCTTAGCTTTTATTTCTGATATCATATGCTATTATCTGCCTTGCATTTAGAGATAGTAACCCACACTTTTTCCGTATGAAAATGGATGAAATTCTATTATTAGCTGAGTCTGAATATTCATATGTATGCTATCGTAGAAAACACACCAAGATTCACGCATTGAATGCTTATATCTGGAGTACCGTTTTCTTTTCCTATATCACTTCTATTTGCATGACTTGTACACTTCACTTCAGGATGATTGAATGATGTTAGCTGTGATAAATCTGGATTAGTTTGCTTTTTTGAGATCGAAACCGAGTAGATTAGATTACCCTGCTGAAGTTGTCATGCACGTCCCATAGAGTGAACTGAGAGATACATTTATTTCTTTCTCCACATATCTTGAACATTAATTCTCTATTTTAAAATCATTGGTGAATCTCCCCTTAGCGATTCTAATATTTGGCATTTCCCCCGTTATTAAATTCCTAGCTCCAAATTTCCCAAAACCAAAAAGAAAAAGAAAAATTCTTGTATATCCTTCTCTCTCTTTTGATTTGGGATCATTTGTGTACATATGCTATTAGAAAAAAGAGAGAAAAGAAAGAAAAGAAAAAGAAAAAGATTTGAGAATAAGAAAAGAAAAGAGAAAGGAAGCTCAAAACGATCCCATCTCATACCCCTTCTCTCTTTCTTCCCTCTTATTGTTTTTATTTTTATTTTCTTTCACTTTTGGAGCATCAATAGAAATGGGGAATGTAAATACAGTTTTGTATATGCCACCACGCTTATAGATAAGCTTGGGGGAGAGAATCCAATGATGTGTGAGAGAGTGACTACCTGACGGTGCATGACAACCTAGGCTAAGTAATATTCTATACTCGGTGAGATTGTTTTAGCTTCACGAAATCCAGAAATCTACGCCTAGCACTCATTTCATGAAATCCACGCTTTTCTATTCTTTCTATTCTATTGCGTGATATTCTTATACTCCTCATAGAAAGCATTCAATTGAAAAGTGTGTGATCTGCGATATTGTATACCGCTTTAGATGATTCAGACAATGTTAATCTTAGAATTATTCCATTTTTCATGCTATATCAATATTCTTGGGTTTTCTATCTCTATTTGCATTATTATACTATGATATCGAAATAAAAATCTTTGACATGTGTTTTACATTCGATGCATGCTATATGAGTAAGCAAAACCCACGTCCTGAGAAAAATGATCTAGCAGCTTCCCTCTTCGCTTTCTTCTTTCTTCTTCGTTTTTCATTTTCCGTTTTTTCCATCGTTTTCATTTTCTGAATCCACCGGGTTCGCCTTTTACTTATCTTCCTCGAGGACGAGTAAGAGGTAAGCTTGGGGGATTTTGATCACTCCGTATTTTACACCTTTTTCCCGCATGTTTGCATGCCATTTAGATCGCTCAAATCATGTTTTTCACGATTTATCGACAATATTGCGATACTTTTCACGATTTGTTGTTTTTGTCGTATTTCAGGAGATTTGGAGCGATTTGGAGTGATTCCGAGATACACCCACTCCGGAGTGTCACCGACGACTTCCCCGAGGGGTATTTTGCTATTGGAGAGGAGCGGAAGAAGAAAGAACATCGTAGGAGCGACGAGGAGGCAAGAACATTCAGATTGGGCATTTTTAGCACCCCACTCGGCCGAGTGCAGGAGTCACTCGGCCGAGCATCGAGACACCGCTCGGCCGGCCAGATCGGACACGCTCCAAGCAGCATATCAGCGTGCACTCGGCCGAGCATCAGAAGCTGACTCGGCCGAGTGACGTATCCCGTCCGCCCGAGTGGCACCCAGACGACGCCCATCAAAAACATCGAAGTTACTGTTTTTCGTCAGTCTGAGCAGCAGAAGCCCGACTCGGCCGAGTGGCAATTGCCGTCCGCCCGAGTGAAGATAAGCCCATCGGCCGAGTGACGACAACTCACTCGGCCGAGTGACCCCTGAAGTGAAGACCCCCAAGACCCCAGACTTACTGGAAATCATCAGGGTCTATCACTCGGCCGAGCGACTTTTGTCACTCGGCCGAGTGAGCAGCGCTGCCTGTAGCGGAAATCACGATTTTGGAGCTACGCAGGGGCAGTTTGGTCACGAATTTTTGGGCAGTTTTGGGGGGTATTTAACCCCAGATTCTAACCTAGTTTAGGGAGCTATTCTATTGCTTTTGGCAGCCTTTTTAGATTAGACTTTTTAGAGTTTAATTCTTGTGATTGGAGAGGAGAGAAAAGTGTTATTTTGTTGGATTCTTGGAAAGCTACATTGGTTTGTCTCCCTCTCTATTAAAAATCCTATTTTTATTGCTATTTTGAATATTGCTATGAATTTCATTGCTGTTTCTATTGATTATTTTTCCATTAGCAATATGATTTGTGAGTAGTTTTAACGTCTTAGGGCGTGGGGATGAACCCTACGAGCCCAATTTCCGATTTGTGACGATTTGGTAGAACTAATGCTAGAATTGATTAGGGTTAGTTTGGGATTGATATAATACGGATAGCTAGGTGTTCATATCGATTGGTATTTGCAAGAGATTAGATCCTAATTCGATAGGAAACCCTAGAAATCCGAATTGGGTTGAAATTGAGTTTCCGTAGTATCGGTTTGCAAGAGATTGGACCGATACTAGGATTCTCGGTTGCAATTCTATACCGATACCCGTTTGCAAGAGATTGGACGGGTAGGAACTATCCCAACCTAGGTCGTAGCCCGAGTTTGCACGAGAGTGGGCTCGGGATGCGATTGAACGATGACGTTGATCCTAATGCTAGCTTGCCTAGGCTAGGGTTTGCAAGAGATTGGACCCGAGCCTAGGTTTGCTATAGACCGGCAATAGCGCGAGAGCGTGAGCTAGGTTTTACATTCAGTTGCAACTAGTTCACCCGACATTCTACCCTAGCAATTGTGAAACCTATGAATCACAGTGACGAGATACGGTGAGTAGCGGGGATTCCCTATTCCCTAGGCGTCTTTATTTGATTTTATATCTCTTTACATTGTTGGACGATTGTGACAACATCGCCGAAAGGCAATTTCCTACACTTTTCTGTCCCCATAGCCAGGTTGTTCGGAGAAGGCACCATCATACGTCCTCCCTGTGTTCGATACCCGCTCGCCGCTACACCGTGCGCTTGCGGTAAAACTACACGGTCGCTCTTTAGGGTGTACGCCCGGGCGCGATCATGTACCCACTTGTGTTTTTGACCGCGTCTTGGTCTTAAATTGCTAGAACTGTTAGACTGTGAGAGTATAGAACCGGACGTGAAATGATAGCGTCCGGATCACCTTAACGGCTCAGACTTGACGACGAAGTCTGAGCCCAACAACAACAACTTTTGACATCGTTGGACTATCTTGTGTGTGTGTGCGTGTGGACATCCTAGAATAACCTTTCCTGTCTTGTCACGTCATGTCCCGTCTTGCACAGCCCAGAGGGCAATAGGGCACTCTCCGAGTGATCCCTTGTCTTGATACACAGCCCAGAGGGCAATAGGGCACTCTCCAAGTGATCCCTTGTCTTGATACACAGCCCAGAGGGCAATAGGGCACTCTCCGAGTGATCCCTTGTCGTGATACATAGCCCAGAGGGCAATAGGGCACTCGCCAAGCTAGAGCGAGTGATCCCTTGTCTTGTCATGTCTTGAATACTTGGGTTTGGGGTAGGGTTGAGCGTGCACACGGTAAGAGGGTCTGATCCCCCTCGAACCGTAAGGCGTGAACCCTTTCGTGTCACACTTGTCTTGTCTTGTCCCGCCATGTCCCGATTTGTCTTGACACATGTTTAGGTTAGTCCTGTAGTTTGGTAGCACATGCTATGACTACTACTTATCTCGTTTTACTTTCCTGCCGTGTTTACTTTCTTTTTGTTCCTCTGTTATATCCTCAGCATGCTAATCAACCAGTAAACCGTTGTTAAATAGTCGATACACTTACAGTTTGGTCTGATCCCTTTTGTAGACCTTACTTGACGTACAGTTCCTTTTTTTGGTGTTGTACGTCTGGTGTTGAGCCAGAGTACGTCGACGAGGCGGACTTGTCAGCAGATGTGGAGCCGGAGGATACTGATCCAGAGTACATCCCAGAGGAGGACCAGGGTTAGAGGCCTCTCATTGCGGTTCCAGAGTTTCTGTTTCTGTTTAGATTAGGTGTGTAGCACCTTTTGTTTTCCTGTCTATGTTGGGTGCTTATACCAGTAGTTTTCTTTTCTGCAGTTGTAGCCCTTCGGGCGTTTTAGACTCTCAGTACTTTGGATGAACATTTTGGAATAAAATGATATGCTCTTTCCTTTCAGTACTTTTATTGTTCCGCACTAACTTGCAGGGACCTGTTCCTTTGTTTTGGAATACCACATACGCTTATTGGGTCTGAGCTCTCAGCTCCGGCCTAAGCGGGCCTTAGTCACGCTTCGCCTCCGTACTTTTGGGAAGCGGGGCGTGACAGGTTTCAGTGGTGGCCCATGCAGGTCCCACTCTTTCTGCAAATTCGGAACAATCGAAGTATTGAACTTCATTTTATTATCATCCAGTAATTGTACGAGTCTAATCTATGTCTTTCTGTCAATAGGATGGCAGGACGACGTACTACCCGATCAGGGAGCTCAGGAGATGGAGTTCTGGAAGACCATGGCGGAGAGTTCTGTCAGTTTTTGGGCGTGATGAGAGAGATGCTGGAGGTGCAGCATCAGTTGGTTTAGCAGTCCCAGCGTACTGCCCAGGCTCCCCCAGTTGCACCACCACCGCCTCCACCTGCCCCTCGAGCTGCTCCAGGAGTGAAGCAGTTCAATGAGCTTCAACCGAGGACATTTTTCGGGAAGGAAGGACCCCTAGCTGCTGATGAGTGGATCCAGAGCACTGAGGAGAAGTTGGTAGCAGCAAAGATCCCTGATGATACTCGAGTCGAGATAGCGAAGATGCAGTTGATGGAGAATGCTAGGAACTGTTGGCGCATTGAGGAGAGGCGTCTTGAGAAGCCAGTGGAGTGGAAGACCTTCAGATCGAAGTTCAAGGATAAGTATTTCACCAAGTCTGCTAGGAGAGAGATGTTGAGCAGGTTTATAGATCTGAAGCAGTGGGATATGACTGTCGAGGAGTATGAAGCTGAGTTCGAGATGCTGAGTCGTTTTGCCCCGCATATGGTAAGGAATGAGGAGAAGCGAGCTGATCGCTTTCGTCAGGGACTGCGTCCGAAGATTCAGGCTTCTATGTCTTTGGCAAATTTCACGACTATGAGAGCTGTACTAGATGCTGCGAAAAATCATGAGATTATATCGCGTCTACCTGACCCTTCAGCTGATAGAGGGAAGCATCCTATGGAGCAGTACCGACCACCTGCTAGGCCGACGATGAGGCCAATTCAGACGGTGCCATTCAAGAGGCCTGGAGCACCAGTGCAGAATTAAAACAAGGGCCCGTGCCACTTCTGCGGCAAGCCAGGGCATGTTCAGGTCAACTATAGGAGGAAGCTGGGACTGTGCTTAGTTTGTGGAGATGCCTCGCATGCTGTGAAGGATTGTCTAAGAGCCCGTAATGCTATTGTTGGAGCGCCAGCCCCGCTGCAGATGAGAGCACCTGCCCAGTCCAGAGAGAACCTGCTGTTTGTGGACCACCCTTGGTGCCACAGAGACAGATGTTTCAGTGAGTAGCGCAACCCCAGAGGCCGGCTTATACCATGACAGCTGTTGAGACTGAGGAGTTGGATGGAGTTATTGCAAGTAACTCTTTAATCCTAGTCTTTCATTTCATAGTTTAGATCTTATTGTTAGTGTTGATTGCTCGACTTGTTTGTTAGAGTAGCTTGGTTTGACCGTAGTTTTTTTATATCTTAGGCACCATTCTAGTGTCCTCTCACCCGGCCTTGGCCTTGTTCGACTCCGGTGCATCCATGTGCATCATATCCCGGAGATTTGTAACAAGTCACTCCAATCCCACCCATACACTCCCTAAGTGTTGGGACATCACCACAGGGAACGGAGTGGTGACAGTGAACTTGGGTTGTTGATCGATTCCATTGGTGGTCAGTGGACACGAGCTTTTCGCAAATTTCATTGGCCATGACCTGCCACATTTCGATGTCATTCTTGGCATCGATTGGTTGGGAGATTTCCACGCCTCGATCGATTGTCACAGCAAGAGGGTGGTATTCAGGATTCCAGGCCATCCGGAGTTCGAGTTCCGTAGCAGAGATGAGTCGCTTGGGCCCATCAGATATCGAGCCAAGCCGGAAGTGCCGATTGTTGCGGCTATGCAGATGAAGATGGAGATCGAGCGACCAGCAGTCGTCAGAGACTTCAACGACGTCTTCCCAGAGGATATCTCGGGTCTGCCACCCGACAGAGCTCTGGAGTTTGATATTGACCTGATGCCGGGGGCGCAACCGATATCGAAGGCGTCGTACCGTATGGCTCCCGCTGAGCTCGAGGAGCTGCGGAAGAAGTTAGATGAGTTGCTGCAAAAGGGTTTCATTCACCCTAGTGTGTCACCATGGGGTGCACCAGTTTTGCTTGTGAAGAAGAAGGATGGGTCCCGCAGGATGTGCGTGGACTATCGAGGGCTGAATGCTGTCACGGTGAAGAATAAGTATCCGCTCCCGTGCATCGATGATATCTTCGACCAGCTTGGAGGTTCGAGAGTTTTCTCGAAGTTAGACTTGAGGAGCGGATACCACCAGTTGAAGGTGAAGAAGGATGATGTTCCAAAGACAGCTTTCCGGACGAAGTACTGACATTATGAGTTCGTGGTCATACCGTTTGGCGTGATCAATGCGCCAGCTGTGTTCATGAATTTGATGAACTTAATTTTCTATGACTTCCTGGATAAGTTTGTCGTTATCTTTATTGACGACATCCTGATTTATTCAAAGTCTGAGGAGGAGCACAGCTGTCATCTGAGGACAGTGCTGGAGACGTTGAGACGACACAAGCTATATGCCAAGTATAGTAAGTGCGAGTTCTGGCTGGACAGAATCGCATTCCTGGGACACGTGGTGTCCGGTGATGGCATATCTGTAGATCCGGAGAAGGTCAGAGCAGTTCGAGATTGGCCGACTCCGCAGTCAGCGTCAGACATCAGGAGCTTCCTTAGTTTAGCAGGATATTATCGGCGGTTCATCAAGGATTTCTCGAAGATTGCAGAGCCAATGACGAGGCTGATAAGGAAGGATGTGGAGTTCCTTTGGTCAGAAGCTTGTGAGGAGGCCTTCAGTATCTTGAAGACGAGATTGACCACAGCACCGGTGTTGGAAGTGCCGGATCGAAGCGGAGGCTTCGAAGTGTATTGTGATGCATCATGGAAGGGCCTAGGATGCGTCTTGCATCAGCATGGCCATGTGGTCGCGTATGCTTCTCGTCAGTTGAGGACTCATGAGAAGAATTACCCCCACGCACGATCTGGAGTTGGCAGCGGTGATATTTGCATTGAAGATCTGGAGGAACTTCTTGCTAAGTGAGAGCGTGAAGATTTTCACCGATCACAAAAGCTTGAAGTACATCTTTACGCAGAAGGAGCTCAACATGCGTCAGAGACGATGGTTGGAGCTCATGGCTGACTATGAGATAGACTTGCAGTATCACCCAGGGAAGGTGAATGTAGTGCCCGATGCTTTGAGTAGACTTCCTACTGCTATGATACATACTGCTGACTGGAGGATTCAGCAGGAGCTGAGAGGGATGGATTTGGAGGTCGTTCTACCTGGTGTGGTTCTTTCATTCATGAATTTGCAGATTCAGTCCACGATCGTGGATTGGATCAAGGCAGCATAGGCAGGAGATCCGAAGCTACAGAGGATCAGGAGGCAGGTTGAAGCTGGACTACGAACGGAGTTCATGATTCATGAGGATGGTTCGCTGTGGTACGGCAGTAGACTCTGCGTACCTGCAGGTTATGTTCGTGAGGAGCTGTTGAGCGAGGCTTATAGCTCGCCATATTCTATACATCCTGGTGTCACCAAGATGTATTAGGACCTCCGTCTGAATTATTAGTGGATTGGCATGAAGAGGAGTGTGGCACGGAGCATTGCCAAGTGTTTGATATGCCAACAGGTGACGGCTGAGCACCATCGTGTTGCTGGCTTGCTGCAACCGCTTCCTATCCCGGAGTGGAAGTGGTAACATATTACGATGGATTTCGTGACTGGTTTACCTTGGACCCCGAGGCAGAACGACGCAGTCTGGGTGATCGTAGATCAATTGACTAAGTCTGCGCACTTTATCCCATTCCGAGTGGGCCATTCTACGGAAGCTTTAGCGAGGTAATATCTAGAGGTAAAATTTTATTTTTTTACTTCTCTTTTAATTTCCTCTTTGAGTTAGTTGTGATGTAGACCGTGTACATGCAGGAGATTGTACGATTACATGGAGTCCCCGTGAGCATTGTGTCTACAGAGACACGAGGTTCACATCTCAGTTCTGGAGAAGTCTGTAGGAGAATTTGGGTACGAGTCTGAGTTTCAGCACGGCGTACCACCCACAGACCGATGGCCAGTCGGAGAGGACCATTCAGATACTGGAGGATATGCTGCGAGCTTGTACGCTCGATTTAAAGGGATCTTGGGAGGACCATCTTCACTTGGTGGAGTTCTCGTATAACAACAGCTACCAGGCGAGCATTGGCATGGCGCCGTTTGCTGCCTTATATGGGAGGAAATGTCGATCGCCACTGAGCTGGGATGACATTGGAGATCGGGAGCTGTTGGGTCCAGAGATGATAGTAGAAGCTGTGGATGTCGTGAGAGACATCAGGGAGAAGCTCAGAGTTACACAGGATCATTTCAAGCATTGGGCTGATGCCAAGAGGAGACCGTTGGAGTTCCAGCCTGGAGATCACGTCTTCCTGAAGATTTCTCCGAACCGCGGAGTCATTCATTTTGGTAAAAAGGGAAACCTGAGCCCGAGGTATATTGGACCGTTTGATGTGCTGGAGCGTGTGGGAGTAGTGGCCTACCGCCTTGCTCTGCCACCATCTTTGGAGGGAGTTCACGACGTATTCCACGTATCTCAGTTACGTCGGTATGTCAGTGATCCGTCGCACACTGTGGATTTCTTAGAGATCACGGTCCGTCCGGACCTGACATATGACCAGCAGCCTATGCAGATTTTGGACCGTCAACAGAATCAATTGAGGAATAAGGTAGTCGACCCTGGTGAGAGTGATGTGGCGTCACGGATCACCTGGAGAGTCCACTTAGGAGCGCGAAGAGGAGATGAGAGAGCGTTATCCTTTCCTGTTTACTGATTAGAGTTGTTGATTCCGAGGACGGAATCTTTATTTTAGTGGGGTAGAATGTAACGGTCGCCTTCCGACCCTACGAATTTTCTACGTGCACGTGCTTTATCGTGCAGGTATTTTATTTGGATATTTCTGGTTTTCGAATTATGCGATGTGATATGCCGTTGTGATCGTTTAGGAGTGTAGAATTTCATAGTAATGTTTGGGAACGTCGTTCCGTGGTTCGTTTTCTCGCAAAACGATTTTGAACGATAGGGGCGTTTTAGTCATTTGACTCAAAACGCCGTTTCCAATTTTACGTAAATTTTTTGGTAGGTGTTACGCACGATCGGGCTCCGTAGATCTGTGCATCTTGTCTCCACGATCTCCCCGGTATTTTCGGATTATTTTCCGACGCTCGGATTGGGAGATATCGCCCGGAATAACCCCGAACGTTGATTTTTCCCCAATCAGATTCAAATTTCAAAATTGTTAGCCAAATCTGGCTAAATATCTTATTTAAATCATTATAAATTTTTCCTAAACTGTTTCTCTAATCTCCCCTAGACATACCCCAAAATTACACCCACTATCCCTTTGAGCTCTACACTTTTGGCTAAACCCTAAATGTTATATAGCAAGTTTTATTATTATTAATAATAACCCTAACTTTAACCCTAAACCCTAATTCTAATTTTGCCCAACCCCATAGCAGCCTAGGGAAATTTCCCCAGTGCCACCGTCACTCACCCCCCTATCTCCCATCGCATCCACGCCATCCGACCGCCGGTGGTTGCCTCTGACTCCCCGCACACCGCCGCAGCTATCCCAGTACCGCCGCGCCTCCACGGTGAAACCGCCGCCTACGCCCTGCGACCACAGCGCTCGCCTGCGCTTCGATCCACAGCACCCCGCTGCGATTCACCACCCGCCTGCGACCCCGACGCCCGCCTGGACCCCCGACGCCGTCGTGATCCCCTCGCCTTCGCCCGCGTCTTCCCCGCACAGCGCCACTACAAATCTCTCCAGCGATCCGCCCTCTCTCTCTCCACCCTGCGATTTCTCGCAGCCGCTAGCTCCTCGCCTCCGCCGCAGTAGCCGCACGACGCCGGTCCCTCGCTCGTCTGTGTATGACTACTTGTCAGGTTCTTGCTTGCGAATATTCGGAACAACAAAATAATGTCATCATTATACTTTGACTTCCAAATTACATGTACACAAAAGAATTAAAGGCCTAGCATGACCATTACAAACAGTTACAAGAATTTAAAGTACACCGGAATGAAATACAACAACAAGTAGTAAACTTCTAGCAAGCTGCGATGTGTCTGTCGTTTTCAGTAGTGGATGTCGTGCTCCTGATAATCCTTGGTCACCTTCTTCAATCTCCCAGTGAACTTCACTGTGAACTCTGCTCAAAACCTAACGTATATTTCACAAACAAGGAAATATACGTCAGCGAGGGTCGCTCGGCAAGATTTAAAAACGTTAGAAATAAAATGACCCTCGGCAAGATTTAATATAGTTCACAAAGTTTAGGGAAGAGAGGCACATTATGATTTCAAAAAGATGATACATAGTAGCATGTGGAAACAAGGGGCATAACAATGTGTAGTGTGCAAGCAGTGAGCATGAGTAGTGTGGTGTGCACAGCAATAAGTATAACGGGTGTAGTGCGTACAGCAATATGTATAGCAAGTGTAGTGTGCACAGCAATAGTCGTGACGGTGTAGTGTGTACACCAATAATTAATCGTGGCAATAATTTTAGCAGGTTACTCTATAGCATCAACAGAGATAAAAAGGGGTGCATCAATCAGTCAATCAATCTCCTATCTAGTGACAAAGCCCAGTGTCTGAGGGGGAGGTGACCAGCATCACACCCAAGTCAACGGGAGCTACCCGTGACTCTATACTCACCGACCCGGCCAGGTGTCGGTCAAGTTCACCAATCGAGTGCAATCCAGCTTTCCAGCCTCTACTACACTAGACTACCCCACCCAAGTGTCCATAAGTCAAACCGTAGTTCAATGTTAGCCGTATGGCTAACATTCCGTAAATGCCCCGCAGGCTCATATCCGTATTGACTGAAGGCCCAATGATCCGTAATTGCACGAGGGCCCAATAGTCCGTAATTTGCCCCAAGGGCCCAACTTCACGTTTCTTCACATGTGTACATTTAGCAGTTTAAAAGTATACAAATAATGCGAGCGTTTCAAATACTTTATTTCAAAAAAGTGATGAAAGTAAAAAGCAACCAACCATGTCACTAGATTTCATTAAGCCCGAACAACGCACTTCAAAGTTGTTATTTGCAATTGTTTGGTAATTTCGGTCACGAGACCGGAGCAATATGGTTAAAAGCGGTGAGCGATAAGTATTTGGGCTTTTGAAACTTGTAGAAAATTAATATACTTGAAAAGGTAAATACTTGCGTCTTTCAAAACAGTTATAGGAAACGACATACTGGCAAGGGGTAAATACGTGCACCTTTGAAAACTGGTAGAAGGTAAAATGACGGCGAGCAAAGAGCAGGTGTTGATCGGAGAGTTGGCCTTGCATGGGTTTTAAAAGAGAAGAGTGTGAAGAACTGGGCGACGTGCGTCGACTGTGCTCGATGTGGAGGAAGTGCAGGACCCACGCAACGCGAATCGTGGGGCTGTTGAGAACGTTGGGGCGGTTGCGCGAAAGTGGTGGATTGATCCCCTGCATGGGATTCACGATGAAGTATTCGAATGGACGAAGACGTGGGGAACGAAAGAAATGGGGTTGGTTATACACAATAGCCTATGCACGTGGAGGTGAGGGGAGATGACGTGAAGGCCACGTGGGTTGGTTTCAAAGAGGGCTAGGGATAGGTTGTTATGATTGCTTAAAAAAACAAGTCTGTTAAACAAAATAGCATAGATTTTAAAGGGTTTCGTTTTTTAAAAAGAATTTAAATCCAAATCCCCTTTCTTTTGTAACAGCCTATCTAAATTAATTCATAATACTTAAAAAAAGTTTGAAGATATAGTTTGAAATTTAAAAGTTATTAAAAGTATACTAACAGAGAAAGACTTAAACTACTAACATCTATTTATTAGATATTTAGATAATAATAAAAATGCTATCAGTTTGAAACTCAAAAGTATAGTTCAAATTTTAAAAGTATAGTTAGGGGAAGTTAATAATACTAATAATAGGATTTACAACTTTTACCCCTTGACATTCAAAAATCACAAAGAAAATACAAACACGTAAAATATACTTTCGATAATGAGATACGTACTAAAAATGTACGACCGGAAAGCGGCCGTTACACTCGCATCCCCAGCGAGCCCGCCGCCTTTCCCCGCGGCTCCCCCTCGCTCACGGCCGCGCTTTCTGCCGCTGCTTAGGGCTCAGCCGCCCCTCGGCCGTTCGCCTCTCGTTGTGCCGCCTGTAGCCATCGCACGGAGCCCCCAAGCCGCGTGCACGGCCGAGATCAACGATCGAGATCTGCCCGCAGCCTCCCCGCGACGCTAGCTCGCTGTTTTGCCGTTGGACAAATCGTGCTCGCTGCCCGGACAAGTCTCACTACGCTACCCATAGTCGAGACAACGCAGACGCCGCAGATTCCCTGCAGATCAGACGCTACGTCCGTACTACCCCAGACACCGGAGATACGGACTACCGCGGACGCAACGACTGGACGAGATGCCTCGGACGGACGACACACTCGCCACCGCAGGCAAGTGTACCCACTTGTGTTTTTGACCGTGTCTTGGTCTTAAATTGCTAGAACTGTTAGACTGTGAGAGTATAGAACCGGACGTGAAATGATAGCGTCCGGATCGCCCTGACGGCTCAGACTTGACGACGAAGTCTGAGCCCAACAACAACAACTTTTGACATCGTAGGACTATCTTGTGTGTGCGTGAGTGTGGACACCCTAGAATAACCTTTCCTGTCTTGTCACGTCCCGTCCCGTCTTGCACAGCCCAGAGGGCAATAGGGCACTCTCCGAGTGATCCCTTGTCTTGATACATAGCCCAGAGGGCAATAGGGCACTCTCCGAGTGATCCCTTGTCGTGATACACAGCCCAGAGGGCAATAGGGCACTCGCCAAGCTAGAGCGAGTGATCCCTTGTCTTGTCTTGTCTTGAATACTTGGGTTTGGGGTAGGGTTGAGCGTGCTCACGGTAAGAGGGTCTGATCCCCCTCGAACCATAAGGTGTGAACCCGTTCGTGTCACACTTGTCTTGTCTTGTCCCGCCATGTCCCGATTTGTCTTGACACCTGTTTAGGTTAGTCCCGTAGTTTGGTAGCACACGCTACGACTACTACTTGTCATGTTTTACTTTCCTGCTGCGTTTACTTTCTTTTTATTCCTTTGTTATAACCTCAGCATGCTAATCAACCAGTAAACCGTTGTTAAATAGTCGATACACTTGCATTTTGGTCTGACCCCTTTTGTAGACCTTACCTGACGTACAGTTCCTTTTTTTGGTGCTGTACGTCAGGTGTTGAGCCAGAGTACATCGACGAGGCGGACTTGTCAGCAGACGTGGAGCCGGAGGATACTGATCCAGTGTACATCCCAGAGGAGGACCAGAGTTAGAGGCCTCTCGGTGCGGTTCCAGAGTTTCTGTTTCTGTTTAGATTGGGTGTGTAGCACCTTTTGTTTTCCTGTCTAGGTTGGGTGCTTGCACCAGTAGTTTTCTTTTCTACAGTTGTAGCCCTTCGGGCATTTTAGACTCTCAGTACTTTGGATGAACATTTTGGAATAAAATGATATGCTCTTTCCTTTCAGTATTTATATTGTTCCGTACTAACTTGCAGGGACCTGTTCCTTTGTTTTGGAATACCACAGACGCTTATTGGGTCTGAGCACTCAGCTCCGGCCTAAGCGGGCCTTAGTCACGCTTCACCTCCGTACTTTTGGGAAGCGGGGCGTGACACTCCGTCCTTGGATATTGATCAACAATCTTCCGAAAGTGATACCCTAATAAAATCCGCATAAGCCTTATTTACGCCGACCACCTTCAATATAGGAACTGTATTGGAAAACAGTTCAAATAAGATCTCATGCAGATTTTTCTGCCCACATATTTAGGAACTACTTCGGGCAAGTAATCCCGCATATCTGGGAACCAATCAACTATTTCGGGTAAATAGTTTCAGCAAATCTTGAGCGGATATTCCCGCAATAAATTTAGCAATCATCAGGATTACACCAAGATTCTGGGGAAGCAAATTAGATCTGAGAGGAGCAGTACAATAGATCTAAAAATCAAATCAGAAAATTCTGCGCATTAAATCAGTTATTTCTGCCCATCAATTAAGTAACTATTTCAGGTAAAAATGAACAGGAAAATCTCTACAACAAATATTCCATTATTCCGTAATCAGTTCAGGATCCCTTGAGATTTTGGGCTACAGATCAGATCTGAAATCAGCAAAACAGATCTGAAACCAAAACAGAATTTCTGCATACAATCCATCATCCAGATCCCACACGTTGTGACTGATGTTGCAACATGACTAACAACACGGCCTCTCAACCTGTTCAAAAACAGTTTCGATTCCACAACCTGAACACCCCAGATCTAGTGTCACTAATGCCAACATATGGTAACAAAAAACAATCCAACATTCTCCCCCTTTGGCATTATGTGGCACAACCCTGAACGGGCAAGTGCACCAACAATTATAGAAACATTCCCCCCCCCCATTGAGCCACAATAAGCCAAATGATACCCCAAGAAAAATGTAGCTAGAGTCGGAGCATGATAAACATCAGCATCGGAGCAAGGATCATCCCCCTTACTAGAAATATCGATCACCTCACAAGAGACAGCCGCTTCATTTGGTTTCTGAGACAATAGTCGCTGAGAGATAAGACATGGATAAGGAGGATCTGAATTCCCAACTGGATTGAAATTCTCCAACTAATCTGGATAAATTACAATAAAATTCCCTCATTAGCCGAAACAGATGTTGTATCCTTTGTCGAAACATATACCATGAGCAGTAGGAGAATTAGCTGAACCATCCTGAATTGTCGGCTCCTGTGTTATCACATCATTGCTCTATCTGGAAAAGTAGCCTAACGACTCTGGAAGGCCTGGTAAAAGAACATCTTGTGCAAAACATCAGAAGCAACCAGAATTTATGTTGAGTATTGATTCCCCGGATTTGGTTTTGGATGATGAACAAACATAAATATCGTGAACTAACTCTTTGTGAGCGCAGTTATGGAGATCGTCGCCAAACTTCTATGAACATCAAAAGCGACGTCTCGAGACTTCTCAAAGCACGTGATCGTATGCTTGAAGCTTCGTTGAAGCTCAAGGACCATTATTGAAGTCAAGAGATTTGAATCGAAGCGATTGAAGACGGTTCGTCAAGTTTTATTTATAGTCTTCTAGCTTCGTTTCGTAGAATGTTAAGCCTTGAGTAGGTCTTACGTTTTAATCTTCATAACGATCATATCTTAGAGCTAGGATCTTATTAAAAGCCCATAGAAACTTTCCCGAAGCTTCGCGCTTCATTTCACGGCTTTTTGTGCATGTTAGTTGGTTCAAGAAGAAGAACCAACCGACTAGATGGCAATCTAGTCGGTCGGCAAAGCTTCTTGAACCGACTAGAATGCCTTCTCAATTTCTAGCTCAGTTACTGTTTACAGTTAGTCGGTCCAAGAAGGTTCACCGACCGACTAGTTGTGAAACTAGTCGGTTAGGAATCCTTCTTAGACCGACTAGTTGAGATTCCATTTTTTGAGCCTGAGCTACTATTTACAGTTAGTCGGTCAAAGCACAACGACCGACCAACTAGTTGAGAAACTAGTCGGTTAGAAGTTGTTCTTAAACCGACTAGCTGTATTTGAATTCAGCTTCTTTGATTTCTTTTGTTAGTCGGTCAACGTTCACTCACCGACCGACTAGTTG
Source organism: Scilla litardierei (assembly GCA_030789695.1). Taxonomy (NCBI): domain Eukaryota; kingdom Viridiplantae; phylum Streptophyta; class Magnoliopsida; order Asparagales; family Asparagaceae; genus Scilla; species Scilla litardierei. The sequence goes on from CM061141.1 coordinate 103,188,198, forward strand.
TGAAACTAGTCTGTTGGCAAGTCTTCTTAGACCGACTAGTTCTATATTCCTTGAACACTACTCTATTCATTGTTCACCTCTTAGTCGGTTCATGTTGTTTCACTGACCGACTAGTTGATGAACTAGTCGGTCAGTGATCCTTCTTTGACCGACTAGTCTGCTTCAGAATAGAGCCGTTGGAGCATTAAATGCCACGAATTTTGCTCTCTCTTTCCTCTATTCTATATATACTTGGAGTGCTGCTTTCATAGCATTAAAGGCTGATATTAATTGATCTTTAGAGAATAAAAGAGAAGCATTTAATCCTCATTCAATGCTCATTCATTTCCAAAGAATCTCTCTCCCACTCTTACTTCCAAAGAGAGATTCACATTGATTATGAGCCATTCAAGCCAAGAGCTTGATCCAAGGCCACCAACATCTTCCTAGCCCTCCATTGCTGATTTACATCTTGGAGCTAGGGTTTGGTGCCGTCATCTTCCCCAAAATCCTCTTTGCCCTAAATCGTAAGTTTTACTCAAGGCATAGGATTTTGTCGGTAAGTTCGTATTTCATTTACTTTGACATTATAAGTGATTTACTCTCGGTTGTGAGAGTTTGTTTGTGATCCCGGTTTGTGGGAGTCACAATTTCATTTGTGTATGATTTGATCTTGTAGATGTTTTCTACAAGTATTTCATAGTGCAAATTTGAGTTAGAGGATTCTAACTCAAGTATCCAGAGGGGATCCGGGTGTTTGGGACGTAGGATCATTGGGAACAAGTCGGAGAGACTTTGGTGGATCCGAACCTGTTAATTTGTTTGCTCGCGGTTACAATTCCTTGTTGTCAATATTTACATTTCCGCATTGTTGGTTGAGTTTGCAAGATAATTAGGAATTATCCTCTTAATTATTTTAAAGTACTATTCACCCCTCCCTCTAGTACTTGTACAGTAGCTTCGTAGGGCATTACATTTGGTATCACAGCCAAGTACCTAGCTATGTCTTCCAACGACAACAAAACCGTACGTCCACCTTCAGACTACAGCACCTTCAGGAACCGTGAAGGAGCTTCTTCGGTGATGGAAGGACACTCCTCGATGAGGCCTCCTTTCTTCAACGGTACCAATTACGGGTACTGGAAATGCCGGATGGAAACTTTCCTCCGGAGTGCTTCATTGTGGAGAGCCACGTTGACGGAGTACGTCGAGCCCGAAGAAGAAGATTTCACGAAGTGGACTGCCGCGGAGGTCGCCGCGGAGGTAAGCAATGCCAAGGCAATGAATGCCTTGCAATGTGCTTTGGAGCCCGAGGACTTCAACAAGATATGCACATGTAAGAGTGCATATCAAATCTGGAACTCTCTCCTCATCTTGCATGAAGGGACGAGTAGGGTAAGAGACTCCAAACTCGTAGTTGTAAATAAAGATTTCGAGTTATTTCATATGCAACAGGGTGAGAAGATGAAGGAGTACTATGCTCGCTTCGTCGACATCACCAACGAGTTGGAGGTTCTTGGTAAGACTTATACCCAAAAGGAGAAAGTTTCGAAGATCATCGATGGACTTCCTTCTTGTTGGGAGAAATGTACCTTCGCCATCGAGGAAGGTAATGATATGAGTAAATATACCGTTATTCAACTAATGGGTACCTTGATGTCTTATGAGATACGCAAGGAGAGTAAGCTAAAGTTGTAGGACAAGATGAAGTCCTACTTGAAGCAAGACGAGCCAAAGAAAAAGGCGATTGCGTTCAAGGCCACTCCATCCACATCCACAACTACCGATGATGAAGAATCGGAAGAAGAGTTGGACTTGGAATCCATTTCCCTCATGGCAAAAAAGTTCAACCGGTTCTTCCGGAAAGGTAATTTCAAGAACAAATCAAAGTTTAGTTCTTCTAACACCTCCACTCCTTTGTGTTTCAAATGCAACAAGACAGGACACATGAAAGCGGGTTGTCCTCAAAACAAACACAAGGAGAAGTGGAAGGCGCCAAAGTTTGACAAGTCAAAGAAGTACAAGAAAGAGTACAAGAAAGGACTTGTCGGGACATTCACCGACTCCGAGGACTCGCCAAGTGGAGAGTCAGATGATGAGCAAGTGGAGCAAGCACACATGTGCTTCATGGCTAGAGAGGAGCATGATCAAGGATCTTCCTCCGACGATAGCGAGGACGAAGGCGATGAGGTAACTATGGACGACCTTAGATTAGCTAACTAGCAAATTTGGTCTAAATACTCTAAATTAGTAAATAGATATACTAAGACCAAAGATGAGTTAGTTAGTCTCCAAACCTCACCTAAGCCTATCGTCATCAACAACGACACTGTTGTTGAAGACTTGAGAAATGAGATTGTAGATCTCAAATCTCAACTTGAACATGTTCACATTGAGGATTCGGAGGAACACAAGATAACAGATTTGACTTCTCAAAACTCAACTTTGAGTATTGAGAATGAGAATCTCAAATCTCGTGTTTATGTGCTCACATCGCAAGTATCCACTTTGGATGCTTCTATGTGATCTCTCACCGAGAAATATGAGTGCACATTAGGCCGAATTAACAAATTCAATAAAGGTAAGGACCATTTGGATAAAATCCTAAATGACGTACTTCCGGCCAATCACCACATTGGCTTGGGGTATAAGATGGAAAATTCATCCAAAGCGACCACTACTTTTGTTAGGCCAACTTCCGATGCCTCAACGAGTGGGAGCAAACACTCTATTGGTAGTTCTTCTACCAATGGTGCTTCCACTTCGTACACACCCTCATTTGGAAAGAAACCCACTTTGGGTGGACCTCCAAATAAGGGTCATGCTTATATGTACAACAATACCATGCCTCGTAGGAACACACATCCTACTCCATATGTTCACACATATGATTATTTTTATGCACCACATCCACGGGCACGTGCACACCATGTGAGACACCCTCACGCCCGTGTTCCTCCACATGCATATGTTCACCCACATCATCATATGAACAATTATCATCATGCACCATTTCATCATGTGCCTTATGCATATCCACGACATGCATCACGTAGAAATCAACAACGCATGCATGCTCCCAATAGGATTAGGGCTCCTAAAATCTTCACTATTTGGAGCCCGAAGGACACAAGTATGAATGAAAAACAAATTTACCTGAATTTGTACTTCATGAATGTAGTGCATAATGATAATTATGTGGGGAAGTCTAAGTCCAATTGGACTTGGCTTCCTAAGGTCTAATCTTTTAGGACCCAATGACCTTGGGTACCATGGAATGATATGTTTATCTTTAGGTACTCAAGAAAAAGAAACGGAGCAACAAATCAAAATTTAGCACCAAGAATAATTGGATACTCGATAGCGGGTGTTCAAAACACATGACGGGTGATGCTCAATTGCTATCCGGAGTGGTGCCCATTGCTAATGGGAACCGGGTAGTCTTTGGAGGCAACGAGAGCGGAACCATCATAGGTGTTGGTAAAGTAGGTAATCCTTCTAAACCACTAATAAGTGATGTTTACCTTGTTAAAGGATTAAACCACAATCTCATTTCAATAAGCCAACTTTGTGACAAAGGTTACAAAGTTAGCTTTGCGAAAGGAATGTGCCATATTTTAAGAAAAGATAATAATGATTTATTATTTTTCGGCACACGTCATAAGGATATATATATCTTAGATATCCCAAGATCACTTGAACAATGTCTCATTGCCAACACAAGTGAACAACACTTATGTCATCGACGTTTTGGTAATGTGAACTTTGGAACACTTTTTAAGCTTTCCAAGTTAAATTCTATTAGAGGCTTTCCTAAGCTTGTCTTTCAAAAGAAAAGCTTTTGTGACTCGTGTCAACGAGGCAAGCTTCCAAAATCGTCTTTTAAACCTAAGAAAAGCATTTCATCTAAGCGGCCTCTAGAGCTTTTACATCTAGATCTTTTTGGGCCGACTAGAGTTGCTTCATTAGGAAATGCACGATATGGACTTGTCATCGTTGATGACTTTTCTAGATTTACTTGGGTATTTTCCTTAAGTAATAAAAGTGATGCTTTTGAAAACTTCACAATATTTGTTAAGAAAGTACAAAATCTCATTGGAACCACCATTGTCACTATTCGTAGTGATCATGGAGGGGAATTTGAGAATAAGTCTTTCTCAAATTTTTGTGATGAAGTTGGTATTACTCACACATTTTCTTTCCCTCGCGCACCCCCTCAAAATGGTGTAGTTGAGAGGAAGAATAGGACGCTAGTGGAATGTGCTCGCACTATGTTTGATGATAGCCAACTTGGCCATCAATTTTGGGCGGAAGCGGTACATACCGCTTGCTATGTGTTTAATAGAATACTTTTGAGGCCCGGCACTAAACAAACTTGTTATGAATTATTGTTTGGTAGATTGCATCAAGTTAAACATTTTCGAGTTTTCAGCGCAAAATGTTTTATTAAAAACATGTATGGTAGTTTGGACAAATTTGATCCAAGATCCGATGAGGGGATATTTGTTGGATATTCCTCACGTAGCAAAGCCTACCGGATATACAACAAACGAACCTCAACGATCGAGGAATCACTTCATGTTTCATTTAATGAAGGTTTTGTCCCTACTAGAATTACTAATGATGATGACTCCATGGATGTCTTATGTGATTCAATTGGTAATTCTAATTCTATTGATTCTATTGATACTAACCCTACTAATGAATCTTTTGAGAATGTTCCTAGTGATCAGGGAATTCCCAAACGGCTTCATACCGTTCGTGACCATCCCCATGAGCAAGTCATTGGCAACATCCTTGATAGTGTCAAGACGAGATCTCAAGTCAACTACTTCGCTCATTGTGCCTTTGCCTCCTCGATAGAGCCAACGAATATTAACGAAGCATGCGAAGATAGTGCTTGGATCTTAGCCATGGAGGAAGAACTCTTTCAATTCGAGAGGAATGAGGTTTGGGAGATTGTTTCATTGCCTTCGAAGAACCACACCGTTATAGGAACGAAGTGGATTTTCAAGAACAAGACCGACGAGAACCAAATAGTCGTCCGGAACAAAGCTCGGTTAGTAGCTCAAGGCTACCGACAAGAGGAAGGTATCGATGTCGAAGAATCCTTTGCTCCGGTAGCTAGATTAGAATCTATTAGATTATTGTTATCTTTTGCATGCCATAAAGATTTTAAACTCTTTCAAATGGATGTAAAAAGTGCGTTTTTAAACGGAGATGTTGTTGAGGAAGTTTACGTTTCTCAACCTCCGGGTTTTATAAATGAAAATTTTCCAAATCACGTTTTCAAACTTAAGAACGCACTTTACGGTTTGAGACAAGCTCCTCGAGCTTGGTATGACCGTCTAAAGAATTTTCTTTTGGATTTGGGTTTTAAAATGGGTGAAGTTGATTCTACATTATTTGTTAAGTATTCAAATAATGATATAATTTTAGTTCAAATTTATGTTGATGATATCATTTTCGGTGCTACTAACTTCACTCTTTGCGAAGAGTTTTCTAATGTTATGAAGGATCAATTTGAGATGAGCCACATGGGTGAGCTCAAATATTTCTTAGGTCTCCAAATTCGCCAAATGAGCGATGCAATCTTCATCCACCAAATCAAGTACACGGTGGAGTTGCTAAAGCGATTTGGAATGGAGAATGCCTCCGGGAAAAAGACTCCAATGAGCACGACTACACATCTTGATAAAGATACGGGCGACAAAGATGTAGACATTCTTCTATATCGAGGTATGATAGGTAGTTTACTATATCTTACCGCAAGTAGGCCCGATATTATGTTTGCCGTATGTGTATGTGCTCGTTATCAGTCTCAACCTAAGGAATCACACTTAGTAGCGGTAAAACGTATTTTCCGTTATTTAAGTTACACACTCGACTTTGGATTACTTTATCCAAAGTCTAGCACATATGAGTTAATCTCATATAATGACGCAGATTATGCGGGATGCAAATCCGACAGGAAAAGTACTAGTGGCACTTGCCATTTTATAAGAAATTCTCTTGTCTCTTGGTTTTCCAAGAAGCAGAATTCCGTATCACCTTCAACCACCGTGGCAGAATATATTGCCGCCGGTGCCGCGTGTGCTCAGGTTCTTTGGATGAGACACACTCTTAAAGACTTTGGTATAAACTGTGATACTTGCCCTATCATGGTGGACAACCAAAGTGTAATTTGTCTCTCTAAGAATCCGGTACACCATTCCCGTTCTAAACACATAGATGTCCGTCACCATTTCTTATATGATCATGTTGCTAAAAAGGACATCATTTTAGTGTACGTTGAAACCCAGTAGCAAATCGCTGATATTTTCACGAAACCCCTAAAGGAAGACTCCTTTGTGCGGTTGCATCGAGAATTGGGGATTATGGGTGAATCCGATATTTAGGATTCATATTTTGTTCAATAATCTTGCATGATATTAAATTTCGTTTATATATGCGCATGCTAGATGTATTGGAATTTTCTGAATTTTTGGTTGAATTTTCGGAATTTATGCTCGATTTATTCATGAACGTCAAATTTAAGATTTTCGATGTTTAATGGGGTAGTATAATGATATATGAGAGTATTTCGATGTTTCGTCCAAGTGCGATTAGGAGAGAACTCAAAATTTCAAATTCTAAATTTTTGGACTCTCATAGTCGGTTCATGTTCATTGACCGACCGACTAGATTGCTTTCTAGTCGGTCAGTCAATGAACTCAGACCGACTAACTCAAGCCCTAATTTTGGCTTCTGTTACTGTTTGCACTTAGTCGGTTCAAGCTCATTGGCCGACCAACTAGATTGTGATCTAGTCGGTCAGTGCTTGAACTGTGACCGACTAATTGCACAGGGACAGCTGCGTCTTTTCGCATTCCTAGTCGACTTAAAGCCCCTCTGCACCGACTAAATCTCTTTCTAGTCAGTGCGATATTATCTCTCAGCCCTCACCCCTTCGACTTCCATCATTCCCTCCCCCGTCGATCGTCGTTTTCCGGCCATCTTCGGCCATCTCCACCGTCGTCAGCCATCGATCTCCTCTCCTCCTCCTAGGTATCTACCTCTCTCAGTTTTTAGACCTAGGTTCCTTCGATTTTCAGCTCAATTTCGATTCCATTCGGTTTAGGGTTTGTCTAGGGTTTGTGTTAGGGTTTAGATTTCGATTTCTAGTTTGAATTCGTGCGTGGCTTGTCTCGATTATGGAGAAGACATGCATCTCGATCCGACCCTCGAGTCTGTCACCTATGACTGTAGAGTCGCCTCCTACGGACCCCCCGCAACCCAAACACCGATCAAAATCGACCCATCCTTCGTTTTCTTCGCCTCCTATTAAGAAGAAGAGGACGTCGACCGCCAAGCCTAGATCTCAGCCTAAGCCTAGGAAACAGCCCATGTCTCCAGCTTCATTCTGTGCTCCCACTCATCCCAATGATTCCGACACGGAATATATTCCGGAGACCGAGCATACCGCTCGGGATCCTACTCCTCCACCTCGATCTAGCACTCGTCAGCCTAAGGGGAAGGCTCCCATGCCAGTAGGCGGTGTTGACAAATCGTTGTGTCACGATGACCCTATGTGTCTCGCGGCTTACAACCATATAGAGCACTGCCCGCTGCTATTGGAGCACTTCGTTCAGTTCTCCGACTTCCCTCACCTTGCCGATCTTCTATCTTACAGCGGTCTTCTTGATTATCTTCGCCATGACCCTAAGGCGAATCCACACCCGTACCCCCGTCTATTCAAGCTTTTCTATGCGAACCGTGTTCACGGTCAGTATGACGAGACCCATTCCATTGAGACGACTGTCTTGGGGACACCGATTGTCCCCACGGCAGAAATCTTAGGGGATTTGATAGGTGTCTCCTCATCTGGCCTCCTCCCTGCCGATATCTCTGTCGATGACATTTCTACTCTTGATCAGGTCATGTTTTCTGAGATTTTCCATGTGATCCCTCCCGCCATGATTGGCATCCCATCCAAATCCTTCAAGCCAAACGCATGGGTTCTAAATCTTATCTTGAAGTCGTGCCCCCCCCCCCCCCCCCTCCCCCCCCCCCCCCCCCCCCCCCCCCCCCCCCCCCCCCCCCCCCCCCCCCCCCCCCCCCCCCCCCCCCCCCCCACCCCCCCCCCCACCCCCCCCCCCCCCCCCCCCCCCCCCCCCCCCCCCCCCCCCCCCCCCCCCCCACCCCCCCCCCCCCCCCCCCCCCCCCCCCCCCCCCCCCCCCCCCCCCCCCCCCCCCCCCCCCCCCCCCCCCCCCCCCCCCCCCCCCCCCCCCCCCCCCCCCCCCCCCCCCCCCCCCCCCACCCCCCCCCCCCCCCCCCACCCCCCCCCCCCACCCCCACCCCCCCCCCCCCCCCCCCCCCCCCCCCCCCCCCCCCCCCCCCCCCCCCCCCCCCCCCCCCCCCACCCCCCCCCCCCCCCCCCCCCCCCCCCCCCCCCCCCCCCCCCCCCCCCCCCCCCCCCCACCCCCCCCCCCCCCCCCCCCCCCCCCCCCCCCCCCCCCCCCCCCCCCCCCCCCCACCCCCCCCCCCCCCCCCCCCCCCCCCCCCCCCCCCCCCCCCCCCCCCCCCCCCCCCCCCCCCCCCCCCCCCCCCCCCCCCCCCCCCCCCCCCCACCCCCACCCCCCCCCCCCCACCCCCCCACCCCCCCCCCCCCCCCCCCCCCCCCCCCCCCCCCCCCCCCCCCCCCCCCCCCACCCCCCCCCCCCCCCTCCCCCCCCCACCCCCCCCCCCCCCCCCCCCCCCCCCCCCCCACCCCCCCCCCCCCCCCCCCCCCCCCCCCCCCCCCCCCCCCCCCCCCCCCCCCCCCCCCCCCCCCCCCCCCCCCCCCCCCCCCCCCCCCCCCCCCCCCCCCCCCCCCCCCCCCCCCCCCCCCCCCCCCCCACCCCCCCCCCCCCCCCCACCCCCCCCCCCCCCCCCCCCCCCCCCCCCCCCCCCCCCCCCCCCCCCCCCCCCCCCCCCCCCCCCCCCCCCCCCCCCCCCCCCCCCCCCCCCCCCCCCCCCCCCCCCCCCCCCCCCCCCCCCCCCCCCCCCCCCCCCCCCCCCCCCCCCCCCCCCCCCCCACCCCCCCCCCCCCCCCCCCCCCCCCCCCCCCCCCCTCCTTCCGAAGTACGGCTCATCGAGCTTGCCATCCCAGCCATTTCTACGCTCTCTTCATGGGGAGCAAGATCAATTGGGCTAGGATTATTCTTGATAAGATGGATTCCTTCGAGTGTATTAGGAAGTCCACTAAATCTGCTCACATCCCATACCCTTGCCTTTTGACACACGTCTTTCGTCGTTTCGGTGTCCCTCTCCCTCCCGATGATGAGCGTCCTCTTGGTCCCCCTCTGAATGCGACGGCCGTCAAGAAGTCTCTTGCGGTGCTTCGTCACGTTCAGAGGACGACTCCTTCAGCTTCTGCTTCTGCTGCTCCTCCTACTCCTACTCTCGCTGAGCTTGCACGTTCGTTGACACGTGTGGAGTCTCGCTGTGCTCGTTCTGAGGCGATGCTTGCTCGCATCTGCTCTCACTTGGGCATTGAGATTCCTCCGTCGGTTTCTGACGACGAGGAGATGGATGATGCTGAGCTCGAGGAGCTCATTGGATCTGCTGATCGTGCCCCAGAGGGTACGTCTGCTACTGCTGCTACTTCTGCCGGTGCCCCCGAGAGCACACCTGCTGCCACCATCCCTTCGGTGGATACTTCGTCTGGTGCTCCCGAGGCCACTCCTACTGCGACACTCCCATCTGTGGACACTCCTGCTGACCCAGTGACCACCACCCCTCCTGCAGAGCCTGCTGCTGCTGCTGACCCTGCCTCCACCTCCTGAGCTTGCTTGGAGGACTCTCCTAATGCACTTTGGATGATAATCTTGTAGTGAGAGAGTGGGGTATGATAGTCTGGGTGGTTATGATTTTTGATGTATTTTGGAAATTTTGATGTATTTTGATGTTTTGTTGATACACTTGTGATGTATGCTCATTTTGATGTCCGTCGTGACATATGTTGTATGATGTGCCCCGATCTGAGGATCGTTTATATGTATGTTGTCAGATGTATCCATTTTGATATATATATATATACATCGATGTTGACTTTTACTTCAGTGTGCACATTATTTTGTTTGTCTCTGATGTTGACTTCGTCGCTCGATGAATTTCTTGATTTAATAGAAATTAATTCTATGAAAACATAGAATTATTTTCCATACACTAAATTCATCAAGAATGTTGATATTGGAGAGTATATTCCATAACTCAATTCGTGAAATTAATTTGAGTTTTGATGATTTTATTTTTCGTTTTTCGACTATAGTCTCGTTGGCACGCTTTGATTTACTTCGTATTTTCCTTTGGTGTCATTTGGACCGTGGTCGTTTCTACGACTCCCGTGCTTTTATTTGAAGCCATTGTTGTTGTCGTTGTTCTCCTCCCACACTTTTTGCTAATGCCAAAGTGGGAGAGAATTAATAATGACAATGTGCTACATGATAATTCAAAGCAATTTACCGTGAATCTAATTTGATATGTTAGATTCAGGGGGAGTTAAGATATAAAAATGGATTTCAAATCCGATATTTCAATAATTGGATTCTCATTTTATACTTTACTCGTCTGCTTGATGCGTATGATTATTATTTAATTTGGAATTAACGTGTCATCAATGCAGGGGGAGTAAGTAAATTTCATTTGAATCATTATTTTTTTATTATTTATGTTGGTTTGTCATCACCAAAAAGGGGGAGCATGTTGATTATTGATTCCCCGGATTTGGTTTTGGATGATGAACAAACATAAATATCGTGAACTAACTCTTTGTGAGCGCAATTATGGAGATCGTCGCCAAACTTCTATGAACATCAAAAGCGACGTCTCGAGACTTCTCAAAGCACGTGATCGTATGTTTGAAGCTTCGTTATCCGTCTTCTCCAAACCTTTAAATAATTTTAAAACCTATTTTTATAAAAGTTTTAATTACAATAAAATTACTATATTATAATAACGTATTAAAGAATTTTCTGGCAAAGTTTCAGAATTTTTGGCCGCACCCATCTTGCGTGAGGGAGAGGAGAGAAATTTTAAATTATATTAATTATTTTAATTATTTTAATTACGATTTTCTTAACCCAAACCCTAACCATAACTCTTTTATATTTAAATAAACCCTAGGCTAGGTTATTTTCGCAGCCACACAAACCCTAGCCGTCAAAAACCCCTCCCGACGTTCGTCGCAACGTTGCGACGATCGCAACGTGCACGACCGGAGCTCTCCCCCGCAATTCCCAGCGCACGACCGGAGCAAGCCCCCGCATCGCCGCTTGCAGCGCCCGCTGCATCGCCTCCCCCGCTGTCGCCCGCTCCGACCGAGAGCACCGCTCGGTCAGACCGAGCGCCCGCTCCGCACAGCCGCTTGGCCCGCTCCGCTGCACCCCGCTAGCGCTTGACCGAAGCCGCTCCCCGCTCCGACCGAGAGGCCGCCCCGCACCCGCTCTCCGCACCGCCTCGTTGCAAGTTGCAACGTTGCAACTTGGCCCGCCCGCTGCGACCGATGGGATCTGTCGGTCAGACCGACGGTTCTCCTCGCACCCCGCTGCAACCGACCCCGCTGCGCTGCATCAGCGTCCGACCGAGAGCTCCCCTCGGTCTGACCGAGGGAACTCTCCGCACCGACGGTGTCCGACCGACCAAACTTCGTCGCAAGTGGGTTTCTCCCACACCAACTTCTGTGGTGGGCCCCCCAAGTGCTCCTGAGGTGTTGTGGGCCCCCTTGGACCCCTAGCACTGCTGTGGGCCCCACTTGGACGTGCCACTTCGCAGATTTGCCGTCTACGACGTTGCGACACGTCGTAGGCCTTCGTCGCAAGTTCGAACTTTTGGAGAGACGTGCGAGGACCAGATCTGAAGCTGAGGAGTTCTCCGATCAGACCCGACATCCATTCTACAGCAAACTCCGGTTCAGGTTGGTTCCCCGAAACTCGTAGAAACCCCCACAATAGCTGACTGAAACCTAAACTAAAAACCGTCAACTTGAACTAAATTTAATTTTCAGCTCCTATAAAACGTTGTACGAACATAGAAAATCGACGAACGGACTAATTTGACTGTGCACATATGATAGATCGTCGATTAGGTTGATACATCAAAAAGTGACTTTTGACAAATAGGATAGTCCCGAAAACCTAGAAACGAAACCTAATAGGACTTGATGAATTTGAGACCTGACATCGTCGCCGTGGCGATATTTCAGACGGACTTCTGCAGACGAGACGCTTGGACGAGACGCTCGGACGAGACGCTTCGAGAGGACGACGCACTCGCCGTTTCAGGCAAGTGTACCCACTTGCGTTTTTGACCGTGCTTTGTTCTTAGGTTGCTAGAACTGTTAGACTGTGAATGTATAGAACCGGACGTGAAATGATAGCGTCCGGGACGACTCCTGACGGCTCAGACTTGACGACGAAGTCTGAGCCTGACAACAACAACTTTTTAATGTTGTAGGGCTATCATGTGTGTGCATGTGTGTGGACACCCTAGAATAACCCTTCCTGTCGTGTCACGTCACGTCCCGTCTTGCACAGCCCACTGGGCAATAGGGCACTCGCCGAGTGATCCCTTGTACTGATTCACAGCCTGCGGGCAATAGGGCACTCTCCAAGTTGAGAGAGTGATCCCTTGTACTGATACACAGCCCGAGGGCAATAGGGCACTCTCCAAGTGGAGAGAGTGATCCCTTGTACTGATTCTCAGCCTGCGGGCAATAGGGCACTCTCCAAGTGGAGAGAGAGATCCCTTGTACTGATTCTCAGCCTGCGGGCAATAGGGCACTCGCCAAGCTAGAGCGAGTGATCCCTTGTACTGGTGTCATGTCTTGTCTTGTCTTGGGGTTTGGGGTTGGGTTGAGCGTGCGCACGGCAAGAGGGTCTGATCCCCCTCGAACCGTAAGGCGTGAACCCTTTCGTGTCTCACTTGTCTTGTCCTGCATTGTTTCCGTCACGTCACGTCTTGTCTTGACACCTGTAGGTTAGTCCCGTAGTTGGTAGCACACGCTACGACTACTACTTGTCCCGTTTTACTTCCCTGCTGCGTTACTTCCTGTCGTGTTACTCTGTTATAACCACAGCATGTTAATCAACCAGTAAACTGTTGTGTAAAAGAACCTCAGCATGCTAATCAACCAGTAAACCGTTGTTTAAAGTTCGGTGCACTTGCAGTAAAGTCTAACCCTTCTTGTAGACTTTACCTGACGTACAGTTCCTTTTTCTTGGGTGCTGTACGTCAGGTATTTAGCCAGAGTTCGTGGACGAGACAGTCTCACTGGAGTACGAGGAGCCGAGGACGTCGACCCAGAGCACGTGCCTGACGAGGATCAGACCTTGAGGTCTTTTAGTCGCCACTTTCAGAGGTTACTACGTTCCGTTTCTTTTAGATAGTTTTGTTGCCACGCTTAGGCTTCTTCTTTTAGACTTTGTACTTGTTGGATATCATATCTCTAATTTAATGAATGCAATTTCCTTTCAGTACTTTTGTTGTTTCGAACTATAACAATGCAAGAACCTGAAAAATCTTTTAAAATGGTACCTCTACAGACGCTTATTGGGTCCGAGCTTCTCAGCTCTGGCCTAAGCGGGACTCGTCACGCTTCGCCTCCGTCCATTTTGGGAAGCGGGGCGTGACATTCGTTGAAGCTCAAGGACCATTATTGAAGTCAAGAGACTCGAATCGAAGCGATTGAAGACGGTTCGTCAAGTTTTATTATAGTCTTCTAGCTTCGTTTCGTAGAATGTTAAGCCTTGAGTAGGTCTAACGATTTAATCTTCATAACGATCATATCTTAGAGCTAGGATCTTATTAAAAGCCCATAGAAACTTTCCCGAAGCTTCGCGCTTCATTTCACGGCTTTTTGTGCATGTTAGTTGGTTCAAGAAGAAGAACCAACCGACTAGATGGCAATCTAGTCGGTCGGCAAAGCTTCTTGAACCGACTAGAATGCCTTCTCAATTTCTAGCTCAGTTACTGTTTACAGTTAGTCGGTTCAAGTAGGTTCACCGACCGACTAGTTGTGAAACTAGTCGGTTAGGAATCCTTCTTAGACCGACTAGTTGAGCTTCCATTTTTTTGAGCCTGAGCTACTGTTTACAGTTAGTCGGTCAAAGCACAACGACCGACCGACTAGTTGAGAAACTAGTCGGTTAGAAGTTGTTCTTAAACCGACTAGCTGTATTTGAATTCAGCTTCTTTGATTTCTACTATTAGTCGGTCAACGTTCACTCACCGACCGACTAGTTGTGAAACTAGTCGGTTGGCAAGTCTTCTTAGACCGACTAGTTCTATATTCCCTGAACACTACTCTATTCACTGTTCACCTCTTAGTCGATTCATGTTGTTTCACCGACCGACTAGTTGATGAACTAGTCGGTCAGTGATCCTTCTTTGACCGACTAGTCTGCTTCAGAATAGAGCCGTTGGAGCATTAAATGCCACGAATTTTGCTCTCTCTTTCCTCTATCCTATATATACTTGGAGTACTACTTTCATAGCATTAAAGGCTGATATTAATTGATCTTTAGAGAATAAAAGAGAGGCATTTAATCCTCATTCAATGCTCATTCATTTCCAAAGAATCTCTCTCCCACTCTTACTTCCAAAGAGAGATTCATATTGATTGTGAGCCATTCAAGCCAAGAGCTTGATCCAAGGCCACCAACATCTTCCTAGCCCTCCATTGCTGATCTACATCTTGGAGCTAGGGTTTGGTGCCTTCATCTTCCCAAAATCCTCTTTGCCCTAAATCGTAAGTTTTACTCAAGGCATATGATTTTGTCGGTAAGTTCGTATTTCATTTACTTTGACACTATAAGTGATTTACTCTCGGTTGTGAGAGTTTGTTTGTGATCCCGGTTTGTGGGAGTCACAATTTCATTTGTGTATGATTTGATCTTGTAGAGGTTTTCTACAAGTATTTCATAGTGCAAATTTGAGTTAGAGGATTCTAACTCAAGTATCCGGAGGGGATCCGGGTGTTTGGGACGTAGGATCACCGGGACCAAGTCGGATAGACTTGGGTGGATCCGAACCCGTTAATTCGTTTGTTTGCGATTGCATTTCCTTGTTGTCAAAATTTACATTTCCGCATTGTTGGTTGAGTTTGTAAGATAATTAGGAATTATCCTCTTAATTATTTTAAAGTACTATTCACCCCCCTTTAGTACTTGTGCAGTAGCTTCATAGGGCATTACATTAGAAGCATGTCATGACTTTCTTAGAAGCCAGCATTGAATGAGAGGGAGTTGGAGAGCTAGACAGAGCACCATGTCGCTTGGCAAAACTACGACGACGGTGAAAAAAATGTGGAACTTCCATGTCAGTAGGCATATCAGACGGAATGGGGACCGGATCAGATATAGGATGCTCTGAAATAGGAGTATTTGTAGCATCACCTGGAGGAGTGGAAGTGCATGTTGCGTCCTATGTCACAACATTATACATGACATGGACTGTTGAGGAATCAGCTATATAGTCATGAGATGTTGGTTCCCATGTTGTAACATAAGCAGTAACATGATAATAATCAGGGGCCACATGTTCATTAATAAGATAATATGACATAATGTGATCTGAAGATCCAACCCACATACATGATCTTGAAAATTTGAACCCCGTGGATGTAAGGAATCTATAGCAGTTGTCTGATGTGCACCAGCACCAGCAGATACAGTTGTTGAAGAATCAAAGTCATCCAACATGACTCTCAGTCAACACAATAGAGGAAGATGAGGGACCATATTCAGTGGTCGATAGTAAAAGAGTATCCTCATTGATAACTTTAATACTTTTAAGTAAGCCTCCAATATAAGACAAGTCCACATCTCCAATAGTTAATCCAGGAAAAATCGACCAAGACACATCAAGAGGCTCCCCGGTCTCTCTCATTAGTAAATAAATCCTCAGGCACAGTGGAATTATGGGAAGAAAAATATACCTCACATCTGATAGTATGCTGCAAACATGGAACAATATCCAGTGTAGTAGTCGAGCTCTGAGAGGCTGAAATAGTAGCTGGTGAGTTAAATACACCGGCAGTGCTGACAGAGAGACTTCAGCAGTCTGCATGTCAAAATTTGGTGACATGGATGCGGTAGACCACGCGTAAAAGTGGGTAAAATTTAGTGAAGTCATCCAAAATGGGTGAAGAGGCCATGAAAGACGGATCGGTGGAGGATCCCCATGCTAGAGAGGGTACATGCAAAGATCTGATGGCGTTGGCAGATGATAAGCAGTGAGAATAGCGGTGAGGTAATTCTCTGATAATTCTAGAGGAAGATTCATAAGAATTTGTAGCAGGTTGCTCACATTGATTGTTAGAGAAGATGTTGATTCTGGTGTCATAACATCTGCAGCAACATCGTTCTGTGTCGTATCTAATATTTGAACATTAGTCACAACATGAGGTGTTTTCTCTAAAGCTGCAGTGTTCAGGCTATATAATTCAGACTTCTTAACCCATTGCCTTTTCACTCTCCTGTCGAGAGAGCTTACAGTTCTTCCCTCCATGAAATGACGCATACGACTAAAGCATTTTTTCTCAGAATGACCAACAATTCTGCAATATACACACATTGGACTTTCACATTTGATAGTTTTCTTTAACTTCTTCTTACCATCATAGCCCTTGTGCTGATCAATTTTCTCAAGTTCCTTCTTGACTTGTATCCTTTTTGCAGTAGAAATGTTATAATTAAATCCTCTGTTATAGCCCACTCCAGTACAATCTCCTGAAATCTTACCCATGTTCAAGATATCATCCATCTTTGCTTTTCCTGAAATCTTACTGGGTTTTTATTGACCGAGCCATGGCCACTCAGCTGGCGCAGAGCTCCGTCCTTCCGAGGGACTGCTCCGTCCTTGAGAGGGCTCCTTCCAACTGATTGATGGACTCCTTAGTCTGGCAGCTTCAGCAAGTTGGTCGCTCTGTTACTTTCAATTCTGCCTTGTGATTCCCCTCACTCACCTCTTTCGTTTTGCATGTCAATGCGATGGCTGTTGAGGCGCAGCGTCGGACGGCCCAGGCGTCCAACCTCGAGGAGTCTCTGCTGCGGGAGCACTTGAGGGCTGGGGCGGCCAAGGTGGCGGCCGAAGAGGCCTGCATGGAGGCCCCGCAACTGCGACGTTGTGTGGACGAGCTTTCTTCCGAGGTGCTGGACCTTCAGGGGGCATTGGCCGACTCTCAGAGGTCGGCCCGGGAGGCGGACGATGCATTCCGTCGGGAGAGGGCCGAGGCGGAAGATGCGTTCCATCGGGATAGGCGCGAGCTCTGGAACGAGCTTGGGGCCCTGTGTCAGGCACTGGCCGTGCATCCTACCTGGCTCGTCGAGGAGGTGGAGAGGGGCTATGAGGGGGGTCCTAAGGCCGCGGATTGCAGAGGCCCTCAGGGAGGCCTTCGACACCTACGAGGACCTCTTGGCCCCGAGGATTGTGGGGGTCTTCCAAGACTCTTTCCAATGGTTTGAGGATCGTGTTCGACCGTCACTTTCCCGCCCTCAACCAGGTCTCGAAGACCCTCCACGCTCCGAGCATGGCGAGGTGCCAGGAGATGCCTCCCCCAGGGCCCCGGGCCCCTAAGCCCTATTTCTTCCTTTTTGTTCCCCTCCCTTGCCTTGTAATGAAGAAAAATATTTTTGGTGTATGAAGCATTGTCGTAGGTCCTTGTTTCTCTTTGTCTCCTGCTATGTTCCTGGTTGTCTGGGCTTCCTACTGACAGAACTGTTTTGTAGAGGATGAAGACTCTTGAACATTTGGGCCGCAGTTGTGTTCGTTCCGGTTGGGGAGGTGATCTGCCGATGTCCCTTTATCATTCGTCTTGAGTGTGAATGGTCCTCGGGACACTGTGCCGATTCTCGGCCGACCCGCTGTGGCTTTTCCCTCGTCCACGATCCTCAGGCCAATCGGGTGACTGCCTTGCAGATGGATGGGGCTTGCCATCATCTTACGTTTGGTCGGAGGGTCGGCCTGCTGGGGGAGTCACCCACAGCCTTTCGGCTGATCGGATCAACTGAGCTACTGGGGGAGGTATCCCCGGGCTTACACCCAACCGATGTTCCAACCCGCTGGGGGAGTTGCCCCCAGCCTTACGGGCGGCCATGTTGATCTACCAGCTGGGGGAGTTGCCCCCAGCCTTAGGGTCGATCGGTCAGCGGGGGGAGCTACCCTCCGTCTTACGACGAACCAATGATCCCGCCTGTTGGAGGAGTTGCCCCCAGCCTTACGGACGGGCCTAGTGATCGGCCCGCTGGGGGAGTTTCCCCCAGCCTTACGGTCGATCGGGTCGGTTGGTCAGCGGGGGAGCTACCCCCGGCTCACGGCCAACCGATGATCCTGCCTGGTGGGGGAGTTGCCTCCAGCCTTACTGACTGGCCTAGTGATCAGCCCGCTGGGGGAGTTGCCCCTAGCATTACGGTCGATCAGGTCGGTTGGGCAGCGGGGGAGCTACCCCCGGCTTACGACCAACCAATGATCCCGCCTGCTGGGGGAGTTGCCTCCAGTCTTACGGACAGGCCTGGTGATCGGCCTGCTGGGGGAGTTGCCCCTAGCCTTACTGTCGATCGGGTCGGTTGCTCAGCTGGGGAAGCTACCCTCCTGCTTACGACCAATCGATGAACCCGCCTGCTGGGGGAGTTACCCCCAGCCTTACGGACGGGCCTGGTGGTTGGCCCACTAGGGGAGTTCCCCCCAGCCTCCCGTCCTTTCAGCATCACGATCCCTCCCAGGGATGATTTCTTATCCGCTCCGCAGTCGATCGCCAAGAATGATTTAGTTAGAGAAAGCAGATCTGTACTAACACGGTTCTCTTTTCATTTCTTGAACCTGGGTGTACATTTGGAGGAAAGTAAAAAACGGGGGAGGCGCGGACAAGCTAATCTTGCCCAAATGAGGTTGCGGCTGTTAGCCCTGTCCACTCACTCGATGATACGCATGGCGGCCTGAACCACATTCACCTTCTTCCCCTTGTCCACCTGCTTGGACGTCCCCTCCTGGGGGTGGTGGTTGAGTCGTTGACGAAGTTCTTCAAGTGGCCCCGGCTGATCAGCTTCTCTATATCCTTTTTAAGATGCCAGCAGTCATCGGTGTCATGGCCATTGTCCGTGTGATACTTGCAATATTTCTTCTCGTCCTTTCCGCCTCTCTTCATCCTCGAAGGCGGCCTGTCGAAGCGCCCCTCCTTCTGAGCATCTGCGAGGACAACGTCCGGGGCGGTATTCAGCTTGGGGGTCGTGGTTCCTCCCTGCGCTGCTTCCTTTTGGCTCTCTTCTCCTGTTGTGGGTTGTCTTGGCCACGGCGATTGATCACGTCGTGCTTGGATCCCTGTCTAGCCCCCATTGGGTGACTTACATCCTCTGCGGCCAGTGCTTCTTCCGTCAGCATATAGCGCTCTACCCAGGCTATGACCTCGGTGAGCTCTTTGGGTGGATCGTTGTGCAATGACGTTTTCAGGCCCCGGTGTCGGAGCCCTTTCTTCGAGGCCGTTTTCACGACCAACTCGGGGCAGCTCTCTACATTCAGTCGCTCCGCGTTGAAGAGATGCATGTAGCACCTCAGGGTTTCTCCAGGACCCTGCATCACATTGAACAGGATTTCTGAGACCGGTTTTACCTGACACCCAGCCATGAATTGTTTGCAGAATGCTGGGAGAGGTCCTCGAAACTGTCAGTGGAACGGTTGGATAGACTATAGTACCAACTCCGGGCCGATCTCCGGATGGTGGAATAAAAGCCCCTGCAGAGTAGGGTGTCGTCGGCCCCTTGGAATGTCATGACCCCCTCATAGTCCATCACGTGGTCTTCTGGATCGCCCGTGCCGTCATACTTCTCCAACGTCGGCACCTTGAATCTAGAGGGTACCCATGCCTCAGTTATCCTTTGGGATAGCGGACACCGGTCGCCTCTTTCACCCCCGGGCGCCCTTCTGTGCTCACATAGTGGTTGACCGATCGCGGTGAACGAGCGAGGTCGCGCCGGGGGCTCGCCCCAGTCCCAGGCTAGCTGGGGACGGGAGTTGGTCGGCGGGCGTTCCTCTTCTCTCTCTGGTATTCTCGTTTATTCAGCCGTCCTCGACGGGGACTTTCGCTCCGGCGGGGTTGGTCCCCCGAGGCTCGGCGTTTCGGTCGGTCGCCGATAAATTGAGCCTGGTCGCCGAGACGAGGCGGTAACCGATTTGCCTTCAGCTTGCTCGGGGCCCATCCCGTTCCCCTCGCGAGGCGAGGTGCGAGTGGGGGATCGCACTGGGACGATGCCCGACATGGTAAATCGCCGTTCCGGGTTGGTTGCTCCATCCCCGTGGTCGGTGACCACCGCGGATCGTATAGGCTGGCGGTGGCCTCCCTGCTGGTGGGCCCCTGCCGTCCCATCTCCCTGGATGGACGGGTTGCCGACGAGCTGTTGAATCGTGGCAACCAACGTCTGGAGGTAGACGTTGGTTTCCTGGGCAAAGAGACGGAGCTGCTCTTGGGTTACCGATCGGTAGTTGCCTGTCCCCTCGGTGGTGTGGCTGTACTGGTTCTCGGGAGGGACGTAATCATCCTCCCCTGGATAGGGGGCAATCGCCCCAAGTCGTTGCAGACTGGTTCCATTCTGGTGGTTTTAACGTGGGATTGTTCGGTTCCCACAGACGGCGCCAGATGTTTACGGGTGTTTTCTCACCACTGGGTCGTTGACCGACGACTTGACGGTCAACGTGGTCAAAGGGGTCGGTCGGATCCCTTTGGTCACATCAAGCGCGTGTGCTCTAGGCGTAGGTTGCACGAGGAGTGAGGACGAGTGGGCTCTTCGTCCTTAGTATCGGACCTCGGTCAGCGAGGAGCAGAGGAGAAGCCTCGGCACCTAAATGGGCGCTCGGCCTCGGTCGGTCAAGTTCTGAGGGGTAGCCTCGATGCCTGAATTATCCCTTGACCTTGTTTGATGGCGATGCTCGCTAGTGTCGAGCGGGCTTGATGTTGTTCGCGCCTCGCCTTGGTGAGTTCCGCGATGAGGGGTAGCATCGGCGCCTTGAGTCCGCGTTGTCCTGAATAGACGAAGTAACTCGTCAGGGGAGCCGGACCTTGATTCCGGCCAAGTCCCCTCTGATGCCTAAGTCAGAACGGATCTGAATGATGCTCGGCGGGATCGGTACGACTCGGAAGGTGGCCAGCACACGTATCCTCAGACCGAGCTATGGGAGGAGAGAAAATGGGGAAAGCAAGGTCTGTTTATGGAATACCTCCGTTGTTGATCTCGGGGATTCCATCCTCCTCTCGGTTGCCTCCATAGTCCCTTTATAGGGTTCGGCCCACGATCGCCCCCAATCCACGTCCCCTGACTGCTCTCCACTCACGCCCCCGTGATCCGCCTCCATAAAGGCGTCTGCGTGCGTCGTGGGGGGGATGGGACGATTAATGGGCTTCTTAATGGTCATTAAGGTGCCACGCTTTTAGGGGAACGGTTATCTTCTGCGAGCATGGTCGAATCGTGTGTATGTCGGGTCACGGCTGGTCCGACTCCGAGTCCTTTCGTGGGCCTCGTCGGATGAGCCAAATCCCATTCGTGGGCCTCCCGCCCTTGGTTTGGGCTTGGGCCTTTTGCTCTTGGGCCTCTCCAAAATAGTCGTATCAATATCATATTTTGAAAACAGTATTTAACTGAAAAATTGATACACACAAAAAAACAACCTTGAGAAGAAAAACAAACAATTTGCAATAAAGAAATGGATTACAATCATTGATAATCGGAGCCTTGTGAAGTGTATACTTCTTTAGAATTACACTAGCACAATGAATTAAATCCAAGAGACAATCAA
This sequence comes from Scilla litardierei, assembly GCA_030789695.1. Taxonomy (NCBI): domain Eukaryota; kingdom Viridiplantae; phylum Streptophyta; class Magnoliopsida; order Asparagales; family Asparagaceae; genus Scilla; species Scilla litardierei. The sequence goes on from CM061141.1 coordinate 103,209,979, forward strand.
AACAAGGCAAAAACTAAGTACATGGCTTCCCAAAAGAGCAACTGAGCACACCGGCGTCCGCAGTAAGAAGAGGCACCATCACCCCCTGAGCAACACCAAACCTCTGCGACATCGAATACAACGGAGCGCAGCTCCCCCATCCCGACGGCACAAAGTATGCACCATTCAGGAACACATCTTTCGCAGACCTCCACTTCCAGTCCTTCCAGCCTCCTTCCTCCCTCTTCGTCACCTGTTGCAATGAGTGTCAATAACATGCACGTCCGCTCATGTTGCTTATTTACGGCAGACAGGGATATAGACATAGGGATTGGGTTGGCTTCTACGCAGGGGACGTGGATTGTTCCATCAGTCATTTATTTGTTCTTTGTGGGTCCCACACGCAGTGAGGGAGGGGAAAAGGAGAAAAATAGGTTGGTGACGGGGCCACAAAAAACAAAAAAAGGTCTGGTGGAACCGTTTACGTCACGTTGGACGATCACAAGGTTCTACGTGCGTAAGAGCCAACCGGATCCCATAAACATATGGCTTACTTGTTTGTGAACCGAATCCTTGGGAGCGTAGTAGTAGTTTCCCTCGCTTAGGATGGTAGGGTTGGAGCTCCCCCCTATCGCATACATCTCCCATGCATCATACCTGTTGTTCGCTACGTGGGCATAGCCTGTTCTAACACTGTCACAGGTAGTAGGTAAGTTGAAACAAGACTATACGATTCAAGCTTTGTTTGGATAGAGAAACCAGTGATCGATCTTCACTCACCGAGGCATCCTCTGGACTAAATTCGGCCCGAAATGATTGAAAGCAACGGTGACTTTCATTCTCTTGTCTTCAGCCAATCCATCTCTATGCCCGAACAACATTACCTTATCATGGTCGGAGAAATAGTTGTTAGAGATTGTGATGGCCGTAGACCCATGGGTGACATCGACGAGCCCATCATAAGCACGAGAGAATGTGCAGTGGTCGATCCACACATGGGAGGATGCCATGACGGTGACGGCGTCGCCGTCCGATCCCTGACGGCCTCCGACGTGGGCCTCCGAGTTCCTAACCCACTACAAAAAAGTGAGTTTCTTGTGACCAAACTTAGTGTCGACTTAAATTTGCTGACACTAAAAGTATACTTTTAGTGTCGGTAGAAGAAATTCGACATTAGAAAAGCCATTTTTTCGATTCCTACATATATGCCGACACTAGAGCTCATATCTTGTGTCGATCTTAAGTTGTCGACACAAGATGATAAATTGTTGACACTAGTAGGTGATTTTCTTGTGTCGGTTGCAGATGTCGACACTAAAATGTATACTTTCTAGGGTCGACCTTGGTGATCGACACTAGAACGTATACTTTCTAGGGTCAGCCTTGTTGGTCGACACTAAAACATATACTTTCTGGGGTCAACCTTGGTGGTCGACACTAAAACCACTACTAAAAATTTGACTTTTGCCAACATTTTTATGCCGTCGTTTTAAAGAAACGCTGGTAACTGTCTATTTGTGTTTCGACATTTATCAGCGTTTATATAAACGACGGTAAATGTTGGACTTTCCCCGGCGTTTATAAAGACACGGGTAAATACTGGACTTTTTCCAGCATTTCAATAAAAACACTGGCAAATACTGGATTTTTTCCGACGCTTCACTAAAACCGCTGGCAAATATTGGTCTTTTCCTGACGCTTCACTGACAATATTGATTCTAATGCATTTTAATCGGGACCCTTTACTCTGTCCTCCCACATGCGGTGGAGATCTCGCCTCCCCCAATCTCTCCCCCCAAAATTTTCACCAAATCTCCACCAAAAAAATTTCCCGCCGTCTCCCCCCAATCTCCCCCAAAAATTCCCGCCGTTTTCCCCCAATCTCCCCCCTTATTCACTCTTCTCTTTGCCCTCCACCCGCCCGCCACGCCACCACAACCTCATAGCTTCTGCAGCTGCAAAAACCCAATCCAAATCTCCCCCCGATACTGCCGATTAGGTCAATCGATCATCCTATCCCTAGCTTTTATTTTAATTCTTTTGTATCTGATTTCTTGAAAAAATTTCAATTTTTTGAAGGATTAGAACAAGAAGCACCATCATCTGGATACTGCTAACATGTTGAAAGGCCTTGGCGATTCTATCACCAACATTTGCTCCTCATCGGACTGCCAGATTCTTGGCACTAGTAAGTTTGCCTACTTGTCTATCTTTTGTTAGGTTTTATTGAGATTGTTTTTCCTATTCTTAGATTTGAGATTTGAACTGTGATGCAATTGCCGCATATGCTGACGGAATGATGAAGGTGTTTTGGATTGACGATGTTTAAAGTAAAAACTTCCAATACGGCCTTTTCTGATTTTATCTTTACTGAATTTTTAGTATTGTTCCAATTCATTGTATTTATAAGACTATTAAACTGTGCAGGAATTGATCAAACTTAATGTTTAAAGATGATATTGAAGGACTGTAGTTTTAAATAAGTTATCTTATCAATTTCATATGCCATGTATTTGAAGGCAATCATACTTTCCCATCACATAATTATATACCACATCAAGTATCCGAAGGCATGCATGATTTGTATGAAGTCATGTTCACATCTTTTTGTTGGTTTTTTGCCAAATGAAAAAAAATGAATGGGTTGTAGTCTTCAATAAATTTGGCTTATAAGGATCTATCCTCTGATGTCAATATTTTTTATCTTTTTATCTTGCAATTTTTACCATAATTTATCCAGAACAAGACAAGTTATCAACATCCATATATAATTGCATGTTCATCTCCATATTAATCAATCCATACCTCTTCTCTAAGCTTACTTCATCCATAGATACTAATTGCATGCTCTTTTTAGGGAATATGAGGTGTTTGCATATAATTGCCCATTGAACTTGCAAATCTTGTTCAACTTGTTGTCAAGGTATGGTTATTAATTAGTTTGTGTAATTTTTCAACAATCATAAAGAAAAACAAAGTCATATTTCATACTCTATCTTCCACATAATTCTTTATTATCCAAGACGATCAATAACAGAATAATTTTTAATTTGTAGACAGGTTTTTATATATGTGTATACAGATTTCTGTATAAGAAATGGAATTGTTTTGTATAATAAATGGTGAAGAAAACAACGTATGGCTGGTAGATTCTGAATGAGGTGAAAGCTATTTGGCTCCGCAATCCTAAGGATGTCACTGATGAAGAATATGCAAAATTCTACCATTCTGTCGCAAAGGTGAACCGTTGGCAGGAGTTAGAAATTTATACTGGGCTACTTGCAGATTCGTCTCTTTAACTATGGTAATATTTGCATCACAGGATTTCAGTGATGAAGACCCTTTAGCTTGGACGCATTTTAACGGGGAGGGTGATGTAGAGTTCAAGGCAGCTTTTCATTCCACCTAAGGTTCCCCATAATATCTACGAAAGCTATTATAGTAACAAATCCATATTGAAGTTGTATGCCAAGCGTTTGTTCATCTTGGATGAATTTGATGACCTCCCCAAAATATCTTAGCTTTTTGAGGGTATGATTTTGCTTACTAATTTTTAATACTGTTCAAAATTATTGCACTTATTGTTGGAGTTTCAGTTCTAATATACTCTCTTCTTTACAGGGACTAGTTGATTCTGACACACTACCGCTTAATGTATCACGTGCGATGCTTCAACATCATAGTAGTTTAAAGACAATCAAGAAGAAGCTGGTCTGCAAGGCCTTGATATGATTCGTCGAATTGCATACGCGTATCCCGACGAGCATAGTAACAAAGATACTAGAGGTATGCTTTTCGACACCATTTGCATAATTCCAAACTGTTATCATAAACTATGTCCATTGATGCTTTGAAATTAGACTTAGAGAAAGACGATGAGAATGATGAGAAGAAAGGTCAATATGCTAAGTTCTGGAAGGAGTATGGTAAATCCATAAAGCTTGGAATCATTGAGGATATATGGAATCAAATTTAGCTCAATGCTTGCCAGCAAGCATTAGAACATATGCCTGACAAAATATCTTACCTCACTGATGGCCAAGCAGAGTGAAGAACCAGGGATATGAAGCAGAGTGAATACGTTTATATCTAGTTTGAAGATTGTGATATATTGGAGAAATAATTATGTTTGATTCTGCAAATTGACTAGGATATGAAATAATTTGCAATTATTCAATAATATATTGGAGGCTGGTATTTGTTACCAGTAAGGCAGGCAGGCAAATAAGGTATAAATAAGTCGCATTGAAAGCACACACATACATAGAGTCCAGACATCCATCTCTTTTTGTTGCATGTGGCTGTACGGATGTTAACTTTTCTTTCAATAAAGAAGAGGACGAGCCATCAGTAGCTAAGCTGAATTGAACTTTTTTGATTACAATTATGAAATGATAATGCTTATTGTTGCAAAATGTATTTCCTCTTGATCCCTGATATTCTGTAAATGTCATATGCCAGAACACTTAAGCATCAACATGCATGACAGGGAATAACACTTAATCGATTTGTAGCTAATGCTTCTCGAAGCATGCATGGGCAACTGTAGCTTTACTCTGTTGCATTTATTTTGCATACATGAAAATTGCACCCATATTAGTGCATAATGTATGGTATACCTCACATATAAAAAGATCCTTTTTGGGTTGATCCTCAATGAGAGAATGTATTGATCCTCAATGAAAATTGCACCCATATTAGTTGATCAATTGGGGTGTTTTTCTGGTTACATCTATTAGTTTTCATTTGTTCTTGTATTCAGTATTTTTTTTTCTCTCGACAACTTCATGCATTGTTATTAAAGGGAAAACTCCGAGGGTAGTTGAAAACCTGAAGCACTTATATTGTTATTGTGAGTTCCAAGCATGTCTCTGTTACGAAAATTCTCTCTTCTACATTATATTGAGCTGTAGAATGAATTACTGAATTTTGCACAGAATCGGCTTGTCATTAATTACTCAGTTTTGCACAAAATTCTTTCAACATATTGTCTTTGTAGATTGCCAAGATTTCATCCATTAAAATTCGTCTATTAAGTATCGGACATAAGTTTTAAATTTTCTTTTTCTTTTAGTTTTATTGGATCATTTGATTAGAAACGATGAATTCAATCTTGGTTGCACGAGCACGACAAGTCCACCATGGACACAGTACGTCGACAGACAGAACATACCAAAAAATACATATGTCATGTCTCCGATACATTTCTGACATGATATGGTTTTGTTATAGATGTCTCCGTGTTACTTGAATTTCAGTCATCAAAATTTTAGTTTGTGTTTCCTTGCTACATCTGATGCATATGATATACATATATGCCCACATACACACATGTAGTCACATCCAATATCCTTGTTTTCTAATTTTTAGGATTGTGTGCATTGCGTTGTCCCTGTTGTATTCATGTGGTGTTCCCATGCCCGTCCTTTCTAGGTTACCTATATTGCCTCATGCTGACTGGACATTGAATGCTTTGACTGTAATATGATAAACAAACTTCCATCATGCAGCTGTGTCTCATGCATTGTAAATCCTGATCAGTCCATCTAAATGAAACAACAAAAACTTCATTTGTTAATAAGGTTCTGATGATGTGTGCATCTTTCAGCTGTCTCATGCGTCATATATTGTTATGTTCCTGTCAGAAACTTATAACCTCAATTTTGGGATGTAGTTTTCTGTTTCCTTCAGCTATATGCTAATCGAGAAGCAGATAAAGAAGTTTATATACATAACTAAGATAACCAATGCAACATCTCTCTGTTTAGTTGCAAGCTTGTTCTGATGATGTGCACATCTTTAATTCTCTTCATCAAGCATATTCTTATTGATTCTTAAACAAGCAAATATTCTGATATGAAAGATACATTTAGTGCTTACACTTAGTATGAGTGCTTATGCAGGTTGATTGAAGAATGCTGGGATGCTGATCCTGCAATTAGGCCCACATTTTCGGGGATAATAATTCGAGTGGACAAATTATACAACACCAGTGCAAAACAAGGGCGGTGGAAGGATAACTTCAAGCTTCGTTGGTAATTTTCTCAGTTATTCTCTCAACATATTGTCTTTTAGCTTGCCAATCACTTGTCTTTAATTTTCAGAACCAAATTGTTGGCCTCCGAGATTGAGGTTTGAATTTTGTATTTCAATCACTTGAGAAATATCAATATTCCTTGACTGTCCTGACAAAATGATCTGGAATTCCAGGGAAAAATTATTAATTTAGGCACCAGGCTGATTCTCATTTAGTTCGGTGAGCAGGTCTCTTAACTTCCCATTGTATTGTTGCTAGTTTATTTGCTAAGCCGACACATTGATTTGCTTCAAGCTGATTGATCATCTTTTGATATGGAATGCAACCAATTGGCCCCACATTTCCAACCACAAATTTACGGGCATCAAGTGAATAAATCCTCTGTAACAAAAAAGAGAGCATGTTAATAGCTTTCTACAAATTCATAATAGAGAGCATAGCCACTGGTTCAGCATTCAAGAATTACACCAATCAATAGTGAAGATGTGGATAAGTTATCAAATATGTACAAATACTATACCAGTAAGTTCTTAAAATTTTTGAGTTGAGTTTATGAAATCAAGGCACTATGTTTGTGTTTATGAAATCAAGACATTATGTGTGTTTAGACTTTATTTTCTTTCTTTTTAGTTGACAGAAGATTTGGTAGGATGCATCATTAATGTTATAACTCTGTCGTTTTTTAGTTTTGCATGATGTTTATTGTTGCATTATGATTTTAGTGCTATGATGATGATACCTTCTACATATGTGAGAAACATGCTTATTTGTATTCTATATATTTGAGAAACATGCTTTCCTTGAATAAGTGCTTCATGTGAGAGTTTCATAAATTTTGACCATACACATCATTAGATGTATGCATGTTTATGACAAAATGGAGATCTGCATCATTATACTTTAATCCTCATATATACTGCACTAGAGAAGGATTTATTTAAATGTGATTTCAGTTCAGTAGGAATTTAGGATATTTGTGTAGTAGTGTTGGTTCTCTGCATGAATGCTGGGCTAATGGCATTTTAAGTTTTTCATTAACTTGCAATTGTTTCCAACTTTTGAACCGTGAAGATCAGTTTCTATATTTACTCCACCGCTAGGTACATATTTAATATTTATATTCCATATTTACTGTTTTTTGACATGTTACTAGAACTCTTATAATAACATGTGTGTTCTTTAACTTATTTTCATATACTTTGTTTGTTTGTAGGGTTAGAGTTATAGAGGATTTGAATATACTTTTTGGTACATATGCTTAACAAGAGGATGCTCCAGAGGACTTGAAGATACTTTTTGGTGATATAAGGGCAAGGAGAGATGATATATTAAAGGTTGAAGATACATTTTGGTGAATACAAGGGCAAGAAGATACGTTTTGGTGAATGCTTGTATTTTTTTTTGAAAAATAATGTTGGAACTATTTTGATTAAGAGAATGTTTGTATAATGCAAGTAATGAATACTTCCTACTTTCATTTATCCATTTTATTGTATCATTTTTATTTATGAACATGGATTTGAAAAAAATATGAATTTGAAATTGCCTAGCTTCGGAAATTAGCTTTTGCGTAAACATGTTTTTTTTTGTCGACAAACTGTGAACTAGTGCCAATAATCAGTTATCTCGAATCTATTTTTTTGTGTCGGTTTTTGTGGACACTAGATGGCATATGCTGTAGTGTCGATTTATTCCCACACAAGAATACTTGTTTTAGTGTCGACTTGTTACGTCACTAGAACCTTACTCTAGTGTCGAATTGTTTCGTCACTAGAACCTAACTCTAGTGTCGACTTATTTCGACACTAGAACAATACTCTAGTGTCGACATTATCCGTCACTAGAATGTTACTCTAGTGTCGACTTACTCTGTCACAAAAACCTATGTTGTTGTGTCGGTCTCAATGTCGACACTAAAACCCGGTTTTACTTCTAGAGACGCCCCTTTAGGTGACGGTCCGTCACTAGAAAAAAACCGACACTAGAACCCTATAGTGTCGGTTTTTACCCTTTTAGTGTCGAAATTGTTGGACACTAGAAACGCTTTTTTTTGTAGTGACCCGACCGGATTTCCCTCGCGCGCAGTGATGGATGCTAAGCCCATGGAGTATGACATGGCTCACGTCCTGGACCGTTATGCACGGCCCATAAGCAATCTCCACCTTGGCCCCCCTCCCGTCGATGGTCTTGAAGCTGCTCACCATTAGCTCGTTCTTGAGCCTAATGACCATGTCTCTCTTGAAAACGATCCATAGGGGCTTGGACAGGATCGCTCCGTATCGGAGCGTGCCAGACTTCGGGCTGACCGGGTCGTCGGACGGGTCGGTGACGGTGTAGATCGTGCCGTATTTGCCTCCCAAGGCGGCCTTGCCGAAGCCGACGGCGCAATCGGCCAACGACTTGCGGTTCGAGGACCACTTCGGGTCGGACCGCCAACACGAGTCGATCGGGTTCATTATCTTCTTGGTGTACGCTGGTGTTTGGTAAGAGGTGGTCGGGTAGTAGGAAGCCCACACATTGGAAGAGGAAAGAAAGAGCATAGCATAGCATAAGAGTAGGCAAGTGGGTGAAGAGATGGCCATCTTTTTTTGTGTGAGCTTGGCCAATGGATGGAGGGAAAATATGAGTTCAGTTAAATAGAGGAGAAACTTGGTGCAAATGCAGTGAATGTGGCTATCACGACTTTAGTAATTAAATCAAATGACAGTTTTTAAGTTAAGTTCTTGGTAAGATTTTGGTGGGAGATTTTTAGGACGTGAGTGCACGAGGCATGTAGTTCAGCAAAACGTAGAACATCAAGAACGCATTATCAGCATCCCTCGGTTTAGGTTTAATTTACAAAGCCTACACTAAACTAATAACATATTTTATAATATTACTTTTAATTTTAGAAATTAATCAAGTAAGCATATTATAATTAAATCTGTGAATATTTCAATTCAGTTTTTGTACATTAAGCTCTTGATTTATGAATAAACAAAGCAATCTTACTGGCACATTTTCATTTGATTTGCTTCATTTTAGGTCCCCTCTTTGAAAATTAAACCTTCATTTTGGATGTTGGCAGTTGCAAGTGTTGGATCATGTAAACGGCAAGTAGAACACTAAAGGGGTGTGAATATAGTATTTAACAACTAAAGCTTTGACTTAAATAAATCAATCTAGCTTTACCAAAGAAGTCAATTAGAATTGCCAAATTGATTCTTAATCAACAATATCACAACTTGCAAATATATAAAGCAGTGGAAAGATAAAGAACAATTGTAAGAGTGAAATAGCACAAGAGAGTGAACACAAAGTGAGCAAGCTAACACAAAAGATTTATCATGGTTCATCCACCCTGGGCTACGTCCATTCTTAAGGCACCCCATGGATTTAATCCACTAAACACTCTCCAATCGAGAGAAGATTACACGTTTCCCTTAAACAAGAGGACTTTCCAACACGATTTACAACCATACGTCTTCACAAGAGGATTTTTACCACCTCACCAAGTGAGGATTTTCTCAACACCACCACCTCAAACAAGTGAGCATTTTAAAACTTACCACCACAACACTTATGGATTTCCAACTTACACTTTTTCGAATTAAAGTACAATCTTCTATAGCCTTTTAATTGAAGCTTGAGTGTGAAAGTGTGGCTAAGGAGGACTTCCTTGATCTCAAGATAATTAAGGATTAAAGCCTTAGGGGATCAAAAAAGAGTGGCCAAAATAATTGCTTAAAAGCTTTGAACACATCGGCCAAGTGATAGGTTTTTGCTTTTGGAAATTTTTGAGCACAAGAGAGCTTGAAAACTTGTTTTTCTTGTTAAAATTTTCTCTTAAAAGATTCCAAAATCTCAGATCAAAACATATATATATATCTCGTAAAAGTGGACAAAACAGATTACTCGAAATGCCTTCACAACGATAAACATGGCTAGTAAAAATTTTGCAGTTATTGACCAACAACTAATTACTACTCGACTAGAGTTCACTCACCAGTTAACTAGTTAGCAGATAATCCACTAATTGTTGAATTAGGATTGAATAGTTCAGCAATGACATGAAGAGATGAAACAGTCTGTAAAAACTAGTCAACTATAATTATCTTCCTAGTTCACTAGTGCATATGACTTAGTCGACTTGATCCATAACTGTAGTCGATTACTTTCCGACATGCTGCGAGCCAATTTTCAGGCATAGTAACTAGTCGACTAGACAACATATGAAGCTTAGGATTTGATCTAAAATACTTAGAAAATGCTTTTGAAAACCTTTATAAAATTCTTAAAATCTTCTAAGGTATTTTATAAGTGTGTGCAAGCTTAAATATGAAACCTTTAACATTCTAAAGACAAGTACAAAAAATACATCAACTCACACAATCCTGGAGCTTTTGATGTGTTCTTTGTTCTTGAACTTATCTCTTGAATGCTTCCACTTCTTGAGTCTTGGATGAGCTTCTTCATCTTCATAATTGAGCTCCTACTCAACTCTCATCCTTCAGGATTGGGCTTCCTTTCTTTAGCTTATGTAGGATTGAATGAATTTCTGTGACTTGTTTACTTTGTTGGTTTTGTTCATCTTGCCTTGACCATATTGTAATCAGTCTTGTATACCTACAATTATAAATCTCATTAGCACAACTAATTGTTTGCTTATCATAAAAATATACTTAAAGTTAACATTCTTTCCATTTTTTGATGATGACAAACAATTGATACATAAAATATAAAATATTAAAATTTAAATACTTACTCCCCCTGCATAAATGCATAGTTTTAGAAAATATCTTTTAAGCTCCCAATGCATCAATGTACGTTACAAATAAGTACATTTAAAGCATGTAATGTATCATATGTATCATAATTATGCTAACAATGACTGTATGACATATGTGAGTTCAAAATGCCATTCAAACAACCCACCAACGCGTAGCACAACTGGCGTGTGGTTATGCTAGCTTCAAGGAGGTCTCGAGTTCGAATCCCACTCGATGCAGCTGTGTTAAAAATTGGCGAGTGAGAGCTTTGGCTGCCCTTTGCGGGTCCTACCTGGCTCGAGCCGGATTAGTCGGCGCCCAATGTGGTGTCTGGAAACGGGTGGTTAAAAACCAAAAAAAATGCCATTCAAATACCATATCAACATATCAACATATATTTTATATGACTACAATCTATCACCCTTTGATATTATCAAAAAGGGTGACATACATAATATAAGCATGCAAGTTTATGAAGTCTAAAGTGACTCAATATTCAACATTAAGCAATATTCACAATTAAACTTTTTTCTCACTAACAATTCCTAAATCTCTTCTGAATTTTAGAAAAAATATCAATTTTAAGTGCTTTAATGAGAATATCAACTACTTGATGCTCAGTGTGTATATATTTCAATTCAATATCATTCTTAGTATAACGATCATCAAAGAAATGATGTCTAATGTCAATATGTTTAGTTCTAGGATGAAGCATATGATTTTTAGTCAAATTAATTATACTTTTATTATCACAATGAACAACAGCTGTAGGACACTTAAACCCATAATCTGATTAGATTTGTCTCATCCATAGAACCTAGGCACAGACAAGTCCAACAGTTATATACTTTGCTTCTATAGTTGACAATGAAACTGAACTTTGCTTTTTGCTAAACCAAGAAACAAGAAAATGTCTAAGAAAATGACATGGTATACATGTGCTTTTTCTTGTGATATTACAACTAGCATAGCCAGAATCACTGTAAGAAATCAAATCAATTGTGCTATTCTTAGGAAAATATAGACCAAAGTTAGAAGTGGACTTAAGATACCTAAGAATATGCGTTACTGCTCTAAGATGTGATTCCTTAGGGTCTGACTGATATCTAGCACCAAAACAGACTAAACATGACATCAGGTATATTAGCAACAAGGTAAAATAAAGAACCAATCATACCTCTGTATATCTTTTGATCCAAACTTTTCTCATTTTCATCTTTGTCCAAAGATATTGCTGTTGTCATTGCATTGTCTTTCTCAGTTGCATCCTCCATCCCAAAACACTTTAGAAGCGCTTTTGCATAATTGGTTTGGTGAATGAATTAGGTTTCCTCCTTAAGTTGTTTGATCCACAGCGCTAGAAAGAAACTGAGCTCTCTAATGTTACTCATATCAAATTCTTCATGCATCAACTTAACAAATTTTGGACAAATAGTCTCATTAGTAGAAGTAAATATTATGTCATATACATAAAATTGAATCAAAATAATATCATTAAGAATTTTCTTAATGAATAAAGTTGAATCAACTTTGTCAACATTATATCCAGAATCTATTAAAATATCTTTAATTTTTCATCCCAAGCTTTGGAGAGAAAAAATGGAATTTGTGGATAAAAATCAGCCCTTTTTCTTAAATATTTCAAAGGAAAGCGAAGAGAAGCAGGAGAGCGTGTAACGGCCGGTACCCACTATTCGTCATACGGCTGTGCATATAGAAATTTCGGGTACTTGATTGGTTTTGTTGCCTTGTATGTGAGTCGTGTTGTTGAGTTGATAGGGCCGTAGCACAATGGTTGCATCCTTAGCAAGCCGACCCCCCTACGTGAGCCCAATTTGGAATTACCTTCGCCTTTGGACCCCGTATCCTTTATACGCTCTACGTGCACGTAGTCTTGTTCGTGCACGTATTTATTTTAGGCTTTGTCTATAACCAAACCCTATAGTGTGATATGCCGTTGTGACCCTCTCGAAAAGTATTAAATTGTGGAATTGAGTTGGAACGTCATTTCACGAGTCGTTCTCCCACGATTTGACTTTGTTTGACGAGACGTCACGAATTTCACTTTTGTCGTGAGTCATTTTTATCTTTAGTTTCGTTTCTTGTCATCGAAATTGTGATCCGTCTTCTCTGTCTTCTTTCTCTCATCGTCCCGGTCACCCCAGTATTTATCTTACAATTTTGGGCTTCGTTTGATCTACTTTCACTTTTCTCCCCAGTTTAATATTAATTTAACCATAAGTTTTGAGATTTTTCCCTTAAGTAATACTTATTATAATTTTAATCTACCTTGTTATTAGCCTTTATTAATTTCACTTAGTCTTTCCCCCTTTGGGCCGCACCAACTTACACACGCACATAGCTCTATAGCTTATAAAACACACTCATATGTTATAATTCCTGAGGCCAACAAATAACATCACACAGCCAAAGCTATAGGAGCCTAGGACTAGGTTGTGTAACTCCTAGGCCTAAAAACCCTAGTCACGTGCAGCTCTCACCCTAGTAAAAAATACTAATAAAATCCTAACTACTCCTCTTTCTCCCGGCCAACACAAAAGCAAAGCCGCCTCTAAATTTTTCCTGCACGCAGCTGACTCCAAGCGCCCGACTTCATCCCCTCCCTCTCTGGCGGTCATCTCTGGCCATCCATCCGCCAAAAAACCCTCCTCTCCTTTGCATATGCAGCGTAAACCTCCCTAGGGACTGCCGCACATCCCCAGCTCGACTGGGGAAACACGCAGATCCGCCGTCCGCCGGCGTGCTCCCCGTTCTGACGGCCATCACCTGAAGCTCCGGCCCCACCTTCATCACGCAACTCCCGGCCGTCACCCACACCAGTCTGCATCATCATCTTCCCCATTTTTGGCCACCCTAAAGATGCCGAACTCCATTCCTCCACCAAGCAATTCGATCATCTCCCTTGAACACAGTTTGCACAGCCCTCCACAAGGCTGTCGTACCACCCCGCGCAGCATTCCTTTAGCAAACTGACATGCCGAACCTTAAACCATGCCGCACCGCTATCCAACAAACCCCACACAACTACCTGGCTGATCGTACTGCTACCTGGCTGATCGTCGTCCGCTACCACTGTCGTCCGCCGTTGACATCTTCCCTCAGGCCGTTAGCCTCTGAAACAGCGAGTGTTCTCACTGTTTTGTGAGTATTTCGACGTTTCGACGTGTCACTGAGATCTCACCGTACCCTCTCGCTGTTGGGGTCTTCCGACAGCCCCCTACTGCTTCTAGGGGTGTTTTTCGACGTCACGAACATCTCCGACGATGCCCAACGTCGTAGACTCCGCGTGCATCGAACCGTTCGTCTCGGTTTGTTGTTACGGCTCCCCGGAAGTCGTGAAAACGTATACCGACCGCCTACCCGATGATTAGAATCTTGATTCGCTGATTTGGTCGCTGCCCAGGAATTGGCGAGCGTGGAATCTTAATTGGAATCTGAATTTGGAGCGCGTTCTATTTATTCCAACCCCTGGCGTCGCTATCCGATGCCAGGGTAGCTTTCGCGTCGTGTTGAGGCAACGTTTTGCACTCTTAGGATCCCCAACCATTGCCTGTTAAACAAATAAAATTTGGTGTTTTTAATTGTTTAGATTCACTAATCAAGATAACTTAAATTGGGACTGTAGGCTGGTGAACTTGTGCACATAGGTAGTTTGGACTTTTGGGACGGTGTTTTCGGACGTCTGGTTGCAGGCAAGTGAAACTTGCCCGTTGCTTGTTTAGGCCATGTTTTAGGCCACTTTTGTACCGTAGCGTAAAAGAGACTAGGCAGCGAAATGATAGCTGCCTAGACGCCTATTTGATCTAGTTTGACAACGAAACTAGATCCGTCACCTCGCTTGATCTAGCTTGACAACGAAGCTAGATCCAACCCCTTTTACTTGTTTTGTTCATGCTGCCATGTCAACCATGCATTTGTAACTGCCATGTTTAAATTCCTTATCTGTACGCATTTAAATTACAGCTTGCCATGTCATAACATCCATGTCTGATTGTTGCATTCGTAGCACACGCTACTATACTTGTACTTGATTGTCCAGGCTAGGCACTTGCGTTGCAGGCACAACCATATGCCAAATACACCTCCTGGCTCGTGATCCAGAAGCGGGCCATTTGTGTTGGTCAAAAGCCAATGCCCGATACACGTGGATGGGTAGGGTTGAGCGACCACTCAGCGTAGAAGTGTGCCCGTACAGCCACTTCAGCTGTAAGACGTGAACTCTATGCATGGCATGAAAAAGTGACTTGTAAATCCATGTGAATGTTAGTAGCCTTGCTACTCCTGCCATGCCATGCTAGTCGTCTTATTGTACTTGTTGTTTTCCTTATCTGTTGCACTCATACTATAACTGCCATGTCATTGCATGAATTTTAGAACTGCTAGGTTGTTTACTTTACTTTTAGTTTCCTTGCACAAGTCTTTTGTAGACTTGCTGACATGTGCCCCTCTCTCTTTTGGGTGTCACATATTAGACCCTGAGCCAGAGACCGTTGCTGAGGACGAGGTGTTTGCTGATGCCGATCCTGAGCCCACATTTGACGAGGAGTTTGTCGACACTGGTGACCAGTCTTAGAGACTATTCTGAGTTACTTCTGTTTTAGGTTGCTGTTAGTTGTCGGTGCGTAGCTGATCGGCCCCGGATATACACCTAGAGAACGACGTGTAGTTTTACCGCAAGCGCACAGTCAAGTGGCGAGCGGGTATTGGACACGAGGAGGTGGTGTTGGTTCCAATCTATCCTAGGTTGGCTCGACTACGAATGTTTTATTGGTGGAGATGATTATGGAATGATATAATGGAAATGGTGGTGGATGTCGGTGTCGATGATAGAGATGTTGGTCAAATACCGATTCAAATACAATATAATAAAAGTGTCTAGGGCTAGGGAATCCCCACTACGGATCGTCATTAATCCTTGTAAATCGTGAATCTCAATATTACTAGCTTGTGTTGAGGTGAACTAGTCGTAACTGAATATAGAACCAAGCTCACGCTCTCGCGCTATTGCCGGTCTATAGCAACCTAGATTAGGGTACACTCTCGTGCAAACCCTAACCTAAGCCAGTAGCATGAAGATCGACATCATTGTCCAATCGCTTCTCGAGCCCACTCTCGTGCAAACTCGAGTTACGATCTAGGTTGTGATAGTTCGTATTCGTCCAATCTCTTGCAAACGAATATGGGTATAGATTTATAATAAAAATCCTAGCTTTGGTCCAATCTCTTGCAAATCAATTCTAGAAAATTTCGATTATAAACCTAATTCGAATATCTAGGCCTTCCCATCGATAGGAATCCAATCTCTTGCAAACCCCAAATCGATGGAAATTCCTAGCTATCCGTAATAAATCAATCACAACATAACCCCTTTAGCAATTCTAGCAACATAGAGATTCATTCATCACAAATCAGAAATTAGATCCATAGGGTTCGTCCCTTTGCCCTAGAACATCGATTCTACTCAAGCATAGCAATAACGATGGAGAAATCGATAAAAAACATTGCTTGCATATATAAAGATATCAAATTAAAGACTCAAATAATAAGAACAAAGATACTTAGCTTTGATGAGGAATTCCAAACCAAATACAAGCTTTTAGATCCAAGAGGGGGCCTAGGGCATGGCCTAACCTCTAAAAAGGTCTCTAAGAAAACATCATGGAACCCCCTCTAATGACAGCTACAAACCCCTTATATAGCCTCCCAAAACCCTAGCAAGAAACCCTAGAAAACCCCTCAAAATCGTGCCCAAAAACAGCCCTGGCCGCAACTTATAATCTTGGCCCGCCGCCACTCCGGCCGAGTGTGAAAATGACTCGGCCGAGTGGAAATTCCAGCACTGCAGCATTAACTTGCAGAAATTCTCCAGATTTCATCCGACCTCCGATTGGCGCGTTCTTGGCGGCGTTAGAACCTTCATGAAGTGTAACGACTGGTTTTCATGTATCTGGATTTATTATATTATATATATATGTTTTGGTGGATTTTCTCCTCATGTGTGGTTTTCGTCTCCGTAGCTTTCATTTTCGATCGTTTCATCGTGTTTTCTTAGCTTCTTCCTTAGAATCGTCGATTTTGGAATAAGTCATTCGTGACGGGCTTCATATCGGTCATATCTTATTGTTAGATCAAGCCTAGGAGTCTTAGGAATCGATCCCGGAGCTTCGCGCTCCATTTCGGAACTTTTGGTGCACGTTAGCCGGTGTAAGAAGGGGCACCGACCGACTAGATGACGATCCAGTCGGTCAGAAAACCTTCTTGAACCGACTAGTTGTCTTTATAAATTTCTCAGGAGGTACTGTTTATCGTTAGTCGGTCTAAGAACGTTGGTTGACCGACTAGGTTGCAAACTAGTCGGTCGGCAATGCTTCTTTAACCGACTAACTCATTAACTATTTTTGGGTACCAGTTACTGTTCATTCTTAGTCGGTCTAAGTTCATCTTTGGACCGGCTAGTTGTTTACCTAGTCGGTTAAGTTTTGTACTCAGACCGACTAATTCTTAGTTCTTCTGTACAGTCGAGTACTGTTCACTCTTAGTCGGTCAAAGAACGTTCATCGACCGACTAGATCTCAAACTAGTCGGTCAGTAGTTGTTCTTTGACCGACTAACTCTTAGTTCAGGTTTTCGTCTGGGGTTACTGTTTACACTTAGTCGGTCTGCATTGGTCAACCGACCGACTAGTTTCCAAACTAGTCGGTCAGTGGTTGCTCTTTGACCGACTAAACAGTACAGGAAACCCTAGTTTTGCCCTAGCCGCCACCAAACACTATAAATACCCCTCCAAACGTTTTCTTCTTCTTCTTCTTCAACTCTAAACCTAATTTCTCCCCCATTGAGCCCCCTACTACCTAAAACCCTTATTCCTTCATCCCAAGCCCAAAATCCATCATCCAAACCCTCCTTTAACACATTCTACCTCTCATCTTCCTCAAACTTTCATCAAATCCCCAAAATCCACATCAAACCCCATTTCTCCAGATTTTCCCCCATTTCCAGATCTGAGCCGGATCATTCTTCTGTTGCCGTGATTGCTCGGCATCGTTCCTCCGCTTCTTCACGGTAAAACTCGATTCCTTTAATGTTAGCATAACCCATTTGTGTTTTTGTGAAACCCTAATGAAATGAATGTTGTTTTGATGATTGTTTCTCCATAACAGCGACTTCCCCATAGATTAGCGGCCGTGAGACGAACCCTCGTTGATCGTCATCCTCGGTGCTAGGCAAGTGAAACTTGCCACTTAGGGTTTTGGGCCATGTCTTAGGCCATTTGCTCGTTGTAGGCGTAAAAGAGACTAGGCGACGAAATGATACTCGCTTAGACGCAATTTCAGGATCTAGCTTGACAACGAAGCTAGATCCGTCATTTATCATGTTGCATAAAACTACCATGCCATGTTTAATTTCAATTACCGGTACGCGAATTAATTGTCATGTCATTGCATTCTTTAAATATTCCCGTGATTGCGTAGCACACGCTACAATACTTGTACTTCCTGGCTCGTGACCAGAAACGAGCATAATGAGTTGCTAACCCCAACGCTCGATATTGAGGCTAGGTGTCCCCTACGCCAAATACTTCTTGATTCGTGATATAGAAAACAAGCTCCCGTGCGGGGCAACCCTGGCTCATTTACTGGGCTCATGTACAGGGACACTGGCTTGTTTACGTGTGGGATGGGGTAAGAGTTAAGCGGTCATTCAACTGGGAGTCTGCCCGATCAGCAACTGCAGTTGTAAGGCGTAAACTCTGAGTTCTGGGATAGTGTTAAGCGGCCAATCAGCGTGAATGCCAAACCGTTCAGCTGTAAGGCGTAAACATCTACAAACAACTTGAAAGTGACTAGTGAAATGATTGAGATTGTTAGTAGCTTGGCTACTCTTGACTTGTCCCGATAATTGTTCTCTTGTACTTATTGTTTCACCATGTCTTGCTTGTGCACTCATGTTATAACTGCCATGTCATGCATTCTATAACTGCTAGGTTGCTAGTTGCCTTCCTTTTCAGTTTCCTTGCCCAAGTCTTTTAGACTTGCTGACATGTGCCCCTTTACTCTTTTGGGTGACACATGTTAGATCCTGAGCCTGAGTACATTGTTAAGGACGAGGTGTTTGCTGACGCCGAGCCCGAGCCTGTGTTTGGCGAGGAGTACGTGGACACTGTGGACCAGTCCTAGTGTCTTCGTTGAGCTTTTCCCTTTTGTTTTAGATTGCTATTTTGTTGTCGGTGCGTAGCACCTATACTTTGTTACGTTGTTCCTTTTGTTGGCCTTGTTCTGGGCCTTTAGACTCTTTCTTTTAGCCTGGTGGCTTTTCTGGATGTTGAACTTGATTTTCATGTTGGACCTTTTATGAGATTTGAGATTTTATTTCTGTCTCTCCTTGTATTATTATTGTTGTTCCGTTTGTGGTTACAGGGACCTGCTTACGTTTTATTGACGCTTATCGGGTTTGGGGCTTCACAGCTCCACTCTCGTGTGGACCTTCTCACGTCTCGCCTCCATTTTAGGGAAGCGGGGCGTGACAGATTTTGTTGGTGGCCCATGCAGGTCCTCTTCTGTAACTGCGATTATCGGAATAACAATAATAATATTAGAATGTCCAATAAACTAAGTTCGACATCCGAGTCATAAGCTATGAGTCTAATCTGCTTCGTTTTCTGTGTCATTAGATGGCAGGAAGACGATTCACCCGTGGTGGAGGTAGTGGTGCGCCCCCTCATAATGAGGAGCCTGAGCGGGAGCCCACCAATGGAGAGATGATGCAGATGATGCTCCAGATGATGCAGGTGCAGCAGGACGTGCTCCTGCAAGTCCAGAATGCTCCACTTGCTCGAGCTGCCCGGGCACTTCCGGATGCCTCTCGCTCTGAGCAGGGAGCGAAGCAATTTCGGGAGCTGGGTCCCGCATATTTTGATGGTTCTGAGGGTCCTCTGGCTCCCGATAAGTGGATTCGGAACATTGAGGATAATCTGAAGATGGCCAAGATCACCCCGGCTGGATGGGTTGATTTGGCGAAGAGGCAATTCAAGGATAACGCTCGGAACTGGTGGGATGCGGAAGAGAAGATGCTGGTGGAGCCGATAGCTTGGGATACCTTTAAGTCCAGGTTTGATGAGGAGTTCTTTCCGAAGGCTGCTAGGAAGGAGATGCTGCAACGCTTCATTGATCTGAAGCAAGGGAGCATGACGGTGGACTTGTACCACCAAGAGTTCACTAGGCTGAGTCGGTTCGCACCGAAGATGGTGCAGGATGCTGATGAGAGGGCTCAGAGGTTCCTGTAGGGACTTGCTTTGGAGCTCCAGAGTTTTGTGTCTTCCTCTGATCTGGACTCTTATCAGAACATTCTGGTCGCTGCGAGGAGGCAGGAGCTGAACCTGAGTCAGAGGAGAGGACATGTTTCTGGTGCTGGGAAGAGGCCTATGGAGCAGGCCAGGGCGGTGGTTAGGCCTGGTTTCAAGCCTAATCAGCCAGCTCAGTTCAAGAGGCCAGGAGGGCCTATTCAGAAGACTTGCCATTTCTGCGGCAAGCCTGGCCACATCAAGGATCAGTGTAGGAAGTTTCTGGGCCAGTTTTTGGTTTGTGGTGATGCTTCTCTTGTCACGAAGGATTGTCGGCATGCGAATCCGCTGCGGAAGGCACCTGTTGCAGCACAGCCATTGCAACAGCGAGCGTCTGTTCCTGCTGGACGTGGAGCAGCTCTTATTCCACAGAGGCAGGCTTTTTAGCAGGCTATTCTGCCGAGGAGGCAGGCTTTTCTGATGACTGCTGTGGAGAGAGAGGCTGTGGATGAGGTTATCGCAGGTAATCCTCAATCTAGCTGTTACTTTCCTAGCTGGTTTTGATTGTTAGATTGTGTTGTTTGCTTGAACATGATTGTTTGCTAGACTATGGTTTGATTGTTAATTTCTTGTTAGGTGTGGTTTTGGTGTGCACATTTCCTACACGAGTCCTCTTTGACTCTGGTGCATCGATGTGCATTATTTCTCGGAGCTTCGTGGAGAAGCATTCCTTGTCGACGTCCCCTCTTCCCAAGAGTTGGAATATCGTTACAGGGAATGGCGTGGTCTCGGTGCATCTTGGTTGCAAATCTTGCTCGTTGGTGGTCTGTGGACATGAGCTTTACGCTGATTTCATTGTCCACGACATCATCAACTATGATGCGGTCCTTGGGATGGATTGGCTTGCGAGTTTTTATGCTACGATCGACTGTCGGAGGAAGAAGGTGGTGTTCGAGATTCCCGGACATCCAGTATTTGAGTTCAGCCGTGGTAGCAGCTCGCTTGGTCTTGTCAGGTTTCGGGCGAGGCCAGTGGAGGTTGTGGCTATGCAGATGGAGTTGGAGAGGCCAGCTGTGGTGTGGGATTTTGATGACGTCTTCCCCGAGGAGATGTCTGGTTTGCCACCTGATCGAGCTATAGAATTTTCTATTGATCTTATTCCGGGAGCGCAGCTAATTTCGAAGGCGCCTTATCGTATGGCACCCGCTGAGTTGGAGGAATTGCGGAAGCAGCTGGATGAGCTTTTACAGAAGGGTTATATCAACCCTAGTGTGTCTCTGTGGGGAGCACCGGTGCTGCTGGTGAAGAAGAAGGATGGTTCGCGTCGCATGTGCGTGGACTATCGGGAGCTGAATGCGGTGACCATCAAGAATAAATACCCGTTGCCTCGTATCGATGATATTTTTGATCAGCTTGGAGGTTCGAGGGTGTTTTCTAAATTGGATTTGAGGAGTGGTTACCATCAGTTGAAGGTGAAGAAGGGAGATGTTCCGAAGACAGCGTTCAGGACGAAGTATGGACACTGCGAGTTTGTGGTTATGCCTTTCGGTGTAACCAACGCACCCGCAGTTTTCATGAATCTGATGAATCTGATCTTCTACGACTTTTTAGAAAAGTTTGTCGTTATCTTTATTGACGACATTCTGATCTATTCAAAGTCAGTGGAGGAGCATGCCTCGCACTTGAGGACGGTATTGGAGATTTTGAGGAAGCATCGGTTGTATGCTAAGTTTTCGAAGTGCGAGTTTTGGCTGGATAGAGTTACTTTTCTCGGGCATGTGGTGACTGGAGATGGTATTTCAGTGGATCCCGAGAAGATTAGGGCCATCAGAGAGTGGCATGTTCTGTCGTCAGCGTCTGAGATTTGGAGTTTCCTTGGGCTTGCTGGTTACTATCGGCGCTTCATTAAGGACTTTTCCCGTATTGCTGAGCCGATGACCAGATTGACGCGGAAGGATGTACCTTTTGTTTGGTCGGGTGATTTTGAGAATGCTTTTGGCGTTCTAAGGGAGAGGTTGACGACTGCCCCCATTCTTGTTGTGCCTGATCGCAGCGGTGGATTTGAGATCTTTTGTGATGCTTCTGGCAAGGGTCTCGGTTGTGTGTTGCATTAGCACGGACATGTTGTGGCTTATGCTTCTCGTCAGCTTAAGGTTCATGAGAAGAATTACCCGACGCATGATTTGGAGTTGGCTGCTGTTGTGTTTGCTCTTAAGATTTGGAGGCACTTCTTACGGAGTGAGAAATGAAGATCTTCACCGATCACAAAAGCTTGAAGTATATTTTTACTCAGAAGGAGCTCAACATGCGACAGCGTCGATGGTTGGAGCTCATGGCGGATTATGAGATTGATTTGCAGTGTCACCCTGGCAAGGTGAATGTGGTTCCTGATGTGCTGAGTAGGCTTCCAGTGGTGATGATTTTGACCTCGCAGTGGAGATTGCAGTAGGATTTTTGCGAGTCTGGTGTGGAGATTGTTCTTCCTGGGGAGGCTTCTTCGCTGATGTGTATGCAGATACAGTCGACGATTGTGGATCGGATCAAGGCTGGCCAGGCTGAGGATCCGAAGCTGGTGAATATTCGGGAGCAGGTGGAAGCCGGTCTGCGGACTGACTTTTTGATTCATGAGGATGGCTCGTTGAGGTTTGGAGCCAGGTTGTGTGTGCCAGCTGGGGATTTTAGAGAAGAGTTGATGGTGGAGGCACACAGTTTGCCGTATTCTGTGCATCCTGGTGGGACCAAGATGTACCAGGATCTTCGTCTGAACTATTGGTGGCATGTCATGAAGAGGAGTGTGGCTCGGAGTGTAGCCAAGTGTTTGGTTTGCCAGCAAGTGAAGGCGGAGCATCAGCGTACGGCAGGGTTGCTGCAACCGCTTTCGATTCCGGAGTGAAAGTGGCAACACATCACTATGGATTTTGTGATTGGACTACCTCGGAGTCCGAAGCAGAATGACGCGATTTGGGTGATCGTAGATCGATTGACCAAATGCGCGCACTTTATTCCGTTCCGAGTAGAACAGTCCACTGAGGCTCTAGCGAGGAGATATAGGGAGGTAAATTCTTTTACTCTCCGTTTTATTTCTTTTCTCCTAGTTTAGATAGTGATGTAACGTGAATCGTGCAGGAGGTCGTACGACTTCACGGAGTCCCTGTGAGTATCGTGTCGGACAGAGACATGAGGTTCACATCTCAGTTCTGGCAGAGTTTGCAGAAGAGCTTGGGTACGTGTCTAAGTTTCAGCACGGCGTACCATCCGCAGACGGATGGCCAGTCCGAGAGGACAATTCAGATTTTGGAAGACATGTTGAGGGCGTGCATGTTGGATTTCAAGGGTTCGTGGGAGGACCATCTACACTTGGTGGAGTTCTCTTACAACAACAGCTACCAGGCGTCTATTGGCATGGCGCCTTTCGCCGCATTGTATGGGAGGAAATGTCGATCGCCATTGAGTTGGGATGTCGTTGGTGATCGGGAGCTGTTGGGACCTGAGATGATTGTGGAGGCTGTGGAGGTTGTCAGGAATATTTGGGAGAGGTTGAGGATTTCTCAGGACCGTTTTAAGCATTGGGTGGATGCTAAACGTCGTCCTTTGGAGTTTCAGCCGGGCGAACATGTGTTTCTGAGGATTTCCCCGAATCGTGGAGTGATTCGTTTTGGGAAGCGAGGGAAGTTGAGCCCGCGATACATTGGACCGTTTGATGTTCTGGAGAGAGTTGGCGAGGTAGCTTATAGCTTAGCCTTGCCACCATCTTTGGAAGGAGTTCACGATGTTTTCCATGTGTCACAGCTTCGTCGATACATTAGCGATCCATCTCATGCTGTGGATTTCTCGGAGATTACCGTTCGCCCAGATTTGACGTATGACCAGCATCCAGTGCAGATTCTGGACAGGCGTCAGAAGTCACTTCAGAACAAGGTTGTCAATCTTGTGATGGTGATGTGGAGACACGGCTCGCCTGGAGAGTCTACTTGGGAGAATGAGGATGAGATGCGAGAGCGTTTCTCACTTTTGTTCCCGGACACGTGAGTGTTGGGAAATTCCGAGGACGGAATTTTTCTTAAGTTGGGGAGGATGTAACGACTGGTTTTCATGTATCTGGATTTATTATATTATATATATATGTTTTGGTGGATTTTCTCCTCATGTGTGGTTTTCGTCTCCGTAGCTTTCATTTTCGATCGTTTCGTCATGTTTTCTTAGCTTCTTCCTTAGAATCGTCGATTTTGGAATAAGTCATTCGTGACGGGCTTTATATCGGTCATATCTTATTGTTAGATCAAGCCTAGGAGTCTTAGGAATCGATCCCGGAGCTTCGCGCTCCATTTCGGAACTTTTGGTGCACGTTAGCCGGTGTAAGAAGGGGCACCGACCGACTAGATGACGATCCAGTCGGTCGGAAAACCTTCTTGAACCGACTAGTTGGCTTTATAAATTTCTCAGGAGCTACTGTTTATCGTTAGTCGGTCTAAGAACGTTGGTTGACCGACTAGGTTGCAAACTAGTCGGTCGGCAATGCTTCTTTAACCGACTAACTCATTAACTATTTTTGGGTACCAGTTACTGTTCATTCTTAGTCGGTCTAAGTTCATCTTTAGACCGACTAGTTGTTTAACTAGTCGGTTAAGTTTTGTACTCAGACCGACTAATTCTTAGTTCTTCTGTACAGTCGAGTACAGTTCACTCTTAGTCGGTCTAAGAACGTTCATCGACCGACTAGATCTCAAACTAGTCGGTCAGTAGTTGTTCTTTGACCGACTAACTCTTAGTTCAGGTTTTCATCTGGGGTTACTGTTTACACTTAGTCGGTCTGCGTTGGTCAACCGACCGACTAGTTTCCAAACTAGTCGGTCAGTGGTTGCTCTTTGACCGACTAAACAGTACAGGAAACCCTAGTTTTGCCCTAGCCGCCACCAAACACTATAAATACCCCTCCAAACTTTTTCTTCTTCTTCTTCTTCTTCTTCAACTCTAAACCTAATTTCTCCCCCATTGAGCCCCCTACTACCTGAAACCCTTATTCCTTCATCCCAAGCCCAAAATCCATCATCCAAACCCTCACTTAACACATTCTACCTCTCATCTTCCTCAAACTTTCATCAAATCCCTAAAATCCACATCAAAACCCATTTCTCCAGATTTTCCCCCATTTCCAGATCTGAGCCGGATCATTCTTCCGTTGCCGTGATTGCACGGCATCGTTCCTCCGCTTCTTCACGGTAAAACTTGATTCCTTTAGTTTTAGCATAGCCCATTTGTGTTTTTGTGAAACCCTAATGAAATGAATGTTGTTTTGATGATTGTTTCTCCATAACAGCGACTTCCCCGTAGATTAGCGTCTGTGAGACGAACCCTCGTTGATCGTCATCCTCGGTGCTAGCCACTTAGGGTTTTGGGCCATGTCTTAGGCCATTTGCTCGTTGTAGGCGTAAAAGAGACTAGGAGACGAAATAATACTCGCCTAGGCGCAATTTCAGGATCTAGCTTGACAACGAAGCTAGATCCGTCATTTATCATGTTGCATAAAACTAACATGCCATGTTTAATTTCAATTACCGGTACGCGAATTAATTGTCATGTCATTGCATTCTTTAAACGTTCCCGTGATTACGTAGCACACGCTACAATACTTGTACTTCCTGGCTCGTGACCAGAAGCGAGCATAATGAGTTGCTAACCCCAACGCTCGATATTGAGGCTAGGTGTCCCCTACGCCAAATACTTCCTGATTTGTGATATACAAAACAAGCTCCCGTGCGGGGGCAACCCTGGCTCATTTACTGGGCTCATGTACAGGGACCCTGGCTTGTTTACGTGTGGGATGGGGTAAGAGTTAAGCGGTCATTCAACTGGGAGTCTGCCCGATCAGCAACTGCAGTTGTAAGGCGTAAACTCTGGGTTCTGGGGTAGTGTTAAGCGGCCAATCAGCGTGAATGCCAAACCGTTCAGCTGTAAGGCGTAAACATCTACAAACAACTTGAAACGTGACTAGTGAAAAGATTGAGATTGTTAGTAGCTTGGCTACTCTTGACTTGTCCCGATAATTGTTCTCTTGTACTTATTGTTTCACCATGTCTTGCTTGTGCACTCATGTTATAACTGTCATGTCATGCATTCTATAACTGCTAGGTTGCTATGTGCCTTCCTTTTCAGTTTCCTTGCCCAAGTCTTTTAGACTTTCTGATATGTGCCCCTTTACTCTTTTGGGTGACACATGTTAGATCCTGAGCCTGAGTACATTGTTGAGGACGAGGTGTTTGCTGACGCCGAGCCCGAGCCTGTGTTTGGCGAGGAGTACGTGGACACTGGGGACCAGTCCTAGTGTCTTCGTTGAGCTTTTCGCTTTTGTTTTAGATTGCTATTTTGTTGTCGGTGCGTAGCACCTATACTTTGTTACATTGTTCCTTTTGTTGGCGTTGTTCTGGATCTTTAGACTCTTTCTTTTAGCCTGGTGGCTTTTCTGGATGTTGAACTTGATTTTCATGTTGGACCTTTTATGAGATTTGAGATTTTATTTCTGTCTCTCCTTGTGTTATTATTGTTGTTCCGTTTGTGGTTACAGGGACCTGCTTACGTTTTATTGACGCTTATCGGGTTTGGGGCTTCACAGCTCCACTCTCGTGCGGACCTTCTCACGTCTCGCCTCCATTTTAGGGAAGCGGGGCGTGACATGAAGTCTACTATCCATAAAAAATATGAGAAAAATACTTTGATTGCTGGAATGATAGCAGATTTCAAAATTGTGGAAGGTTGTCTGAAAATCTGGGCGTGTGTGCCTTTGGAGGTGACTCGGCTGAGTGGCTTTACTCACTCGGCCGACGGGCATTTCATACTCGGCCGAGTAGCTCTCCAAAGGATCTCTGAATATTCCGATAACTTCGGCCTTTCTCTGGACAATTTCCCTGTACCACTCGGGCGAGTGAGATTTCTCACTCGGCTGAGTAGGTTTTCTTCGTTTGGCCGAGTATACGCTGAAATTGACTCTGTGTGCGTATCCGTTTTGCTCGGCCGAGTGGGGCTTCTTGTTCGGCCGAGTGAGTGCTCCACTCGGCCGAGTGGCATGATGTAAATGCCCAATCTTCTCCGTTTCTCCTCCTCGTCGCTCTTACGAAGTTCCTTCTTCTTCCACCCATCTTCCATCGCTAAATGGCCCTCAAATAAGCCGTGGGTGACATTCCTTAGCGCTTGCAAACCACTTGATCTCAAAATCGCTCCGAATCGCTCCTTATTTCCTGAAAAACGACAATAACAAGAAATAGTGAAAAGCATCCCAATATTGTCGAATAATCGTGAAAAACGCGATATGGGCGATCAAAACGGTATGCAAACATGCAGAAAAAGGGTGTAAAATATGGAGTGATCAGTAGCACCTTTACTTTCTGTATGTTGACTTTTGTTGGCCATATTTGGGCCTTTTAGACTCTTTTCTTCCTAGCCTGGTGGCTTTTCTGTGATGTTGGAACTTATTTATTATGGACATTCTGAGATTAGATAAAGTTTTATCTGTCTCTCTTTCCTTATTATTATTGTTGTTCTGCTTCGCATTTGTAAGGACCTGAACTCGGTTAAATCCAGACGCTTTACAGACTGGAGCCTCACAGCTCCAAGTCTGAGCGGACCTTCTCACGTCTCGCCTCCTTTTTAGGGAAGCGGGGCGTAACAGGTTTTATTGGTGGCCCATACAGGTCCCTCTTGCAACTGCGAATTATCGGAACAACGATAATAAAAATAGAATGTCCATTAAATAAATTAAAACATCCAAATCATAAGCCCCGAGTCTAATTTTTTTTAAATGTTTCCTATGTCTTAGGTGGCTGGTAGACGTGTTGCCCAAACATCTATCCCAGCTTAGTAGGAAATCCATTAGATCATGACTTTAGTAAGGATTAGTTAGACATCTGTGCTTGCTAGTTAGAGGTCCCTGATAGTTAGCTAGACTCATTGCTAGAAATTGTTATTATCGTCTTAGGAGTTACCTTAGTGGTTCTTACTAGCTCTGACCATATTAGACTTCTAGAAATTCTTTAGTCGTTCGCTTGGGTTCATCGATTTTGGGCCAAGCCGGACGCAGTTCGTTACAGTCTAGACCCTTAGGAAGTCTTAGCGCTAAGTTTCCTAATCTTTAGTTGGTCGACAGTAGGAGTTCCCGTAGAGTTTCATGAGTCATATCCTAGGCGTGTTTATGTTTCGATCATGCGACCATTTTCCTCGTCTTCAATTCACGAGATCGCCTCATGACGATCGTCGTTAATTTTCGAATCTCTTCGTTACAAATCTTTAATCTTCTGAAGATATTTTCGATTTTTCTCATTCGCTAAGTTTAAATTCGTTCGAAAACTTTTAATATGTATACTTAGACTTCATACCCTTCCGTTGACTTAAAATCATTTTTACTGAATTTCGAAACTTTTGTCGAGATTTTTGACTACTATTTTATAATATTTTTCCAACCTATACTTTTCATACCTATATAAATACCTTGTCCCTTTTCATATACTAATTTTATTCTGAACTGTATTTCTATTTTTCTAATTCTTTTTATAATTTTCTTTTCTTACTTATGCTATTAAAACCTATTCGAATAACTCATCGAATTTACCTTCAATATACTTTTCTAAGTTACATGGGACTTCAGCTTTCAACGTATCGATTTTATACTCATCATATTTCTACTTCCAAATTTTTGTAAAATACTATCTTCAGTTAAATTTATCTCCAATTGAAAAATAATTCATTCACCTCCATACTCACTATTCTGCGTCTAATCCTATGTCGTGATTTAACTTTCATGTTACCCTTCTACGTTTTATAAGGATATTATTATATTTATTTTATAGCTTACACTTTATTATATCCTCATTTCGTGTTTTATATCCTTCTTCCCTCATTGATTATTCTGAACTATATTTTGTTCCACACAACCAAGCCATACCCTTATATGTCGCCTCATCTGAACCCGTTCATTCCGATCTTGTTTCATTTCGATTTCGATTTCGGTTTCCTCACTATTGTTAGTTATCACATTAGTGCTTGCTGTTGCCTACGTTAACCTTGGTGTAATCTGGTGGGCCCATTAGTATAGATTGTGATGTCGTTGTAGTGCATATAATTACTTGGTATATATGAAGTTGTATGTGTGGTAGTATTTTCAAATAGGTGTGTGGGTAGCTATTCCGCTCTAGGGATGTCTGTGTATATAAGAATTAATGTGTTGGAATTTCTACTAGGGGTGTATGTAGTTGGAGATACTTATTAATGGTTGAAATAATATGTTGGTAAAGTTATGTGTATATTAGGTATAATGATACTATGGTACTTATAGTTAAATGTGCATGCCTATTATTTGATCTATATGTTAGTACGTGTGGGCGTGCGCTCGTACGTAGGTATATGCTTATTATATGACTATGTGTGATATACGTATGGTAATAGGGTTATAAATATTGTTTGATATTATTTGCCTTTACGGGATGTCGTGTGCATATATACCATGAGGTATACACGATTATTACATACCTTAACTACGTATGGATAAGTAGATGTGTTGGTATACTAGTTATGGGTAGATGGATATGGAGTGAATATATATGTTACATGTGTATGACTATAGGATGAATGTGTATGTATTAGGGAGTGTACGATAATTATACGTGTGTTGATGTCTATAATATTATTATGGTATATAAATTGATTGAACTATGTGAGTGTTACCTGACTAGATATTAAGTGTGATTGACATTATGGTATGTATATGGTTATATTGGTAGTTGTGTATACATTGGAGTGGTATTGGTATAGATATAGATACCGTGTTACGTATATAGGGTATTCTGAATTGTGTTTTGAGTCTCACTCAAGCTTGAGTGGGTATACTCTAAGTATAATGTTAAGTATGTCTATGGGTTGCTTGTGGTACTATGAATATAGCGATGGATGATGTATGAATAGTGGTAGGATTTTTTGTGCCTGGTTGTGTTACGCACATGATTGTGGGTCGCTATACCAATATATAGTTATAAGTGTTGATCGTGTGGTATAGTTAATTACTAAGGACTTGCCTGCGTAATCGTATGTGTGCTAGCTAAACTAGGCGTGTTGATGTGCTGAGTACATAATGGTATGATTGATATATATGAATGAAAGGTTAGCGTGTGTGGGTGTGCACCATGCACGGGTAAGTATGTGCTTAGTTATAGGTATTGGTGACTATGGTATGTGTGACGTGTCGTGAATATAGTTATAGAACCGTATGTGATGTGAATATATGGTGAAATATTTGCATGCATTTGAATGACTATATAATTGTGAAATTATAGTAGTGGTAAATGTATCTTAGATATAATAACACGATTTAATATTAAGTGATGTGGTTACTTGTGTTGAAATATTGGTATTGGATGTACACTAGGAGATATAGGGAGTACTGTATCCTTATTTTTTTATTCATAGGTAGTTATCTAAACGTGAAGTACTACGATTTAATTTGCTGGTGTGAACTATTTAATTGTTTGTGAGTATGTGCACCATTGTATGTAAAAAGTGATTAATAGTTATGTAGGGATGTACGTGATTATATGATGAGCGAAGTATGTGTATAAATTTGACTGACTATGATAGGTATGAGAGTATTATGTGCGTGACAATATACATGTTAGTAGTGTTAATGTTTGACTACCTAGTGCATATATAAGCACTTGTAATGACTATACCTGGTTTGAATTATAATGTGATGTGATTAAGATAGCTGCTAGCCTGGCTAGAGATATATTTATTGTTAGAAAGTCCGAGGACGGACTTTATTCTAAGGTGGGTAGGATGTAACTGCCGGTACCCACTATTCGTCATACGGCTGTGCGTATAGCAATTTTGGGTACCTGATTGGTTTTGTTGCCTTGTATGTGAGGCGTGTTGTTGAGTTGATAGGGCCGTTGCACATTGGTTGCATCCTTAGAAAGCCGACCCCCTGACGTGAGCCCAATTTGGAATTACCGTCGCCTTTGGACCCCGTATCGTTTATACGCTCTACGTGCACGTAGTCTTGTTCATGCACGTATTTATTTTAGGCTTTGTCTGTACCCAAACCCTATAGTGTGATACGCCGTTGTGACCCTCTCAAAAAGTATTAAATTGTGAAATTGAGTTGGAACGTCATTTCACGGGTCGTTCTCCTACGATTTGACTTTGTTTGATGAGACGTCACGAATTTCACTTTTGTCGTGAGGCCTTTTTATCTTTAGTTTCGTTTCTTGTCATCGAAATTGTGATCCGTCTTCTCTGCCTTCTTTCTCTCGTCGTCCCAGTCACCCCAGTATTTGTCTTACAATTTTTGGGCTTCGTTTGATCTACTTTCACTTTTCTCCCCAGTTTAATATTGCTTTAACCCTAAGTTTTGAGATTTTTCCCTTAAGTAATACTTATTATAATTTTAATCTACCTTGTTATTAGCCTTTATTAATTTGACTTAGTTTTCCCCCTTTGGGCCACACCAACTTACACACGCACACAGCTCTATAGCTTATAAAATACACTCATATGTTATAATTCCTGAGGCTAACAAATAACATCACATAGCCAAAGCTATAGGAACCTAGGACTAGGTTGTATAACTCATAGGCCTAAAATCCCTAGTCACGTGCAGCTCTCATCCCAGTAAAAAAAATACTAATAAAACCCTAATTACTCCTCTTTCTCCCCGCCAACATAAAAGCACATGCGCCTCTAAGTTTTTCCCGCACGCAGCTGACTCCAAGCGCCTGACTTCATCCCCTCCCTCTCCGACGGTCATCTCTGGCCATCCATCCGTCGAAAAACCCTCCTATCCTCTGCATAGGCCACGTAAACCTCCCTAGGGACTGCCGCACATCCCCAGCCTGACCGGGGAAACGCCCAGATCCGCCGTCCGCCGGCGTGCTCCCCGTTTCGACGGCCATCACCTGAAGCTCCGGCCCCACCTTCATAACGCAACTCCCAGACGTCACCCACACCAGTCTGCATCATCCTCTTCCCCATTTTCGCCCACCCTAGAGATGCCGAACTCCATTCCTCCATCAAGCAATTCGGCCATCTCCCTTGAACACAGTTTGCACAGCCCTCCACAAGGCTGTCGTACCACCCCGCGTAGCACTCCTTTAGCAAACTGACATGCCGAACCTTAAACCATGCCGCACCGCTGTCCAACAAACCCCACACAACTATGGCATACCCTAGTTTTGTCGCCGTCCTCCCCCGCCTTGCTGAATGGTGATCGTACCGCTACCTGACTGATCGTCGTCCGCTGCCACTATCGTCCGCTGTTGACATCTTCCCTCAGGCTGTTAGCCTCTGAAACAGCGAGTGTTCTCGCTGTTTTGCGAGTATTTCGACGTTTCGACGTGTCACTGAGATCTCACCGTACCCTCTCACTGTTGGGGTCTTCCGACAGCCCCCTACTACTCCTAGGGGTGTTTTCCGACGTCACGAACATCTCCTACGACGCTCAACATCGTCGACTCCGCGTGCGTCGAACCGTTCATCTCGGTTTGTTGTTACGGCTTCCTGGAAGTCGTGAAAACGTATACCGACCGCCTACCCACTGATAGGAATCTTGATTCGCTGATTTGGTAGCTGCCCAGGAATTGGTGAGCGTGGAATCTTAATTGGAATCTAAATTTGGAGCTCGTTCTATTTATTCCAACCCCTGGCGTCGCTACCCGACGCCAGTGTAGCTTTCGCGTCGTGTTGAGGCAACATTTTGCACTCTTAGGATCCCCAACCCTTGCCTTTAAACAAATAAAATTTGGTGTTTTTAATTGTTTAGATTCACTAATCAAGATAACTTAAATTGGGACTGTAGGCTGGTGGACTTGTGCACATAGGTAGTTTGGACTTTTGGGACGGTGTTTTCAGACGTCAGGTTGCAGGCAAGTGAAACTTGACCGTTGCTTGTTTAGGCCATGTTTTAGGCCACTTTTGTACCTTAGCATAAAAGAGACTAGGCAGCAAAATGATAACTGCCTAGACGCCTATTTGATCTAGTTTGACAACGAAACTAGATCCGTCACCTCGCTTGATCTAGCTTGACAACGAAGCTAGATCCAACCCCTTTTACTTGTTTTGTTCATGCTGCCATGTCAACCATGCATTTGTAACTGCCATGTTTAAATTCCTTATCTGTACGCATTTAAATTACAGCTTGCCATGTCATAACATCCATGTCTGATTATTGCATTCGTAGCACACGCTACTATACTTGTACTTGCTTGTCCAGGCTAGGCACCTGCGTTGCAGGCATAACCCTATGCCAAATACATTTCTTGGCTCGTGATCTAGAAGCGGGCCATTTGTGTTGGTCAAAAGCCAATGCCCGATACACGTGGAGGGGTAGGGTTGAGCGACCACTTAGCGTAGAAGTGTGCCCGTACAGCCACTTCAGCTGTAAGGCGTGAACTCTATGCACGACATGAAAACGTGACTTGTAAATCAATGTGAATGTTAGTAGCCTTGCTACTCCTGCCATGCCATGCTAGTCGTCTTATTGTACTTGTTGTTTTCCTTATCTGTTGCACTCATACTATAACTGCCATGTCATTGCATGAATTTTAGAACTGCTAGGTTGTTTACTTTACTTTTAGTTTCCTTGCACAAGTATTTTGTAGACTTGCTGACATGTGACCCTCTCTCTTTTGGGTGTCACATGGTAGACCCTGAGCCAGAGACTGTTGCTGAGGACGAGGTGTTTGCTGACGCCGATCCTGAGCCCACGTTTGACGAGGAGTTTGTGGACACCGGTGACCAGTCTTAGAGACTGTTCTGAGTTACTTCTGTTTTAGGTTGTTGTTAGTTGTCGGTGCGTAGCACTTTTACTTTCTGTATGTTGTACTTTTGTTGGCCATGTTTGGGCCTTTTAGACTCTTTTCTTTCCAGCCTGGTGGCTTTTCTGTGATGTTGGAACTTATTTATTTTGGACATTCTGAGATTAGATAAATTTTTTTATGTCTCTCTTTCCTTATTATTATTGTTGTTCTGCTTCGCATTTGCAAGGACCTGAACTCGGTTAAATCCAGTCGCTTTACAGACTGGAGCCTCACAGCTCCAAGTCTGAGCAGACCATCTCACGTCTCGCCTCTTTTTTAGGAAAGATGGGGCGTGACAAGCGTGTTGTCACAGATGTTGTGCGCTAATGCGGAAGCATGGATCACCAGAGAACCCCGGTACAAGGACGAGCAAAAAACCACAAACAATAGAGCACTAAGAGAATTGCTTTTAGGCCGTGCACCGGCCAAGGTGGAACATGATGTGTCCATATTTTCCACCTTTTTACTGTGTACTTTCATTCCATTTTGATCGCTAAAGTTCTCTTTTCTCTACGTTATCGTGTAGTTCACGATATATTTGATTCTCGTAGTTTTTTGTGGATTTTCATAACTTTGGCACGATTTGGAGCAAAACTGGACGATGGACACATGTAGCAATGCTGGAGTATCAATGGCGTTGTATTTGACGAGCTGAGACTAATGGAAGGAAATGAAGGAAAGAAAGAAAGAAATAAGAGAAGGCCAGGAGCTGTTCTGGGCTGATTTTCTAGATCGCTCGGCGGAGCGGCCAACACGCTCGGCCGAGCTGATATCACAAGAGGAGGCGAAAAGCAGGGCAAAGATAAGCTTACATGCAGGAGGTCGCTCAGCCGAGTGACCCATGCGCACGGCCGATCGACCCCCTCCGTGTTTTGCCTAAGAATTCTCTGTCGACTTAGCTTGGCCGAGCGGCTACCCCGCTCGATCGAGCGGCTACCCCGCTCGACCGAGCGACCCTCCCACTGACAGGCTGAAGAAGGAGCTGATTTCTCTGCCAACTAAGCTCGACCGAGCAACCCAAGTTCTCGGCCGAGTAGCTCTCTTAACCAAACTCGAGAGATGAAGCTCCTAGATGGCGCTCGGCTGAGCGCTAGGGCATGATCGACCGAGCATCAAACAGCCAGACTATTTAATTTTGGTTTATTATTGGGTTTTTCGAGTTGTTTTTCTTGGGATCTGTGATCTTTAGCGGATTTGTATATAAGTGAACGGCAAATTAGGTTTTATTTACGCTTTGTTTCCCAGGAGTTTTGGTGAGCCGTCGCTTTGGAGAACTGTGTTTATGTCGTCTTTTCTACAAATTAATCCATTGTGAACGGTCAAAATTTGATTACATTTATATATTTCGTTATTCGTCTCATTCTCTTCTGTTTGATATTAACTTTGCTATGCTTGTGATGACTGGGATTGCTTTTGATATTGCTTTGATTATTATTTCTGTGCCAATGTCTAAGTAGTGTGTTTCTAGGGTTTAAGGAGGAACATTAGGATCCTACAGATTGAATGCTAGGTTATCCTTAGTTGAATGAAATTAGGGTTACACTATGGTAGTTTGAACCTAGATTTTGGGGGATTAGCTCTAGAACTGGAGGACCGTAAAAGCGACTCCAGATCTAGGAAAAATCCCCACGAATCTGATTAGGGTTCAGTTGTCGCTTTCTAAGGTTCGTGATCATGAAAGTGACACGTACACTATGGATCATTACTAACCCCTAATTCACTAGTCGGTGACTACGAAAGTACTCCGACTACTAGAACCAATCATAGTGTAGTATCCCAACCATAGTCAAGGAGAATGGAAGCGGGTTGTGATACGTGAATCGTGTCAAGTGTAATGCACGTATCCTTATGCAAGGCATATCATGAGAGCAGGGCTGAGCATACAGGTACGTTAGACGAGTAGGAAAACGAGAGTTGACTACTCGTTCTCATTCTCAGATGTGACGTTCTCACCCTAATTTATAGCTCAACGAAAGGATTCTCAACCTAGTTTTCAAGCCCGAAAGACCTAGTAGGGATTCTCGATTGCCCTAGATTTATTAATATTTTGTGACCTCCAATTGTGACAATCTTTCAATCGTGACAACCCCAACCACCTATTTTCCATCTTCGCTCAAACTAAACACTAAACTACTGCCTCCACTGAGTTCGATGGTTTTATCTATACTACACAACCGTACACTTGCACTGAGTTGTGCCTCCGGGTGTAAATCCGAAGCCGATCATGATTTTGGCACCGTTGCCGGGGAGACAACGGTTTGTTTTAGTTTGGAGTTGGAGAGTGCTGGTTCCACCAACATTCTACCTTCAATCATTCCTTTCATTTTTATTTCTTCGTTACTATATTTCCCTTTTGCTGATGAGTTCCACGATTTTTTGAGCTCTTCTATTTTTCATGCTAACATGTTCACAAGGAGCAGAAATTTTTTTGCCTCTTAATCCAGAGATAGAAAAAATTGCTCGCGACTCGCATCAGAAAGAAGAAAACAGGAATCCATGGCTGAGATTCCCGAAGGCAACGATCTGCCTTCAAATCCCGAAGGCCTGGTTCCATCTTGTCTTCCTCCGTGACCATGCCCTCGATCTATGAGGGAAATTTCGAGCTGAAGACTGGGATTATTCTGTTGATGTAGCAGGATTGCTTCTATGGGTTCCCACATGAGAACCCCACCCACCATATCAAGGCATTCTTGGCAAAGTACGTCACATTTCAGATACCGTGAATCAACGACGATGCAATCAGGCTTCGGCTCTTCCCCTTCACACTGAAGGAGAAGGCCCACTATCGGCTAAAGTCTCAGGGGGCCAACACGTTCACGACTTGGGAACAGCTGGCGGAAGTCTTTGTCACCAAGTATTTTCCCCCTTCGAAGATGATCCGTCTTCGAAATCAGATCACATCCTTCAGACAAGGAGGACATGAGACACTTTACAAGGCCTAGGAGTGCTTCAAATATCTCCAGCATCAGTGCCTGAACCATCACGTCCAACCATGGGACTTAGTCTTGGCGTTCTATAATGGG
Organism: Scilla litardierei; assembly: GCA_030789695.1. Classification (NCBI taxonomy): domain Eukaryota; kingdom Viridiplantae; phylum Streptophyta; class Magnoliopsida; order Asparagales; family Asparagaceae; genus Scilla; species Scilla litardierei. The sequence goes on from CM061141.1 coordinate 103,246,899, forward strand.
CTACGCCAGGACACTAGGATGATCGTCGATGCCACGACGAATGGTGTTATTTTGGGAAAGGATCTGGCCGAAGCCATGCAGATCCCAGAGGAGATGGCGGCCAATAATCAGCACTAGGGAGATGATAGGGCTGCCACTACTACTACCAAGCCCTCGGGAGGAGACGGATTTGAAGTTAGCGAGGCGGTAAACTTTGGCAGCCCTCTCGACTCTCACCACAGCAGATGGCCCGAATGGAGTACAAGCTCAGTGCTAGGCCCAGTTCACCTCCAGGCACAGTATACACCACTTGTTAGAAGTGCGTCGAACAAGTGTTCCATGATGAAAGTTGTTCCTTCCACACCCCTCATGTAGCAACTGAGGAGGTTAATTATGAAGGATCCTGTCCAAAACAAAGTTAGGATCAATAATTAAAGTGGAGACTTACGCTTGCGTATGCGGAACGATAGTCTCGGAACTTTGCCTTCGGATTCGCCACGACGGATCGAGTCTTCTCACGAACGGAGTAAGGCTACTAATCCACAATCTAAATCTCTATTTTAGATTAAGAACTTGGAAGGAGGGAGAGGAAATATTTCTGCAGAGCTTCGCTATGAAGAAGATGCATGCATGAATTTCATGCAAATGTGTAAGGAAAATGGCTACCCTTGGGTCTTATTTATAGCCCCCAAGGTAGTTATTTTAGGGTAAGTTGTTCCTTTGGAACAACTTAATTAAGGTGTACCATGATACATGGCACATTATAAGCTTAAGTTGTACCATATGCATGGTACAACATAAGCTTAAGATATTCCCCCTTTATTAGCCATATGTCGCATGCACTTATGCATATATAATGCGACTTTCCCGCTCATACAGAGATCCTCTCCGCAAGGGAACAGATTCCCTTTGTACATGACTTCGTGTGCGCGACATTCGAGGTCCGTATTCCCTCGTACATCCCCCACAAGGGTGTACAAACGTCTTCCATATCCAACATCTCCCACTCACACTTGAGGGGATTGTAAGAGAACGTCTTTCCCTTAGTTCTTTCATCTATCATACCGAGAAATAGACCGTGCGACCGTCATGCGCGTAGAGTCTGTTGTTGTGCACTTGTTAGAGATACACAACGACCTCGAAGGTGCAAAGTTGAGTAGTTCAACGCATGCTTTACCCTAGATTATTTCTTCACATTTATTATACTTTATATTCAACAATTGAATCCCATCTGGATTACAATTGGCTGGCCAGCATTGAATCATTAAAGTCCAAATGTGAATATGAAATCAATCTTCCTCTTCTTGTGAACCTTCTGATCTTGACTTGATTCGCTTTTCTAACGTGCCCCGCCGAGCCGAATTACCATAGCCCATTAGTAACATGCTAAGATAGCGATCATCTCGTCAAATCTAAAGGAACCAATTGGAGTCCTTGAGGGTAAGATTTAAGACCCAAATGGCCTTTGAGTCTCACATAATAGCAAACACTATTGCTACTAACTCAGTGGTCGAAATGCATACGTGGTATGAACACGTATTACAACATCACTCCTTTCCCAGGGAGAGTATGTCTTAATGATGTTGTACGGATGAAAAGATCAGACACCACAGTGCCTATCTTTTTGAGTCCCCTTACTACTCGTGAAATATTCACGGACTCTCATCCTGCATAAGACAGATAGGATTTAAAAAATCCAATGAGATCTTTATATCCTTGTGATACAGATCTCAGATCTTTTGTAAGCATCTGTATGATGCAGATCTTTTATTCGACTATCTTGTTTAAGTCATGACTCTAAATCATTTGTTTAATGATTTTGACTTTAAACTAGTCTCATCTCTATCTTATCCATCTGATAAGATAAGGCGGTTGCTCATGTGAGAGAGCCAACCTTAATCTATCCGACATACACACAAAAATAGCTGAGACTTAAACACAAATGTATATAAAATCATTTGTAAGAAACTTGTATGCAAATTAAATTTTGATCTTCTATAGACATGGGAAATATTACATGATACAGCTCAGCACCTACGCATTCCCATAGATGATAAGTGTTTGAAAAACACATCTCTGGGGATCGCCTTAGTAAGGGGATCCGCTATCATCTCATGCGTGGATATGTATCCTATGTCTACTTCCTTTCGTTTATCATAATCCTTCGCAAACTTGAATCGAATGTCAATGTGTTTGGTCTTACAATGAAATTTAGGATCTTTGACATAGGCAATCGAAGCTTGACTATCACTGTATATAGGAACAGTGCTCGAGTCAGAGGCATTCGTCAGCCTGTCTAAGAATTTCCTAAGCCAAACAGCTTCTTGGACCGCCATGCTGAATGCTACGAACTCGGCTTCCATGGTTGATAGAGCGATGCAGGTTTGTTTCTTGCTGCTCCAGGATATTGCACCATTCCCGAGTAAGAAAACAAAGCCCGAGGTAGATCTTCGCTCGTCGAGATCACCCGCCCAATCAGCATCGGTATAGCCTTCGAGTCTCAAGGTATTGCCTTGATAGCATAACGCATAGTCCGCAGTCCCTTTGAGGTATCTTAATATCCTCTTCACCGCTTTCCAGTGTGCCTGCCCTGGGTTGGATTGGTAATGGCTTACCATACCAACAGCATAGCAAATGTCGGGTCTAGTACACATCATGGCGTACATCAGACTCCCGACAGCACTGGAGTATGGAACTTTTTCCATAGCTTTCTTTTCTTTTGGATCTTTGGGACACATCTCCAAACATAGACCCTCGCCTTTGCTTATTGGAGTATCAATTGGCTTGCAGTCCTGCATATTAAACCGTTCTAAAACTTTCTTTATATACGTCTCTTGAGAGAGAGAAAGAAGTTTCTTGGAACGATTCCTTGAGATCTTAACCCCAAGGATATATGCAGCTTCACCCATGTCTTTCATCTCAAAGACGGATGAAAGCCAAGCTTTGATATCCAATATAAGACGCTTATCATTTCCGGCTATAAGTATGTCATCTACATAAAGAGACATAATTATATACTTGTTTTTAATCCTCTTAATATATACGCAATTGTCTTCGTCGAGCATGGAGAATCCATACGACAAAACAACTTCTTGAAAGCGCATATACCACTGCCTTGAGGATTGTTTAAGACCATATATGGATTTACGAAGTTTACAAACCTTATGTTTGTTTTCTTCTTGTACGAACCCGTTTGGTTGTTCCATGTAGATCTCCTCATCTAGTTCTCCGTTAAGAAAGGCAGTCTTTACATCCATCTGATGTAATTCGAGGTCCAAACAAGCCACCATTGCCAGAATTAAGCGAATCGAGGTAAAACGCACGACAGGAGAGAAAGTCTCTTCGTAGTCTATTCCTTCCTGTTGCGTGAAACCTTTTGCAACAAGGCGAGCTTTATATTTCTCGATGGAGCCATCAGCCTTATGCTTGATTTTGAGAACCCACTTGTTCCCAATGGCTCTACGTCCCTTAGGTAAATTAACCAAGTCCCAGACTTGGTTTGTTTTCATGGATTGAAGTTCTTCTTCCATTGCCGCTATCCATTTATCTTTAGCAGGGCATGTGACGGCCTGTTTGAAATTTGCAGGTTCGTCATCATCTTGTAGTAATGTCATGAATGTTTGAGGAAATTCATCCTCAAATCTCAGAGGTGTTAGCCTCGTCCGATTACTACGTCTTGTTTGAGTTTGATCACTCCCACTTGGAATGACATCACTCCCACTTGGAATAACATCACTCCCACTCGGAATAGGATTGGTATCGTTCGTATCATTCATTGGTGAAGTTTGAAACGTATTTTCTTCTTCACCAAGAATTCTCCCACTCGAACGTTCCGATCCTTTTTGATCCCAAGTCTCAAACAAGGATAAGTCTTGACTTATCTCACCCTGTCTTGGAAACTCATTTTCCAAGAAGACAACATCCCTCGATTCGAATTCTATAAGACCTCCATTGTCCTCTTGACCGACGAAAACATATCCTTTGGAGTTTTCAGCGTATCGGATGAAGATACACTTCCTCCCACGTGGCCCAAGTTTGCCATATTTGTGAGAGGATAAATGTGCGTAAGATGCACAACCCCAAGGTTTTAGAATGCTTAAGTCTGGAGTTCTATTGTTCCACAACTCATAAGGAGTAGAACTTACCGACTTCGAGGGTACACGGTTTAAGATGAATGCCGCCGTTAATAATGCGTCACCCCAAAAGGTGATAGGCAAATTTGCCTGAGACATCATTGAACGGACCATTTCCATCAATGTCCTATTTCTTCTTTCCGCAACACCGTTTTGTTGCGGAGTGTAAGGCATAGTTACCTGATGTACTATGCCTTTTTCATCACAAAGTTCCTTAAAACTTATTGATTGATATTCACCGCCCCTATCGGTTCGCAAAACCTTAATCTTGCGATCTAATTGATTCTCCACTAAACTCATATAGTTTTTAAAGCAAGCCAAAGCTTCACTTTTGTGGGATATCAAATAGATATGTCCGAAACGGGTGAAGTCATCAATGAATGTGATGAAATAGGACTTCCCGTGTCTTGTCTTAACATTCATTGGACCGCAAATGTCCGAATGGATAAGCTGTAATGGAACTTCGGCCCTTGTGCCAGTTCCAAACGGCTTGCGACAAGTTTTCCCTACAAGACAATGTTCGCAAGTTGACATTTCAACTTTTGAAACATTAGATAGCAAGCCAATTTTGGCAAGTCTATCCATTCTAGTTGGTCCAATATGACCAAGTCTTGCATGCCAACAAATGATTTCAGACTCAGAGTTAGAAGCATTTGTCAAATGAAAACTTTCATTAATGGAAGAAGCAACATCATTCATTGTATTTAAAACAATTAATCCATTACAAACATTACCAGAACCAATCAAAGAATTATTACAAACAAGGTCAACATATTGTTTATAGAACCTCCACTCATAATCTAAAGACATTAACATGACCACGGAAACGATATTCCTTCTAATATCTGGAGCAAAGAGGACGTCGTGCAATAACAAAGTCCGGCCGTTGTCGAGAACTAGCTTGCATGTTCCGACGCCTTTGACTTCAACACGTGTGTTGTTGCCGACGTATATCCACTTTGTTCCTTGAGTTATCTTTCGATACTCTACGAAGAACCTTCTGTCCTTCGCTACGTGGTCTGTGGCCCCTGAATCAATCAACCAAAAATAGTTAGATTCAGCAAGAAACATGGAACTAGAAACACATATGTAACTAGTCCTACAAGATACCTTATCACTTCCATCCGTACATGTACGTGCGAAGTGACCGTACTTGTTGCACTTAAAGCACTTGATCTTCTTCAAGTTTTTCTTCTTTGAGTGCACATTCTTTTGCCACTTTTTGTTCTTTGTCTTCTTTGAGGTCTCCGGTTCTTGCTTACGTTCGTTCACAAACCTTAAGCGTTTATTCTTCCGCTTATTTCCCCCATGTGAGGAACTAGCGGCCACGTGCACTTCTGCACTTGGTTTTGCGGCTTGAATCCGCTCTTCCTCGAGTTCGAGGTGTTTCGAAACATCGCTTAAAGTTTTAATGCATTCATTATGAGTGAGATGCATTTTCATATTATCCCAGCTATCTGGGAGTGAACGAATGACCGCTTGGATCTGCTGTTCGTCAGACAGCGTAACACCCGCATCCTTTAATTCAGATATAAGATTCGCCATGTGGCGGAGATGCTTTTTTATAGAATGATCTCGCCGCATCTTGTACGAATCAAATTGAATATTCAAGGAGCGGAGTTTGGTAACCGAAGTTCCACCAAACTTTATCTCTAGCTCAGACCATATGTCTTTAGCTAGGTCGAATTCCCGAAATAGGCGCATTATGTCATTGTCCATCGCGGACAATAACGTAATACGTGCTATTTTGTTCTTTCGAGTCCAAGTGTCATAAGCTTCCCGGTCCCTCTTGTGTTGGGCCGTATTGCCCAACTCAGGTTCTACCATTATGTTTTGGAGTGTTTCGAGCACATCTTGCTCCTCCAAAACATATTGGATCTTTATTGACCAAAGTTTATAATTGTCGCCGTTGAGCTTTTCACCTTTGTTAAGCTCTGCGACAATATTCTTAGAAGCGGTAGACATTTTCGATTCAAAAAACTGCAAAGAGAATGAAAAACACGATCAAAATTCCATGCATAAAGTTTCGATTCTTTAAACACTTGATAAGTTCCTTGGATGCGTTGAAATATTACTCTAGAATCGAGAAGTTCACTACGTTCCCAACTACCATCTAGAAGTAACTTTCAAAGTATCCCTCTTACTTATCTTAAGTAAAAAGAAATCAGAAATAATACCCGTATGGTATTAGCAGCGGAAAATCACTTTGAAAAACTTATCTTTCAAAATAGAATAGGTGAGAATTAGCGCAAAGAATTTTAACGCAACAATTGCCAAGCCACGAGACATGGGTTAGATAACCATGGCCGGATCGTGGTAGGACTTGGAATTCTAAATTGCGCTATCCCGATTTAAGGACGGGACATAACCTATTTGAAAAACATCTTTTTCAAAAATTTGAAAGCACGTTGGCTAGTCTCCGTAGAGTAGAGCACAACGTCACAAGTACATTGGCTAATCTCCGTAGAGTAGAGCACAATGACATGGCTAATCTCGCATGAAGTAGAGCACTATGGCTAATCTTCAAGGAGTAGAGCCCAATGAAAACTTCATTAAAATGTTAGTTCCGTATGAACTAGTCGGCACTGTGGTTAGCCCCGTATGGACTACTCGACACATTCGAGTTTGACCAAGGCCATTTGTTACCCCGTATGGGTCATCTGGCAAGTTTGCAATCGACCCAGACCATTTGTCGGATTGGTCGACCAAAAACACAAAATTGGTCGACCAATTTTCGAATTCAACTTCTTCCCGGTCAGGGCCTCTGCCCTGACCCGGGCTTGGCCAAAGGCCGGCCAGGGCCTCTGCCCTGGCCGGCCAGGGGGCCTGGCCCCCTCAGCCAGGGCCGGCCAGGCCCTGGCCTCTGCCAGGGCCTGCCGGCCAGGCCCTGGCCACTGCCAGGGCCTGCCGGCCAGGCCACTGGCCGGGGCCAGGGCTCCTGCCCTGGCCTCGGCCAGGCCCTGGCCTGAGGCCAGGGCGCCGGCCCTGGCATCTGCCAGGGCCGGCAGGCCGCTGGCCGGGGCCAGGGCTCCTGCCCTGGCCTCGGCCAGGCCCTGGCCTGAGGCCAGGGCGCCGGCCCTGGCCACTGCCAGGGCCGGCCTGGCCCTGGCAGTGGCCAGGGCGCCGGCCCTGGCCACTGCCAGGGCCGGCCTGGCCGGCAGGCCCTTGGCCAAGGCCGGCCACTGCCGGCCTGGCCGGCAGGCCCTTGGCCAAGGCCGGCCACTGCCGGCCGGGCCTTGGCCGGCCACTGCCGGCCTGGCCATGGCCGGTCATGGCTTGGCCATGGCCAAGGCCATTCGGCGTTGGCCGGCCATGGCCCCTTTGGCCATGGCCGGCCACCCCCTTTGAATGGGGTTGCCGCACTCATTTCTCCCCCTTGATGGGGTGGTCGCCGGTGGTTATTGGCCGTAGCCAACCCCCTCCGCATGAGGAGAGGGGGTGCATGGCCTTCATGGCCCATTTGGCCATGGTGCACATGCACCAAATTTTCCTCTTACCCGATGGAAATAACTTCCATCACCTTCCTCGATGAAGCACCCGTTCGTCGAAGAAATTAGTTATCTCTTAATGGCCGTGTGCCAAAAATGAATAACGTACTACGTGAACGGTCGGTTCTTCCTGTCACGGAGAGTTCCTACCATATCCGTAATGATAGAAGACCCTAACGTGAAAAGAACAACCGCTGCGTTCTCTCCGTCACGAAGCGTTCCTACTATATCCGTAATAGTAGGAGACCCATTCGTGAAAAAGACAACGACTCGTTCGTAGTTTCGACGGGGCGGTGGATTGACCGGGGCGAACCCATATGGCTCTGATACCAATGAAGGATCATGTCCAAAACAAAGTTAGGATCGATAATTAAAGTGGAGACTTACGCTTGCGTATGCGGAACGATAGTCTCGGAACTTTGCCTTCGGATTCGCCACGACGGATCGAGTCTTCTCACGAACGGAGTAAGGCTACTAATCCACAATCTAAATCTCTATTTTAGATTAAGAACTTGGAAGGAGGGAGAGGAAATATTTCTGCAGAGCTTCGCTATGAAGAAGATGCATGCATGAATTTCATGCAAATGTGTAAGGAAAATGGCTACCCTTGGGTCTTATTTATAGCCCCCAAGGTAGTTATTTTAGGGTAAGTTGTTCCTTTGGAACAACTTAATTAAGGTGTACCATGATACATGGCACATTATAAGCTTAAGTTGTACCATATGCATGGTACAACATAAGCTTAAGATATTCCCCCTTTATTAGCCATATGTCGCATGCACTTATGCATATATAATGCGACTTTCCCGCTCATACAGAGATCCTCTCCGCAAGGGAACAGATTCCCGTTGCACATGACTTCGTGTGCGCGACGTTCGAGGTCCGTATTCCCTCGTACATCCCCCACAAGGGTGTACAAACGTCTTCCATATCCAACAAATTATACATCTGATGAGAGAGGAAGCAATAGGAGTGCTTATGGGAATTCAGCTGGGAAGAACCATCCCTGGTTTCAATACGGGAATAGCAGTGGAGCTCAACAGTAGCCCCACCAGTAGTAGTAGCAGTAGCAGTGCCCTCAGCATCAATAACAACAAGGTGGGAAAAGACCATTTACACCTTACAAACCACCAGGATATCAGCAGCATCAGCCGCCTTTGCCTCCACCACAGCCCACAGAGCAGAAGTCCTCGATGGAATCCACTCTGGAGAGGTTCATGGAGGGGTAGACGAAGATCAATAATGATTTCGCAAAGTTCACTAATGTGATCGCGGCAAACTAGAAAGAGCTTCGCATCTTGGTGGAGCAGCGGACGCAGCAAGTGAGCCAACTTGCAAGGGCTCAGAGAAAGCTTCCCGCCCAACAGGAGAAGAACCCAAGGGAAAGCACATGTGCCATCACCACACAGAGTGGTTTATCGACGAAGGAACCAGAGCCTCCAATGATGACTCCAACCGCTCCAGTACTAGAGGAGAGGATAGTTGAGCAGCCAGTTGCTGCTAATGATGGTGATGACAATGCTGAGGAGCAGCCTGAAGATGTTAAAAAGGTTAGTCCTCCAGTGAAGAAGGAGGTAACAAAAGAGAAGGCAAAGCCAGCAGAGAAGGAGAAGGCTCGCCCCGCTTTAGTTCCCTTCTCAGATAGATTGGCGAAGGCTATGATGGCAGAGAAGTACACCAAGTTTATTGAGTTGCTGAAGTGAGTGCAGATCAACATCCCCTTCATGGATGCCATGACCAAGATACCAACTTATGCTAGGTTCCTGAAGGAACTAATAGCGGGAAAGAAGAAGCCTGAGTAGGTGATGTTGGCAGAGGAGCCGTCGTCATTCCTGAGGAGCAACAAAATTCAAAAGAAGCTCCCAGATCTGGGTAGCTTCAATGTCCCTTGCTCCATCGGTGGCATCGCCATCACAAAAGCATTGATATACATGGGAGCCATCATCAGCCTGATGCCATTATCCATCTTCAAGCACCTTAACACTGAAACAGAGCTAGAACCAACGGCGATGACGATCTAGCTTGCCGATAAATCAGTGACGTGGCCAGTCGGAGTGGCTAGGGACATCATATTACAGATTCTTGGCGGGGTAAGAATTCAGGTAGACTTTATCATTATGGACATGTCAGAAGATTGCGGGTCCCAGAGTATACTTGGCCACCCATTCATGGTGACAGTTGGAGTGTTGATAGATGTTCGAGAGGGCACTCTTTCCCTCAATGTGGGAAACATTGAGATGGAATTTCGGCTTCCTAAGCAAATGAGGGAGAGAGCACCCATGGAGGACGTTAGCTATCTGGAACTAGTGGAAGACGAGCTCATTGAAGAGTTCACAGCTGATAAGATTTTTTCTGACCCTATGCAGCAGAGCAAAGACGGTGGTATAGACCTGCTGCATGATACAGCAGTAGCAGCCTACCTATAGGTGATGTACAAGGCCCCAACAGATGGCTTGATTACGCACGAGCATGGCATGCTCGCTTTGAAGGATCACGACCCGGACGTCGTGAAGATTAAGGAGATTGTTGTTGCAGTTTCTTTAAGACGCCATAAAGGGAGGAGAATAGATAATAGGATTGCAGATGATCTGACGGAGGTGATCGACTCCAAAAGGGTTGATCGACAAAAATGATGGGCGTATCTCGTGTGCTCCCAATATTCAACCTCATTGAGTATTGATGTGTCATTATATTCCACATTTCATCTATATGATTACACGTCAAAATGATTGCTCATTTACATATTTCATACGCTTTTACGCTATTATTTGGAACAATATGACTTTCGGAGCGTTTATGTCCATTTTAGGGATTTGGAGCGATATTGGAGCAATTTGGAGTCAATAAGACGATCGGAGATGTGAGAGCACCAAGAATACTCATGATGACATGCTTGAGGTGCCAAAGAAGAAGACTACATGAAGAGAAAGAGAAAGGAGAAGCCATGAAGCAATCAGCTTCACTTTCCCAGGTGACTCGACCGAGGAGCACAAGCTGCTCGGTCGAGCTGATACACGAGCCCAGTAGAAAAGAGAATGTGTATCCTACTCGACCGAGCAGCGTGGTGACTCGGTCGAGTCATTTCTATTTTTTCGAAGCTCTGTCCAGTTCAACATCCTGCTCGACCGAGCAAGACTTACTCGACCGAGCCAGCAGGCGACTCGACCGAGCAAGGCCTACTCGGACCGAGTAGGCAGAGCGACACTTTTGGAGGAGCCCGATCCACTGACAGAATCGACCGAGTAAGGGGGTGACTCGACCGAGCAAGGGGACGACTCGACCGAGCACGAAGGCTACTCGGTTGAGTAAGGCGAAAGCCCAGATTTTCAGACAGCCGTGCACTCTTTTCAAATATGCTATCACCTGATTTTTTCAGTATTTTTCTGATATTTTTTCCAGATAAAAGACTTCAATACGGTTCCAACTCCAACAAGAACACGCCAATCGGAGATCGGATGAGCTCTGGGAAATTTCTGCAAGATGGGGTTGTAGTGCTGAAATCTGCACTCGACCGAGTGCTGTTTCTACTCGGTCCGAGTGTTGATGGGGTCCACCAATAAGTTGCGGCCAGAAACAAATTTGGGCCGAATTAGAGATGGTTTTTTGGGTTATTTTCTAGGGTTTAGAGAGGGATATATATGGTTTTGTAGCCGTCATTTGGGAGGGAACTTTTTTGGAGAGTTGTTTTTAGTTAGATCTATCGAGTTTTGGGATACGATCTTTTGGGAGTTATGCTACGCCATAGGCCCCTCCTCTTGTATCAAGCTAAGTATTTTATCTCTTTAATTTTATCTTTGTCCTTATTATTGTTCTTATATGATGCTAGCAATGATCTCTATTGTTTCCATAATATTTGCTATGCTTGAATAATCTTTTCTAGGGCTAATGGATTAGCCCTAGGATTTTAGGATCTAGATGCAAAGATAGGATTTTTATGATGTGTTAGATATAAAAGGGGTTATATTTTGGTTGATCCAACAAAACCCATAGGAGAACTCGTACTGAGATCGTGCCCACGGTCGGTGGAATCGATTAGCTTAAGGAGTATCCTACGGATTTAATTAGGGAGTTAGTGGATTCAACCGAGGCTTGTAACCATGCTCGTCTTGTGCCTCGAGGGGATCCACCGACGAACTATATCACTACATTGACGGCTACCGCCATTGCGTCAATGAGAGACCATCCCCATAAATCCAATGCAACATAAGAATTCTAGCCTAGCGTCGACATCCGACGGTCCTAGTGGCGAGTCCTAAAGCCCTAGTCTTTTATATTTTATTTCTTTCTTTCTTCGTGTGGAACCCCTTGTTTGCGACATCGAGTGACACGACTTTCGCATCCATCACCATTACGACACTCCACAATCCACATCCATCAATAAATCCGCAAGTCTAACTCAACCTAGGAGTAGATAGGTAGTATAGCACCGCTTTCCCGTGTTCGATATCCGCTCGCCACTATACCGTGCGCTTGCGGTTAGACGACATCGTTTCGGAGTTAGTTTCGGGCCGATCAAGTTTATGGCATCGTTGCCGGGGAGGCGTTCCGGCATATTATCTATTTACCATAATTATGTTGATTTGATTGCATTAAAAAAACCAAAAAACTTAAACTTAAACAAAACAAAAAAAACAAAAAACAAAAAAACAGAGAGAGAAATCCCCCCCACCTCCTTTATCTTTATCTCTATCTTCTTGTACCATTGATATCTTTTCCAAGTTGTTGTTTTTGACTATTCAGGTACAATGGAGCAATCTTGGGATTATTCAGGCAATGATATTTCAGAGAAGTATGAGATTCCTATGGAAGACTACGAATATCATCCACAGGACCCGTACTATCGGATGGAAGGATATGACCACTACCCAGAGTTCTATGCTTACCGCGAATCTTGTGACATGGAGGCACACATACCCTACGAAAGCCATGCCTGTCTCTTGAGTCATAACCATCCTCTTAATTTGACACTCAATGCATTCATGGTATCGGTAGAGGAGAGCACCGCTGTCAGCGCTATGCTGAATGAGTCACATGATCGTTGGCAGAAAGATATGGCAGAAATCAACAAGTGCCTTTCATATTATGAGCTTGAGGGAGAGACTGAGGACATTGAGACTTCCACATCTGAGGAGATAGCGGCTGACATACACGATGCATCCAAGGGCTACACATTCACTTCCATACCCACAGAGCCAGAGCTTGTCACTGAGGAGGTCGTGCATTGAGATAAGGACACATATATTCATAAGGATCCCGAGTGTTGCCCACCTTTAGTTAAGCTTCTGCAGCCACCTCATCCTTCCATTGACAACGATAAGGATTCGCCTGATGAGACCCATACTAATATGCCAGAGCTACCTAAAAATCATGAGACGAACGACAAGGAATTACATGTCGTGTTACATATTAGGGAGTTAGTGGATTCAACCGAGGCTCGTGACCATACCCGGCTTGTGCCCCGAGGGGATCCACCGACGAACTATATCACTACATTGACGGCTACCGCCATTGCGTCAATGAGAGACCATCCCCATAAATCCAATGCAACATAAGAATTCTAGCCTAGTGTCGACATTCGACGGTCCTAGTGGCGAGTCCTAAAGCCCTAGTCTTTTATATTTTATTTATTTCTTTCTTCGTGTGGAACCCCTTGTTTGCTACATCGAGTGACACGACTTTCGCATCCATCACCATTACGACACTCCACAATCCACATCCATCAATAAATCCTCAAGTCTAACTCAATCTAGGAGTTGATAGGTAGTATAGCACCGCTTTCCCATGTTCGATGCACGCTCGCCACTATACCGTGCGATTGCGGTTAGACGACATCGTTTCGGAGTTAGTTCCTGGCCGATCAAGTATCAGGGGTCGAGCTTACGACCGTAAACAAGCGCTTGGCGGGAGGTAACCGGACCTGTTTTCATACTCTTTTGTTTCTATTTGAATTTTTATTATCTTTTTCTTTTCTTTTAGAAAAAAATTATACCTTATAAAAAGACCTGATGAGCGTAATTTCTTACAGGTACTCGACAATTAGGACGTCTTAAAAGGGGCTGGAGGAGAAGCATGAACATTAATCGAGGTCTCAAAGATCGAAGAGGAGCACAACAAAAGAAGTGGCAGGCTGCCAGCCGCAGCCGCTCGGCTGAGTTGCTATCCTGCTTGGCCGAGCGCAATGCCCAGCAGTGGGCCGTTCTGAACTCAAAAAAAGAGTGGGCCATTTTTTATCACGCTCACCCGAGCACCTAGAGTGCTCGGTCAAGCGCTCAACCGCCACAGCCTTACTTAAATAAAAACCTGGGGCTCGATCGATATTCTTCTAGAATCCCGATCGAGCATCCCCTCATTCTCTCCCCCTCGAGGAGCAGTTAGATGGCACCTCCCTTCCTGCATTTTCTATGGACCCGACTCAGATTCTTTGCGATCATTGCTATTTGTCGCTTCCTCTCAGAAGGGAGCTATCTGTTGCGGTGGCTTCTTTGCCCTGTTTGCCCAGCATGCCAAATTAGATATTCCTAATGATTTGGCAGAGGCACTGGGCCTTTCCACCCTGACACTAGATGTGCTTTCTCGCATGAACATTATCAGTGCCCACGATCACCGACACTGGGTGTATATCCATAGTCATTTTGATGCTGATTTTATGGTGCTTCCGAACCCCATTCGAACTCTCATTGGTCGAGAGCACGTCGAGTGGGCACTCCCCATCGAGGTCCATTTTCCACCCATATAACAGCTGGAGCCTGATGATGGGCAGCCTACTCATCAGCTGGGTGCTGCTCTACCACCATTATTGAGGAGCCACACCCATCTGAGCCCTTGTCTGAGTCTCATGTGACCCTCTCTGTACCTATTTCTATCGAGAGCGCCCCTCTATCCACTTCTATTTTTGATGCCTCTATGAGCGTTGATGTTTCTGTCCCCACATCACCACCCATCGAGAGTGCATCTTCTTCTGCCCAATTATCCACTTCTGTATCAGCTGCCATATCTGCTATTCTGACAGAGAGTGTGGTGGTTTCTGTCCACACATCTGCTGCCACCACATCTACTGTGTCTGTACCTCCCTCTACATCTCCTGCCTCTGACCAGCCTACACTCCCTCTACACCATGTATTCCCTACACGTGCAACTCTTTCGAGAGGTGAGTCCAGCGGCTCCCGTGCTCCCTATTTTTCTACACGTTTATATGGAGTGGAACACACTGTAGCTGAGTTGCATCAGGACATTCAGGCACTTCAGCAGCTCGAGCAGCAGAACACTGAGAAGCTCGATGACATTCTGTAGCATCTGCATGCACACCCACCACCACCCCTATCGGGTAGTGGTGCAGCCTGATTTCTGGTCTCTCTGTATCCGTTCTCCCCCTATAATTTTTGGTGCACATTTGTCCTCACGGTGCCCAGTTTCATATAGCTTGGGGGAGCCCCATTTTGATGTGCCAATCGTCACTATCATCATCTTCATTTGCATGCTTCATATTTAGTCACATTAGGATCATTCGCATTTCATGTCATCATTTCATCATACATCCCACCTACCTCGCCTATTTATTATTGTTCCTCTATTTTTCATTTTAATCACCTTGAAGACAATGTGTCGTTTAAGCTTGGGGGAGTGCATTTCCATGCCATTTAGTTGCATCATGATGCATTTTTTACTTTATTTATAGGATTTTTAGAATTTTTCAAAAAAAATTGAAAATTTTCATTTTTCTGTTCATCTTTGTTTTCTCTTTTTGTGTGTTTCATGCATCATAATGTATGCTTGTGAGTCGTTTTAATCTTTATTTATTTTCGCTAGAAATGATTCTCCTTCTATGATTGTTATTCATGTTTGACATCAACACACATTATCCCTTTGTATAACCACAAGTTATCACTCGATATTTGAAATCTCTTGTGCTTCAATTATGAAATGTATATGAATGGATTATCTTTCCGAACTCTTAATTGAAAGTGATAGTTTTAGAGTATATTCCTTGAGAAGGATAGCATTTTTTATATGCTTTTCATAATAGTGCTCATATTTCCATGATTCATATTCTTGAAAAGGCCTGAATGAAAATGAAATGTATTAAATCTGAAATTTAACTATATTTGCATGCTTTGTATGAGAAGTTAAATATGTTTCATGTATAAGTAGTAATCCAATTGAGATAGGATAACCCCATGACACTCTAAGTATTGATGAATATGATATTTCTTATACTGAGTCCATGTCTAGATTCTATGCTTTTTCATTTTTCTTTTGTATATATCTAAATAAATGGTCAAAGACCATCTTTGCATTCCATCGTGTTTACGTGAGTTTGCAAAAATCCCAAGAATAGAATCACAAAAATACAAAAATCAAACAAAAATCCTAAATAAAGGTCCTTTGGGGTTTCTTGGAACCCGACACCCTAAGATCGCCTGATCTGGGATGCATAGACCACTCCTTACACTCAATTGCATTTACACAAGTTTGCAAGACAAATAGCCAAAAATAGCCAAAAATATAAAAATACAAAATTCCATATCTCTACCTCCTTTTCTATTTAGAATAAAGACATGGACAAGGTTAATGGGTTCCTAGGTTTCAAGAAACGAGTATTAATGTGGTGATGCCTTGATTGGTTGAGTTTTCTATTTCAGTTCATGAACAACAAATAATATTATGCTATGCATGCTTGTTGATTTGATCATGATACATATATGCCTGTTAGAGAATATTTCATGGATTTTGAGGTATTATCATGAGTTAGTATATTACATGCAAATCTATGACAGGATGAATACTTTAACTTCTGCTATGATTGGTTGATCAGTTCATTATGCTTCAATTCAAGTCCATGGCATGTACATTGTGATGCGAGGTTAAAATGTCAAGTGAAATATATGGATGTTGATTATTTCTCATCTTTTGTGGTTATGAATAATGAGGATGATATGAGTTGATGGTCTAGCATCTTTCTTTATTTTCCATTTCTTATTTTTTTCCTTCGAGTTTGCTTCTTACTAGCCTTCCTCGAGGACAAGTAAGAGGTAAGCTTAGGGGATTTTGATGTGTCCATATTTTCTACCTTTTTACTGCATAGTTTCATTTTATTTTGATCGCTAAAGTTCAATTTTCTATACTTTATCACGTATTTCACGATATATTTGATTCTCGTAGTGTTTTGTGGATTTTCAGGAACTTTGGCGCAATTTGGAGCAAAACTGGCCGACAGACAAGAGTAGCAATTTCGGAGTATCAATGGCGTCGTATTTGACGAGCTGAGGCTGCTAGAAGGAAAGGAAGGAAATAAATAAAGAAAGAAGAGAAGGCCAAGAGCTGATCTGTGCTAATTTTCCAGGTCGCTCGGTTAAGCGGCCAACACGCTCGGCCGAGCTGATATCACGAAAGAGGAGGAGAAAAGCAAGGCAAAGATATGCTTATAGGAAGGATGTCGCTCAGCCGAGCGACCCATGCGATCGACCGAGTGACCCCATCTGCATTTTGCCTAAGAATTCTCTGTCAACTTAGCTCGGCCGAGCGGCTACCCTGCTCAACTGAGCAACCCTCCAACTGACAGGCTGAAGAAGGGGCCGATTTCTCTGCCAACTTAGCTTGACCGAGCGACCCAAGAACTTGGCCGAGCTGCTCTCTTCACCAAACTCGATAGATGAAGCTCCCAGATGGCACTCGGCCGAGTGCTAGGGACGCTCGACCAAGCGTCAGGCAGCCAGACTATTTAATTTTGGGGTTTTATTGGGTTTTAGGTTGTTTTTCTTGGGATCCGCGAACTTTAACAGATTTGTATATAAGTAAACGTAAAATTAGGTTTTATTTACGCTTTGTTTTGCTAGAGTTTTTGTGAGATGTGGCTTTGGAGAACGGTGGTTTTGTCATCTTTTCAACGAATTGATCCATTGTGAACGATCAGAATTTGATTACTTTTATATATTTCGTTATTCGTCTTGTTCTATTTTATTTGATATTAACTTTGATATGCTTGTGATGACTGCGATTGCTTTTGATATTGCTTTGATTATTTTTTCCATGCCGATGTTTAAGTAGTGTGTTTCTAGGGTTTAGGGATGAACCTCGGATCCTAGGGATTGAATGCTAAGTTATCCTTAGTTGAATGAACTTAGGGTTACACTATGGTAGTTTGAACACAGATTTTGAGGAATTAGCTCTAGAACTGGAGGACCATGAAAGCGACTCCAGATCTAGGAAAATCCACACGAATCTGATTAGGGATTAGTAGTCGCTTTCTAGGGTTCGTGATCATGAAAGTGACACGTGCACTAGGGGTCATTACTAACCCCTAATTCACTAGTCAGTGACCAGGAAAGGACTCTGACTACTAGAACCAATCATAGTGTAATATCCCAACCATAGTCCATGAGAATGGATGCGGGTTGTGATACGGGAATCGTGTCAAGAGTAATGCACGAATCCTTACGCGAGGCCTATCCCGAGAGCGAGGCTGAGCATAGAGATATGTTAGATGAGTAGGACAACAAGAGTTGACTACTCATTCTCAATCTTAGATGTGACATCGCATTCTCATTCGCGAGAGCATGGCTGAGTATAAAGATACGTTAGACGAGTATGACAACGAGAGTTGACTAATCATTCTCATTCTCAAATGTGGCATTCTCACCCTAATTTATAGCTCAATGTAAGGATTCTCACCCTAGTGTCCAAGCCCGAAAGACCTAGCAGGGATTCTCGATTGCCCTAGATTTATTAATATTCTGTGACAACCAATTGTACAATCTTTCAATTGTGACAACCCCGACCACGTATTTTCCATCTTCGCTCAAACTAAACACTAAACAACTTCATCCTCAGAGTTCGACATTCTTATCTATACTACATAACCGTACACTTGCGGTGAGTCGCACCTCCGGGTGTAAATCCGGAGCCTATTAGAACACTGGTGAACTTTATTACGAAAGGAGAGAAAAAAAAATCATCTCTTCACAAACGAAAAAGAAGCACACAAGAACTCTCCAAAAGCTCATAATTCAATCTCTCAAAGTTGGCTCTCACAAATGACGGCTCAAATTCACTCCAATAATGTCCCACACAAAACCCTAACCTAAAACCCCCCTATTTATAACCCTAAGTTACAATAGGTATCATCATTGACTAGGAAGTCCAGAAGATACGGATCTCGACTTTAACGGCATCCTATCAAATCACAGCTCTACGCAATTAATGCACCACACCCTAGTGGGCCTCTGTTGCATCCTAGCAGGTCGCATCCCAATGGGCTCCCTTCGACCGAGTGATCTTCTTTCTATATCGAACGACCAAAGTGCCGAGCCAAGCATAAGAGCTATCGACCAATGATCCACCATACGACCATTCGATTGCACACGTACTTCAACCGAGTTATGACCGAACGACCCAATGTCGAACGATCGACCATCAGACCCAAGCTGACGACCGATCGACCAATTGCACTGTAGAAGACCAAATTCTTACCATCCTCGTACCTGACTTGTGCAGAGTCAAATATGTCGAACCCAAGCACAATCGAGTTATCTCTGCCCAAGATAACTCGTCTGTACAACCAATGCTCCTTCACCGTCGAATCGAGCCAACTTCCACAAATCTCAACCTTGGCAAGATTCGAGCCTTCGACCATCGAACGACCCTCACTGCATCACCTTGGAAGAGCTTCAACTGGTGTTCCCCCCACCTTTTTGTTCTAAAGAGCCAAATGTCCCGAAGGACCGAATGCTCCATCGAGCTACGAATGTCCCCTCTTGGGACCGACTGACTCTTTCAAGTCACGGTGCCCCTTCCTGGGGCTGACGTCAACTTCATCGAGGAACCACATTGAGAAAGTTCAAACAGTGCTTGAACTTGACTCCTGATACAACTTCATCAGCATGTCCACCGGGTTGTCCTCTGTTCCGATCTTCAGCAAGTTTATGTCGCCTGCTTTTTCTCCCATATAGTCCCTGACAAATTGAAATCTCACATCGATGTGCTTGGTGTGAGCATGGAAGACCTGATTCTTAACCAAGTGCACAACACTCTGGCTATCACAATGGACATCGTACCACTCTTGGTAGACTCCCAAATTATCCATCAAGCCAATCAGCCGTATCGCATCTTTCACCGCTTCAGTTAATGTCATATACTCTACGTCTTAGTAGACAGGACCACCGTAGACTGAAGGATACTCCACCAACATAATGGAGCATCCGACAGGGTGAAGATATAGAATGTCATCGATCCCCTCCCATCCAAGTCACATGCATAGTCGGAATCGACATAACCGACAGTGCGCGGACCATGAACACTTTGGCTATAGGTCAGTCTGACGTCGACTGTGCCATTGATGTACCGCAGTATCCACTGCACTGCTCGCTAGTGCTCCTTCCCCAGGTTGTGCATGTATCTACTAACCATGTTGACCACATGTGATAGATCAAGTCTAGTACATACCATTGTGTACATCAAGGTCCCTACCGCTTTAGCATATGATACGCTTTTCATGAGCTTCTTCTCTTCTTCGTTCTTTGGACAATGCTTGGCACTGAGCTTAAAGTGAGATGCAAGCGGAGTAGCTATGGACTTCATCTTCTCATAGCCAAATCTCTGTATAACAAACTTAAAATAGAGACTCTGTGAAAGATCAACAGTACCTCTACTTCGATCTCCTGTGATCTACATCCCAAGAATCCTTTGTGCCTCCCCCAGATCCTTCATCTCAAACACACAACTCAATTGAGACTTCAATCTCTGAATCTCCTCTTTATTCGATGAAGCAATGAGCATGTCATTGACATAAAGCAGAAGATAGATGAAGGACCCGTCAACCAACTTCCGATAGAATACGCAATGATCATAGGGGCTGCAAACATACCCTTGATCATTTGTCATAAAGAGTTCGAAACGATTATACCATTACCTTGGCGATTGCTTCAACATATAGAGTGACTTCTTCAGCCTACATGCAAGACCGTCACCACTCCCATAGCTATCGAGCTGAGCCATATTGATAACATCTTCAAGCTCTCCGTGCAAGAACACCATCTTGACATCTAGCAGCACCAGTTCAAGGTCGAACTGAGCAACTAATGCTAGCAGGATCCGAATCGAGCAATACTTTACCACAGGAGAGAAGACCTCATTGTAATCAATGCCCTCTCTCTGTGCAAAGCCCTTCGCTATAAGGTGTAAGTGGGTCTACACCAAGAAAGATAGGGTAGAATCAGGAGATGTTTGCTACAAGGCGAGCTTTGTCGCAAACATCTCCCTATTCTACCCCGTCTTTCTTGGTGTAGACCCAATTACACCCAATTTCTTTCTTGTCCTTCGAAAGATCCACGAGATCACATGTGTCATTCTTCGCCAGCGATTCCATCTCTTCGTACATTACACTTCTCCACCGCTCCGGGTCTTCAGATTTCTACACCTCACTGAAAGAAGTGGGAACATCGACACACACACTATTAGAAAACAGAGCATCAGTCACGGAACATTAGCCACGGAACGATTCCGTGGGAACTACTTCTTCATTAGCCGCAGACAAGTCCGTAGCTAATATTCCCTGGCTATTACAATAACAGCCCCTGATTTTCTGTGGCAAATATATTTTTGCCATGGATTTGTCATCATATCAACTTTTCATCATAGAAATATAATTGTCACGAAAATTTCTGTGGCACATAACTCGAAACGGCCAGGGACAATCCATGGAAAATAGCAAAATCCAACGCGCCAACAATGGGCGGGCGATCAAAAAATACAACGCGTCAACCATTGGCAGGCGACCGAAATAATAAAGTGAAATCGGGGCAAATTTTTTAATCGAAACCCCCTCTCTCTCTCGAACATCTCTCAAAGTGATAGGGAGATTAAATTTTTTTTTCTCTCTCGCGAACATCCTCTCATTCTCTCTATCTCTCGAGAGAAAAAATCCTGATGCCGACTGTCGACCTTCTCTTCTCCGATGACGCAGATGATCGACGATCGACGTGCCTCCCTCTCCAAGCTCACGGTCGTCCCCAGCCTCCGTCCCCCTCATCTAACCTCGCGAACCAATAAAACCCCTAGATTGGGCTCCCTTTGACCCGCGACAGCCCCACTCCCCCTTGTGATCCCCTCCCCCCTCCTCTCAAACTTTCCGATCAACTCACTAGATCGCGGCAACCTTTCAGATCACCTCCCCCTCGCGATCCTCTCTTTCTGCCATCCGAAACCCTAGTACAAAGTGACCACGACGAGCGACGCGTGACTATTCGACGATCGGATTGGTTCTCCTGCGAAGTGATCGAAAAAATTTAGGGTTTTACTACGATCTATTCTCTGACGGTGCTCGCGGTGTTCTCAGGCAGGTAGCTATCCATATCTCTCTATCTCTCGATCAAAATTTTCTAAAATTTAGGGATTTTGTTTTCCTCAGCCGTACCTACCGAACGGAATAGGGTTTTGATCCCTCCGGCGACGTTGTTCTCCAGCGACAACAAGGTTCTTCTTTCCCTTTTGTAATGAAATTGGGACATTTTTTTCATTTTGTATTCTTGCTGCCTACTGATCGGCCCAGAATCTAACTCCGAAACGATGTCGTTTACCTCAAGCGCATGGTATAGTGGCAAGCTGGTATCGAACACGGGGAAGCGGTGCTATACTACCTATCTACTCCTAGGTTGAGCTAGAATTGCGGGTTTATTAGTGGATGTGGAGTATGGAGGGTCGTAATGGTGATGGATGCGAAGGTTGTGTCACTCAACGTCGCAAATAGGGGATTGCACACAATATAAAAGAATAAAATAAAAGAGACTAGGGCGTTAGGGATCACCGCTAAGATCGTCGGGGATCGACGTTAGAATAGAATCCTTACGTTGCATTAGGGTTAGGGGATTAGTCTCCGAATTCGTACCACTCTCGTGGGTTAGAATTGCGAGGTATTTCGGTGGCTCTCGTTGACGCAATAGCGGTAGCCGTCAACGTAGCGATATAGTTCGTCGGGGGATCCCCTCAAGGCACGAGCCAGGCATGGTCACGAGCCTTGGTTGGATCCATCGATTTCCCTATTCAAATCCCAAGGATACCCCTTAAGCACATCAATTCCATAGACCGTGGGCATGATCTCAGTACGGGTTATCGTGGGGATTCGGTAGTATCGACCAAAATACTTCCCTAAATTCCTAATTCAACATAGGGATCCAGATCTACATCTTCCCCCTAGGATCTTAGGGCTAACCCATCAACCCTAGAAAGGACTACTCACTCATAGCAATATTAACGAATAAAAACACAGTTTTTAGAGGTGAAAACATCATGGCAAATTGATAGAATAAAAATCGAGAACTTACAGTGAGCAATAGATCTCCAGAGAAAATAGGATTCCAAGAACGCAAGAAATAGAAAAGCAAAATTCCAATCAATCTCGATCCAAAATAATTTTCGAAATTTTTTAATCTAGATCTAACAAAAATAATCCCTAATCTCCGCTCCCAAAAATTATTCTCCAACTATTCTAAAAACTCAGAATGAAAGTCGCCCCCCTGGCACAGTCGCGGCTCCCAGACTTCACTCCCCCAAAATCACGCAAAAGCCGCCCCATATTCTTTCCCAAAATGGCCCTCAGCATCGTCGACCGAGTGGGCGAATTGGTTGAGCAGTTTGTTGCTCGGTCGTCCACTCAGTCCGAGCAGATGTACTGCTCGACCGAGCCTGACAAGGAATCATGCTCATCCAAAATATTTACTCTGTTTGCATGGGCCGAGTACGTAGCTGCTCGGTCGAGTATGCATCCGCTCGGTCGAGCAGTCAACTGCTCGGTCGAGTAGTGGACCGAGCAGTGGTCAAACATCGGCATTTGAGAGATTTCAGCACTCTGCTCGGTCGAGCAGTCGATTGCTCGGTCGAGCAGTGGTCGAACAGCAACATCTGAGAGATTTCGGCAGAATTTTCACCCTACTCGGTCAAGTAGAGTCCTCTGCTCGGTCGAATAGGTGTCAAACAGACTTCAGTAGAATTTCAGCACTACAGCTTCAGCTTGCAGAAATTCCCCAAGGCTCATCCGACCTATGATTGGCGCGTTCTTGGTGGCGTTGGAACCGTCTTGAAGTCTACTATATGGTAAAAATATCAGAAAAATATTAAAAAATCCCAGATGATAGAAGGTTTGGAAATGGTGCACGACTTTCCTGTTTCCAGCACTTCGGGTCGCTCGATTCCTTCGCCGCATCATATCTCGATCAAGCGACCTTCTCTCTTGCCCCTTCCTTGCTCCAGTATTCTTATTTGGCACTTCGAGCATGTCATCATGAGTCTCGTTGGTGCTCTCATGTCGCCGATTGTCTTATTGACTCCAAATTGCTCCAATATCGCCCCAAATCCCTGAAATGGACAAAAACGCTCCGAAAGTCATATTATTCCAAATAATAGCATAATAGCGTATGAAATATATAAATGAGCAGTCATTTTGATGGGTAATCATTTAGATAAAATATGGAATATAATGACACATCAAAATTCCCCCCCAAGCTTACCTCTTGCTCGTCCTCGAGGAAGACTAGTAAGAAGCGAACATGAGAGATGGATACAATGGAGATACGAGGTGGTTGCGTGTAGTGGAGACAAGGGGTTCAATCTTAAATTCAGAAAATACAAGAACCCAAGATATGCAAGATCTCGTGAACACACGTCAATATGAAATTAGAACACATATACACAATAAATACTTAAGTCTTGCTCAAATTAAAATAACGTGGATTTCAATAAATAAAATGAACTTGATAAGCAATAAAAAGAGATTAGAGTTATATCATATCATAGTTTATCATGCAATATACTAAGTTCACAGAAATGAAACCAATGTTCACAACTCATTCTCTAAGCAGTATAATATGTCATGATCAAACTTTTTCAAGCATGCGTGGTATTTTGTTATACTTCATGGACTGTATTTAGCAAATCCAGTCAAGGTAAAGCATCACCACACTACGACCATTTCAAGACTCCTAGAACCCATCAACTTTGCCATGTCTTAGTTCTATATAGAAATGGAGATAAGGATATGTGATTTTTGTAGTTTTATATTGTTTTTGGCGAAATGAATATTTCATACGCATTTTTCTTTCTTTGTATACACGAGATAACTCAATATATACAAGAAGCAGCCTATGCATCCCAAACGAGACGGTCTTAGGGCATTGGGTTACGAAGAACCCCTAGGGCCTTTTATTTAAGATATTTGTTTGATTTTTGTAATTTTGGGATTTTTGCAAACTCACGTAAACGCGATGGAATGCAAAACATGATCAAAGATCATTTATTGGATATTCTCCACAGAAAAAGAAAAGGCATAGAATTTAGACATGGCTCGGTTTCAGGAATCCTAATCATCACTACTTTGGTTGTCGTGGGGTTATCATATCTCTTTTGACTCACTAAATATCCATGAGGCAATAGAATTATCAATCAAATCACGCAGGAGTCAAAATAATTTTCAGATTTTGATTAACTCATTTTTAGCTTGACTGTTTCGAGAATATGGTTGTGAAACTATGGATTCTACTATGAAAAAGCATATTAACAAAGATACACTAATCAAGGAATCGAATTCTAATCTAGCAGATATCAAAGTTCATAAAAAAATAAATCCACGATATTTCATAGAAAATAAAGCATATGAGACATAAATATAGATGTGAACATGGTTTATATGGAAATTTTGAAATGTGTTTCACGATGAAGTAAAGTGCGTGCACTATTCACTCCCCCAAGCTTAAACGTCACATTGTCCTCAATGTGTGTATGATATAAATAGAGGACAACGACAAGACAGTGGGGCCACTCAACAAAATAGTTTCTCTCCCCCAAGCTTAAACATCACATAAAAATTGGGGAGAGAGGTAAAATAAGTGCCAAATACAAGGGTGGGCATAGATGATAAATAGTGGGTTGAGTGCGGAAGATAATTGAGCCATCATGTGGGGTGAATTTATTAAACTAAGAAAGCATATAAAGTCATATACGGTCCTCTCGCTGCCGAGAGGATTCGTGATTATTTAAAGCATAAAATACTACACTACTAGATTGGTACCACTTATAGCAAAAGGCGGGTCCAATATCTTTGCCGGTGTAGGCAGCTGCTCTATCTACACTTTCTTTGGCTCTGCCAGGTGCGTATAGCCACTAACGCCAACGAACTCCAGCGATGCATCCCCTAGCATTCTTCGTAAACGTCCATCTGTATCCTGCGAAGAACGGAATGCATCAGTCCATTATGAAAGATTGTTCCCCTGAACAAATGTTTCCCAAAGAGGGTCATCAACATAAATATTTAAAATTAAGGCTGGTTGACAACACTTCCCTGGAAATAAATCTCTATTCTCAAGTACCATGTTCTCTCTCTCCTCAGTGCCCTCTCCTAGATTCTCAGGTATATCCTGATCAGATGCATATATCACCTCATCAGGTGACTCCTCGTCATTCTCGTCAGGTTCTTCAAGCAAGGACACCTTCAAGCATACCTCCGGTCCATAATTGTAAGTGTCCTGCAACAGGTACGGCGTGTCAAAAAGATCTGAATCAGAATAAATTTCAGATGGGATGCATGATTCAGAAATGGAGTGGGTAAAAAGATCCCCCTGAGTGGGAGCAGTAAGTTCTGGAGGGTGATCCTCGGCGTCAGTGGAAGGATGAGGTGGCCCTATGTGTCATGCCCTATTTTGCATTATACGTGTATTCTACTGAATACGCGTGGTATGTCTACCTACAATGCATATGTGGGCATGAAATAAGCATAGGTATCGATGTATGTAGCATAGTGTAAGGGGGATTGGGCCGTGATACGTGGCTAATAGACGAGAAAACGAGAATGAGTGCGAGAGAAGTGCGAAGGACGTCGATGGTGCAAAACTACAGCGATGTGTTAGACGTGCGTGTGTAATGCATGAATGCACGTATGGATGTGTGTGGATGTTTGTAAAGGAAGCCATGCTAGTGTGAAAAGGGGTTAGGGGTCAATGGCAACCCCCATAAATTTTTAGAAAGGTCAGGGCAAAACGGTCATTTGGGCTTAAATTGCTGTGCGTACATACCAAGGTTGTGTGTGCGTAAAGTAATGACAAACTTGTAAATACCTAGAATATGGAGGGGTATTTTGGTCATTTTGTAAGATGCATGCTTATCTTTTGGTGGGTTCTAGAGTTGGATTTTTCTAAAGAAACTTCTTCTTTCTTCTTTACTTTTCTTTTCTCTTCCCTTTTCATTTTTCTTCTTTTTCCTTGCTCCCTACATGTCCGGCCACCCCTTCCTAATTCTCCCCTCCTTTAGCAAATAAAACCCCTAATTTCCATGCACAAGTAGAAGGACTTCATGCTTGCTTGAAGAGGGAAGAAGATGGAGAAGAAAGAAGAGAAGGAAAGGAGGAGAAATCAAGATTTGAGGCAGGATTCCAACTTGGTATTTGGAATTTAATTAGGGTTCTATTTTATCATGTTTCTATATCTTGTTTTATCAATATGGATTAGTAGTAATCAAATTCATATGCCATGTTTTAATTTTCATGAATATCCCCTTGAAATCTTAACCAACATCACTTCCTTTGAAAAGCTGAAATTTTGATGTGTGTTCATGCTTGGATTGTGTTTTCTGTGGTTAGAATTAGGGTTCGAAAAATATATTAGCTTGTAGATATTGAAATACTACCCCAAAAGCATATAAATATTGATATATGTTCAATTCTGGAATTAGGATTAAAAATTCATTGTTTGCAAGATGTCTGAAATTCTGTCAAGCTGTACATTGTTTAGCAACATGAGGATTACTACCTGCACACTCCATGGATTTTGTTGATCTTGGTCTTGTTGGAAAGTTAACATGTTTTTATAAAAGTTCATCACAATGCTCTTATGTCGAATTTCTGGTTAGAACATGCCCAAAACTGTCTTTGAACACAGGCCCTGAAATCTGTCTGAAAAACAGATTTGACACACTTCACTAATTAATTCACCATAAATCATATAATTCATAGGTTTACATGAAATTTTATCTGTAAATCCATAACTGTCATATATTCAACTTTCATTTATAAAGTATTGTCAAATTCCCAAGAGAAATAAATGAAATATGTTGATCTTTATGATTGTTCTTGCAATTTCAGCAAGCTGAATTCATTAAGTGCTATTCTTTTCATTAATTGTGGTTAATTGGCCATCATTATTCTTGCTTAATATGGTTGTATGGAGAAATGAATGTTCATGCCCTTGGCACATGTAAATGTTATTGTGTTGCTTTGTTATGAATGACGCCCGTCAGGTGTTCGATGAAATTCCTCAATAAAGGCAAAATCCAATAAGTTGAGTAACTTGCATGTGTTAGTGTTGGCCTTGAGCCACGTTGATAATTAGTGAAGTTAGAGGCTTGAATGGAATGAATATATTGTAAATTTGAATGGGTGATGTGTTGTGATAGAGGACATGTCACGTGAGTGCATGGCCCTATGTTTAATGATGGACAGTTGAGGTGATAAGTGCATACTCATGCCATCAAAACCCCTAACGTGTCACTTATGAAGTTAACTAATAAAATTGAATAAATCTCAGTCCTCTCTAATGAGGGTGAGTTAGCAAAGCCCGGGTTTTAGGTGGGATTTGAGTAAATTATGGATATGAGGCCTGGACTGTGAAGTTGGGAGATGATTTTGTGATGTGTGGAGTTTACACCCACTCACCTTTACCGGGAGTGGAGGGGATTTCTACACCCACTCGCATTTACCGGGAGTGGAGGGGATTTCTACACCCAATCGCCTTTACCGGGAGTGGAGGGGTCATACGGAGGTTGGGTTATATGTGGATAGCCTCACTCCTGCCAGGGATGGGGGAGGTGAGAGGCCCGACGTATAGTGCCCGTGTCCACTGCGTCGTGTGCTATATTCACTCCACATTTGGGGTGAAGTCCAGGTCCTGGTATCACACAGTTTACCCAAGTTCCAATTAACTCGAATATGAAATAATAAAATAAGAATTGCGCGTTACTCCAGCAGCACTTTCCCTTCCCTTTGCCAGTTCCTTGTGACTCTGTGGCATGTCTCTGGCACTTGTACTTATTCTATTAGACATTGGTTGCTTAAATACTTGTGTGATTATATTATTATTATTATTATTATTATTATTCGTGCTAACCCTTTTCTTGCAGTAACTCGACATTGGACCATAGGTATGATTTCCTTATTTTAGCTATTTAATTTTCATTACATCACTTAGTTACATGTTCTATTTCTCTTGGCTTGTCTTGTGGATTGATCACCTTAGAATGGTATTTCAAATCCAAGTTGGTTCCTACTGGGGCACACATTGATGTGCTCCTCCTTATTTTTCAGGTAGCAAGTGTATCATTGTTGGAGGTGACTTGGAGATGGGTTCAGGGGTAACACCTGGTGTGAGCTGTAGTTGTAGTCTGGTATGGTTGACTTGGGAGGTGGAGAAAGATGGTGTATATGTTGTGGCGTACCTGGATGATGTATATAAATGGAAGTTGTTATATGTATGTGATATGTTGTTGTTGTTCCTTGTTATTTATGAGTTGTTGATATTATAGTGGAGCTTCACTTGTACTATTCCAGCACGTGCGCAGTGGCCTGCTTATTCAGTTTCCTTTTTCTCTCTCTTTTTCCCTCCATCATCACCCTCACTCTTCGGTATACATGGAAAAAAATTTATAGATGCCGGGTATTCTGGGGATAGGGGTGTGACAGTTTTTGGTGGCCCGTGCAAGTGCGGTGTGCATAAGGATAGTACATGTAATGCTTCAGTATGTGATTAGAATAGATTAGCCCTAAGGTGGGTAGTGACCTGAGAGCCTGGAGTGATCCACCCCGGAACCTCTAGCTTTAGGGAGTTCGGGAATGAACTTTCAGCAGTATAGTATACTATAGATGTATATTACACATGTACATGTTACTGGGTGAACCCGTGTGTATAAGTGCATTTGTTGTGCTTAAAGATTGAATTATATATGTTGCGGTATACTTGTATATGTGATTGACATGAACGTTACATGTATCCAGAATGCTTGTAGTGGTATACGAATAGGTGGGGACGTATATGCTAGGTGGGCGAATACTTGAGTGTACGTATATTATGTTTATATAGAAGTACATGACACGGATATGTGAGGCTGGTATGTGGTATACTTGTGCGACTCCTAGACATAGGTGATATATACATGTTTGTTCGTGGATGTATATTGGTGGATACATATGAGCTAGTAGGGACATATACCTCGTAGGGGTGTGAGTGAGGATATGTACATATATAGTATGAGTGCATGTAAGCGTCTTCCTATCTATTATATTATGGTTGTTTCCCCGTGAGGAGAAGTACCAAGGTGTGTATACCTACCCTTGAGTGAATAGAGTGGTGGAGTGTTCATATGGTCCTGTAGATATATGTGGGGAAAGTGCATGTGTGTGGATATATGTGTGCTTGTATGGGTAGGTGGTGTAGATATGGGTTGAAATATTGGTGTATATCTATCGCTAGTGTTGTATTGCTAGTGTGTGAATTCCTAATATGTTAGATTTGAATAAATGAGAATATATGTATGTGCTGCCTATGTGCATGTGGGGATTGGTATATTGTTTTACTTAGGTATATGGTCGTGGGTGTATTATTGCGTGAAGATAGGTATTGTGTATGGTCATATATGGTGTGTATGTAGCGATATAGATAAGTGATGGATGCACGGGTAGTATGAGTAGTGCTCCAAGGTGTTTGGAGTAGATGTATCCTAAGGAGGGTAGGGATGCTTTAGACCCGTCCACCTAAGTTGAGGCCTTAGCTCTATACCGTGCCTATTATGAGATAGGGATATAAGTGTGACGTGTATCATACGTAGATGTGATGGATATAAGGATTTGAGACCATAGAGTGCAGGTATACATGGAAAGATTGTGGGTTTGCATGGTTAAGTGGAGTTATGGTATATGTATATATGTGTGTATACGCTTACCCGTAGAATAGTTCCTAAAGGACCATTTGGATGTATATGTAGTGCACGTACCTTTCCGTATATAGTGGCATGAGGGGGATTGTGTATTAGTATATGAGGTACTTGTATATATGTAAGTGTGTTGTAGCAAGCTTGGTGTGATTGTATATATGTGTTGTTATTATTGAATGTGTATTTGTGTATGCCTTATGAGTGGTTATATGTATATGTATGTGAATGATCCCTATTCAGATATGCATGTATCACTATATGAATGTGTCCGTATATGGGATGTGACTATCTACTGAATGTGAATGAATATTGAAATACACTTATTTGTGTATGTACTAGTATACTAGTAAAAGTGTGGATATATTGGATGTTATGTATATAAGGGTATGAATAGCTACCGACTACCTGCTAGTGTGGTTGAGTAGCTTGACTGTATGAGTGTATAATAGCAGGACATGTATAGAATGTGTGAATTAGTGTGTGCCCATACATGGGAATGTATGTGCATGGTTGTGTGGATCCTAATAAACGTATATGCATGTCTGTTTGTATACCTGCTATTAGAATAATAATCTGGTGTGTATGAGCCAACGTGTATTTGGCTATATATAGGCTTAGATATCTATATAAGGAATTAATGTGTATACTTCTGCGTGAACATAAAGAGTATGTGCATATAATTGGGTTATATAGAGTATCCGTGTGGTGTAATGGTTGATGTGTATACGTGAATATTTGTATGGTTGTATGGATTTCTATTATATGTGTCATAGCGGAGTATCGGGATGTGAAGATGTATGTGCAGTGTACAGTAGAAGCATATGCGGTTGTGTGTATATTGGTTGAATATGTATATACTTATAAATACCCTTGTTTGTTTATCTGTGAATTTTTCCAGCTTGATTGCCTATCTAGGTGTATCATAGATAAGTGTATTTCTGTGTGTATGCATGTATGTGTAAGTCTGTAATAGAGCATGTGTGTATGTATATACATATAAAGTGGGGATATGAATGTGCTGAGTATGAAACATAGGTGTGTGTGTATATATATATATATATATATATATATATATATATATATATATATATATATATATATATATATATATATATATATATATATATATATATATATATATAATGGATGTAAGTGAATGAAACTGTTTGATAACTGGGTGTTGGAATGTGTGTATTTGTTTGTATATTTATGTGTATACGTGTAAGTGGAGTGTAGATGGATGTTTATAATCATTTGGCTGTTACGGCAGAATATGCATGGGATGTGCAAAAGTAGTTATATATATATCATATGGCGGGAAACGTATTATGTTGTGCACTCTTATGTGTATTGTGTGCGGTATATGTGCCTATCTGTGTAAGGCAGTAGGTGCAATGCTATGGATGTGGTATTATGTATATATTTATTTATAGTATGATTGCGATCCTTATGTGACTTGATCATGCATGTGTTAGTACGTGCTCGTGAATGTAAGTAGGATGTGACTAAATATTGTGTGTATATAGATATGTAGGTGCATATGAATGTGAGTGAACTCATATGATTAAGTATTGAGTGTATAGAGATCCGGTGTACATACGTGTGACACCGTGATAGTGACCCTGTTTATCAAGTAATGGCGTGTAGGTTAAGGTGTATTGTTGTGTGTTTGTGCATGGATATAGATGTAGATGTATATATATATATAAGTAGGTAAAATATAAGTCGTTATACTTGAAGGTGTTGTGTTATATATATGAGAGCATGTTATGTATGAATGCCTCAGGTATTGTGATATGGATATGATGTGATGTCATATCATATAGGTGTGAGTAGTGATCTGGATATGTATAATAATACGTATAGAGACCTATTTGTGGTAAGTGTGTGTTGCATCTATTAGTATGTATATATGTGTTTAGATATCCTTGTGAAGGATTCCTATGTGTATACAAAAGTGGTGAATACGTATAGTGATGTGGATATGCAACTAAACGAGTAGTAGGATGTCTCCGTGATATGTATGTAATGCAGATGTGTATGGATGACAATAAAGTATATATTGTATAAAGGTGTGATGTAAATAAGTATTCTTGTTTGAGCTGCAGGGGTAGAAAGACCATCATACTAAGCTGATCTCGACAGGGTTCACACCCTAGGAAGTCCGAGGACGGACTTTATTTTAAGGTGGGTAGGATGTCATGCCCTATTTTGCACTATACGTGTATTCTACTGAATACGTGTGGTTTGTCTACCTACAATGCATATGTGGGCATGAAATAAGCGTAGGTATCGATGTATGTAGCATAGTGTAAGGGGGATTATGCCGTGATACGTGGCTAATAGACGAGAAAACGAGAACGAGTGCGAGAGAAGTGCGAAGGACGTCGATGGTGCAAAACTACAGCGATGTGTTAGACGTGCGTGTGTAATGCATGAATGCACGTATGGATGTGTGTGGATGTTTGTAAAGGAAGCCATGCTAGTGTGAACAGGGGTTATGGGTCAATGGAAACCCCCATAAATTTTTAGAAAGGTCAGGGGCAAAACGGTCATTTGGGCGTAAATTGCTGTGCGTACGTACCAAGATTGTTTGTGCGTAAAGTAATGGCAAACTTGTAAATACCTAGAATATGGAGGGGTATTTTGGTCATTTTGTAAGATGCATGCTTATCTTTTGGTGGGTTCAAGAGTTGGATTTTTCTAAAGAAACTTCTTCTTTCTTCTTTACTTTTCTTTTCTCTTCCCTTTTCATTTTTCTTCTTTTTCATTGCTCCCTACATGTCCGGCCACCCCTTCCTAATTCTCCCCCTCTTTTAGCAAATAAAAACCCTAATTTCCATTACCAAGTAGAAGGACTTCATGCTTGGTTGAAGAGGGAAGAAGATGGAGAAGAAAGAAGAGAAGGAAAGGAGGAGAAATCAAGATTTGAGGCAGGATTCCAACTTGGTATTTGGAATTTAATTAGTGTTCTATTTTATCATGTTTCTATATCTTGTTTTATCAATATGGATTAGTAGTAATCAAATTCATATGCCATGTTTTAATTTTCATGAATATCCGCTTGAAATCTTAACCAACATCACTTCCTTTGAAAAGCTGAAATTTTGATGTGTATTCATGCTTGGATTATGTTTTCTGTGGTTAGAATTATGGTTCGAAAAAAATATTAACTTGTAAATCTTGAAATCCTACCCCAAAATCATATAAATATTGATATATGTTCAATTATGGAATTAGGAGTAAAAATTCATTGTTTGTAAGATGTCTGAAATTCTGTCAAGCTGTACACTGTTTAGCCAAATGAGGTTTACTACCTGCACACTCCATGGATTTTGTTGATCTTGGTCGTGTTCGAAATTTAACAAATTTTTCTAAAATTTCATCAGAGTGCCCTTATGTCGAATTTCTGGTTAGAACATGCCCAAAACTGTCTTTGAACACAGGCCCTGAAATCTGTCTAAAAAACAGATTTGATACAATTCACTAATTAATTCACCATAAATCATATAGTTCATATTTTTACATGAAAGTTTATCTGTAAATCCATGACTGTCATATATTCAACTTTCATTTATAAAGTGTTGTCATATTCTCAATAGAAATAAATGAAATATGTTGATCTTTTTGATTCTTCTTGCAATTTCAGCAAGCTGAATTCATTAAGTGCTATTCTTTTAATTTATTGTGGTTAATTGGCCATCATTATTCTTGCTTAATATGGTTGTATGGAGAAATGAATGTTCATGCACTTGGCACATGTAAATGTTATTGTGTTGCTTTATTATGAATGACGCTCGTAAGGTGTTCGATGAAATGCCTCAATAAAGGCAAAATCCAATAAGTTGAGTAACTTGCATGTGTTAGTTTTGGCCTTGAGCCACGTTGATAATTAGTGAAGTTAGAGGCTTGAATGGCATGAATATATTGTAAATGTGAATGGGTGATGTGTTGTGATAGAGGGCATGTTACGTGAGTGCATGGCCCTATGTTTAATGATGGACAGCTGAGGTGATATGTGCATACCCATGCCATCAAGACCCCTAACGTGTCACTTATGATGTTAACTAATAAAATTGAATAAATCTCAGTCCTCTCTAATGAGGGTGAGTTAGCAAAGCCCGGGTTTTAGGTGGGATTTGAGTAAATTGTGGATATGAGGCCTGGACTGTGAAGTTGGGAGATGATTATATGATGTGTGGAGTTTACACCCACTCGCCTTTACCAGGAGTGGATGGGTCATACGGAGGTTGGGTTATATATGTGGATAGCCTCACTTCTGCCAGGGACAGGGGAGGTGAGAGGCCCGGCGTACAGTGCCCGTGTCCACTGCGTCGTGTGCTATATTCACCCTACATTTGGGGTGAAGTCCAGGTCCTGGTATCACATAGTTTACCCAAGTTTCAATTAACTCAAATATGAAATAATAAAATAAGAATTGCACGTTACTCCTTCTGCTGGCAGCACTTTCCCTTCCCTTTGCTAGTTCCTTGTGACTCTGTGGCATGTCTCTGGCACTTGTACTTATTCTATTAGATATTGGTTGCTTAAATACTTGTGTTATTATTATTATTATTATTAATCGTGCTAACCCTTTTCTTGCAGTAACTCGACATTGGACCACAGGTATGATTTCCTTGTTTTAGCTATTTAATTTTCATTACATCACTTAGTTACATGTTCTATTTCTCTTGGCTTACCTTGTGGATTGATCACCTTAGAATGGTATTCCAAATCCAAGTTGGTTCCTACTGGGGCACACATTGATGTGCTCCTCCTTATTTTCCAGGTAGCAGGGGCATCATTGGTGGTGGTGGCTTGGAGATAGGTTCAGGGGTAACACCTGGTGTGAGCTGTAGTTGTAGTCTGGTATGGTTGACTTAGGGGGTAGAGAATGATGGTGTATATGTAATGGCGTACCTGAATGATGTATATAAATGGAAGTTGTTATATGTATGTGATATGTTGTTGTTGTTCCTTGTTATTTATGAGTTGTTGATATTATAGTGGAGCTTCACTTGTACTATTACAGCACGTGCGCAGTGGCCTGCTTATTCAGTTTCCTTTTTCTCTCTCTTTTTCCCTCCATCATCACCCTCACTCTTCGGGATACTTGGGAAAAACATTTATAGATGCCGGGTATTCTGGGGAACGGGGCGTGACACTATGTGCTTAGGCATCTCCTCCACAGGCTCAAGAGATGAAAGATACTCGTTGATTTCGTCCTTATCTTTCTGCAATCGATTATGTGACTCTTTTGTATAGCACTGACAGCCGTGATCTGCGCTACCAATGCCATGAATGCATTGAGTGTCAAATTGAGAGGATGGTCAGGACTCAAGAGAAAAACGCGGCTTTCGTAGGGCATATGTCCCTCCATGTCACAAGACTCACATTAGGCATAGAACGCTGGGTAGTGGTCATATCCTTCCATCTGATAGTACGTGTCATGTGGATGATATTCGTAGTCTTCCATAGAAACCTCATAATGCTCTGAAAAATCATCGCCTGAATAATCCCAAGATTGCTCCATTGCACCTGAATAGTCAAAAACAACAACCTGGAAAAGACATCAGTGGTACAAGAAAAAGAGATAAAACTAAAGCAGGTGGGGGAAAAATATCTCTCTCTGTTTTTTTATTGTTTTGTTTTGTTTTGTTTTTCTTTTTTTCTTTTTTTTATTTAACGCAATCTAATCAACCAAATTGTGGTAAATAGATAATATGGTGGAACGCCTCCCCGGCAACGGCACCATAAACTTGATCGGCCCGGAATCTAACTCCGAAACGATGTCGTTTATCGCAAGCGCACGGTATAGTGGCAAGCGGGTATTGAACACGGGGA
The DNA here is from genome assembly GCA_030789695.1 of Scilla litardierei. NCBI lineage: Eukaryota > Viridiplantae > Streptophyta > Magnoliopsida > Asparagales > Asparagaceae > Scilla > Scilla litardierei. The sequence continues at coordinate 103,283,299 of CM061141.1, forward strand.
AGCGATGCTATACTACCTATCTACTCCTAGGTTGAGCTAGAATTGCGGGTTTATTAGTGGATGTGGAGTATGGAGGGTCGTAATGGTGCAAAGGTTGTGTTACTCAATGTCGCAAACAGAGGATTCCACACAATATAAAAGAATAAAATAAAAAGGACTAGGGCGTTAGGGATCACCGCTAAGATCATCGGGGATCGACGTTAGAATAGAATCCTTACATTGCATTAGGGTTAGGGGATTAGTATTCCAATTTGTACCACTCTCGTGGGTTAGAATTGCGAGGTATTTCAGTGGCTCTCGTTGACGTAATAGCGGTAGCCGTCAACGTAGCGATATAGTTCGTCGGGGGATCCCCTCAAGGCACGAGCCAGGCATGATCACGAGCCTTGGTTGGATCCACCAATTTCCATATTCGAATCCCAAGGATACCCCTTAAGCACATCAATTCCACAGACCGTGAGCATGATCTCAGTACGGGTTATCGTGGGGATTCGGTAGGATCGACCGAAATACTCCCCTAAATTCCTAATTCAACATAGGCATCCAGATCTACGTCTTCCCCCTAGGATCTTAGGGCTAACACATCAACCCTAGAAAGGACTACTCACTCATAGAAATATTAACGAGTAAAAACACAGTTTTTAGAGGTGAAAACATCATGGCAAATTGATAGAATAAAAATCAAGAACTTACAGTGAGCAATAGATCCCCAGATAAAATAGGATTCCAAGAACGCAAGAATAGAAAAGAAAAATTCCAATCAATCTCGATCAAAAATAATATTCGAAAGTTTTTAATCTAGATCTAACAAAAATAATCCCTAATCTCCGCTCCCAAAAAATATTCTCCAACTATTCTAAAAACTCAGAATGAAAGTCGCCCCCCTGGCGCAGTCGCGGCTCCCAGACTTCACTCCCCCAAAATCACGCAACAGCTGCCCCAAATTCTTTCCAAAAATGGCCATCAGCATCGTCGATCGAGTGGGCGACTCAGTCGAGCAGTTTGTTGCTCGGTCGTCCACTCGGTCCGAGCAGATGTACTTCTCGAACGAGCCCGACAGGGAATCACGCTCCTCCAAAATCTTTACTCTGTTTGCACGGGCCAAGTACGTAGATGCTCGGTCGAGTATGCATCTGCTCGATCGAGCAGTCAACTGTTCATTCGAGTAGTGGACCGAGCAGTGGTCGAACATCGACATTTGAGAGATTTCAGCACTCTGCTCGGTCGAGCAGTCGACTGCTCGGTCGAGCAGTCGACTGCTCGGTCGAGCAGTGGTCGGACAGCAACATCTGAGAGATTTCGGCAGAATTTTCACCCTACTCGGTCGAGTAGAGTTCTCTGCTCGGTCGAGTAGGTGTCAAACAGACTTCAGCAGAATTTTAGCACTGCAGCTTCAGCTTGCAGAAATTCCCCAGGGCTCATCCGACCTCCGATTGGCACGTTATTGATGGCGTTAGAACCGTCTTGAAGTCTACTATCTAGAAAAAATATCAGAAAAATAGTAAAACATCCCAAGTGATAGAATATTTGGAAATAGTATACGGCTGTCCTGTTTCCAGCACTTCGGGTCGCTTGATTCCTTCGCCGCATCATATCTCGATCGAGCAACTTTCTCTCTTACCCCTTCCTTGCTCCAGTATTCTTCCTTGGTACCTTGAGCATGTCATCATGAGTCTCATTGGTGCTCTCATGTCGCCGATCGTCTTATTGACTCCAAATTGCTCAAATATCGCCTCAAATCCCTGAAATAGACATAAACGCTCTGAAAGTCATATTATTCTAAATAATAGCATAACAGCGTATGAAATATGTAAATGAGCAGTCATTTTGATGTGTAATCATTTGGATAAATTGTGGAATATAATGACATATCACCTACGTTCAATGGCCATCATGGTTTGTAGTTATTGGCGTATTGTTTATCATCTCCATTAGCGTATTGTTTATCATCTCCATCGGAAATTGCATACGCTTAATATGCTACAAAGAAATATGAAATAAGTTCAATTAGATTGTCAGAACTCTTTTAATGGATTTGTGTGTTTCATTGTCTTGACATGCTTATGTGGTTATTGCTCTTTCTCTGTAAGTAAATTCTGTCATTTGGGAATATTTATAGCAACATTTTCTTTGCATATAATATTTGTCTTATTGTTCACATTTATTATGATAATTGTTTCTTGTCCGCATTAGTGTTCAAGTTTCAAGTTTCAAGTTCAAGTTGCAAGTTTCAAAAGAAGGTTCAAAACTGTCGATGATGTGCTCTTCTGATCCTGATTGTATGCATCTTTGCTTGTTTCATATTTACTTTTATCATACGTTTTTTGAGGGATATGGCAACTTCGGGATGAAACGCTCGATGGTCATCGCACTAAGAAAGTGGCCACCCACATTAACCATTGCCTTAAAGTATATCGAGTGTGTGTGTGTGTGTGTGTTCTTATTGATATGCTATATCTTACATAAGAGAAGAAAGATGAAATCGTTAAACAAAATACATTTGGCATAAGCGCAACAACCATTTGAGGAGTTGCAGGAATACCATACTTTTATTGTAATCTCGTACTTTTAGTCTTTGAAGTGTTTGCTAAACTAGAAATGCTAACATTTGATGGATCTGTTTCCATCTCAATAATGTTTCTATGTTTGAGAGGTTGCTGTTTAAATAGATGTCTTAATGTGTGGCTTTTTGTAGTTTATCTGTGTTTGTTGTGTGGTTTGAGATTTGTACGTAACATTGAGATTTATGGCAACTTTTTATATTTGATGTAGCATCCTTATTTATGTTTGGTTGTTTAATGCTATTATGGGGCGGACGCTGGAATTTCTATTATCAAATGTCATTGAAAAATTTAGTTAAACACACTAAATACCTGATCTTTTCTTGAAATTGTTTCCGGATCATCAAGCAAATAAGATATCGAGTTTGGACCCGAGTGCATAAATGATATGGCTGACACTTTAGTCATGTTGGAAAGTACTGATTTTAGGAAGTTTCTGCATATGAATTTGTCATCTAAATAGAGATATTTACTGATGTATAATGTATGTTAATTATTGTGCAGATTATGCTATGATCTCGGTAATAATTTAGAGTGCACATTTGCAAATATCACGAGGGGATTTATATTATGCAAGGGGGTGGCTATATGTGGATGCAGTTGCATTTAGAAATGAAAATGTTAATAATTGCACTGCTTTTTCTGGCATGCTTCATTTCTTCCACTTCAACTTTATCTGCATATTGCACTGCTTTAGACCAAATGTGCCCATATTTTTCTTTATTTGCATTTTGTAGCATTTACAGCAGCAAATGCCACTGTAGCATAGTGGTATGACAGCCTCTTGCACATTTGCACCCTACGACTGTTTTTGTTAAAAACTAGGGGGATATCATTTATGGCGGCAATGATGATAATTTTTTTGAATGGTAAGACATATATATCTAAGCATTTTCTTCATGATAAAACACTAATATTTTATCATCTTAATGGACAATGAGCACCATTAATTATAAAGCTCAAATGCTCTAATTGTCAGAAGTTAGCTATTGTGCAATTTTCTTGCTTATGTATCCAGCAGTACTAAAATGAATGGTTTCTTACAACATGCTAATCAAATAATTTAGACATGTGATCTGGGTGTAAGTAAGGAGTCTAGGTTGTTGATTGTTGTAATGAAACGGCATTATACATCTTCTAATACATGCAAAGGCTATTTAGCAGACTTGGCTACTTATAATCCATTATCAAAGAGAATAAAAATCATCTACTTATAATCCATTATTTTGTATTCCATTATTATTAAGATCATCAAGCTCAAATAAGTCTATTCAGTATTTAGTAATTTACATAATGCTTATTGTTGTTTATCTTTCAAATCTCTAAATTTATCACTCGTGTTTGTTCAAAGTTCACATGTGGTTAAAGTACTTTTCTCAACCACCTTTCCTGAAATCTTCCATGTTACACCCTACTTTACCATGCAACAACACCCCCACCCCCAAATACCAAAAAACAAACAAACAAACGGAAAAATTAAAAGAAACTCACACCCACAGACAGAAACAAAGCTTACATGATTATCAAATCTTAATTTATCTACTGTGTTTGATTGTTGGTACTATATTGCTGTAATAGGTGGAGCGCACCAAATATAGGCCCATTGATTCTGGCATTTCGACTCCATTCCAGGGGCTTGCTTTCTTGGTTTTCAGCTTATACTGGGTCTTGTTTTTCTTCTTCAACTTAATAACTATATGTATGTACTAAACTGATCTTTTACTTATTCCTACTTCCTATACATAACAGTTTAATGTTATTTTACAAAATGTGTTGGATTGGTCATTCCAAGGGTAGTACACCAAATTTCTTGAATTCGTGTTTGTATTACTAAACCACAGTAGAAGATCTTTGGTTGTTCTTATTTGGAGCTTGAATTTTAGATGTATAAGAAATATCATCGGCTCACTCTTGATATTGATATTGGTTTCACTTATGACTCCCCGCAAAACCACACCCTCAGTGCTATATTTAACAAGAGGAAAACATATAGCACATAATTCTGATGTTGTTGAAACCACTGCATAATTTTGAGTTGCTTTGCAAATTCTTTAAAAAGATATAGATGGTTTTAACAACGTTAATATTGTCTTAGACATGAATGCAAATTTATAAAAATGAATTTAAGGGAAATGATTTGTTTGATGCATCACTTGGACGAAAAAATGTGTTGAGTCTTTTCTTCAAGCTTAATCCCTTTGGTGAACCGTCATCTTTGGCTCTATTTGATGATTCTCAACCAGACATCCATTGAGATCAAACCAGAGAGGAGATAATGAGTTGCCTTAAGGGAAGTTCTCCTTTGCAAGTAATGTTAATTATAACCCATAATAAAAGCCATCATGTTTACTCTATCAGATAACTATTCAAAGTCCGCTTTGATTGAGGCTCCTAGTTCCTTGCTGTGATAGTATGGATGGCCTCCGGTCCAGCTGCAACATAATTTAAAGTTGACCTTTTCTTAACAAGGCTGTTTAGGAGTGATGACTGAAAAAATTTGCTTTGTTTGCTAATCTAGCTGTCAAACTTCATTAATGCCTTTTAATATGTTGTTAGTTATTTGAATATGACTTTTATTTATGATTTGAAATTTGGTGCTAATGATTGTTATGGTTCATTCTTTTTATTAGGAAGGAGGCTGTCCATGTCATTTACTTCTAATTACAATATTAGGATTTGATTTGCAGAAAAGAAAGTATGTCTTGTTGTGAATAGGCCCATGAGGCCCATTGGGTATCCAGCCCACTTTTGAAAGCTCTAATTATGAGGATAGGTGGCTCTTAACCCTCTAAACCTATTTCCCTACTTTTCCCTTCACAACACGTTATCAGCACGATCACGCTCGTTGGAGAAGGCGGCGCTCGCGAGGAAGGAGATCCATCAATCACTCAGATTCAAGAAGATCGTAATCTTCTCAAAGGGGAGCGAAAAGGGCATCCTTCACCAACCGTCGACTAGATTCCCTTGTCGAATTTAGAGGTAAAAATCAAAACTTTTTAGATCTAAAACTTGCGTTTCACGTAGATCTGCATGATTTAAGATCAAAAAGTTTGAAAACCACGGTAAAAATCTTTTTTAAATTTAAATCCGCATGTCTAAAAACAATAAATATCAGTTTTTTAGAGATCTAAATGCTTGAAAAATCCGTTTTTCCCCCGACCTTGATCCATACTCCGCACGCCCGACTAGATTCCCTAAGGTTTTTCGGAAACCCTAGCCCTAAACGTGCCAATTTTTCGGGGGAGGCTCAATAAACCCTAATGGATTGTTTTCATGATCCAAAAGCCAGAAAATTAGCTCATTTACACAAATAATTTTTCTTTTTTTTTGGCCCTAAAAAGCCCAAAATAATTAAAGAAACTTTATAAAAAGGGTTTACAGCGGTAAACAAAACATTAAAAATATGGATCAAAGGTAAAAAGTTTTTCAAAAATAATTTTTTAGCACGTCACACACTATTTAGATTATTTAATTAATCATTACATGCATGTGATATGATTATCTGCGTGGTTGTATATTTTCCATATATTATCTGCGTGGATGTGCGATTAGGCTATGTTTTTAGGGATCGGCCAGGTTTCCGTTAATTCCTGCAATTTTTTTTCTTTTCCTTGAGAGAAATTTGTAAGTGAGGATATAAATGTAAAAAGAAGACCGGCGGACACCAAAAAGGAGCTGAAGGCGTATGCACAAAGATGAAAGGGGCTTCTCTCTGAAGTTCCCGAGTTGTACTTATTCTTTCATGCAAATTTTGATGTAATTTCGGACTGTCTTTTTCTTTTCGGTGTCGACTGGCTGATCCCCATAGTCCTAAGTTAATTTTTCATTGCTTATACATTAATTACGTGGATGTTAACCTTTTTTTTCAAGCCATGTTAATGTTACAATGAAACTGTCAAAAAGCATGTGTGGATGTTAATCTCTTTTAATTATTCACGTTATGAAACCGTCAAAAAGCATGCATGGATTAAATTTTCTTTAATAAATTCATGTTATGACAATGCTTAAAATACGTGCGTGGATGTCTATTTTTTTCAGTTTAATGATCCATGTTGTTTTTATATTGCTAGATCATTCAATGGCCAGACTTGCGAATGTCGACTTTTCGGTCCCGAAGGCCGATGGGTCAAACTACCTGAGTTGGCAGTTGGACCTGAAGTTCCATCTGCGCTCTCATGGTTTCAGTCTCACACCGACTGAGAAGGCAACAACAAGTACTGCCCCAGCCGACAAGGATGCTTCTAAAGAAGCACCTCTTACAGAGGAAGTTTCCGATATACTAAAGGCGAAAGCCATTATCTATATCAGGAAAAATTTAGACTCGACCCTGAAGGACGAGTGCCTTACTGTAGAGGATCCTTATGAGCCGTGGGACGCACTCGAGGAGAGGTACAAGCATCAGAGAGATGCCATACTCCCCCGTGCGCAGTACGAGTGGACTCACCTCCGCATACAGGATTACAAATCCGTAGCGGAGTACAACTCGGCACTCTTCCGTATCACCTCACGCCTGAAGTTGTGTGGTGAAACTGTGACGGAGAAAATGTTGTTGGAAAAGATATTCACGTCTTTTTACGAGAAGGACATGATCCTTATGCAACAATACCGTGAGAGGAAGTTCACGAAGTACTCTGATATGCTTTCATGCCTGCTTATGGCTGAACAGAACAGTGACCTGTTGGTTTCCACTCACAACCTGCGCCCTCCTGGCTCTGCTCCACTGCCACATCCTGCAGAGGCACACTTCCAGTCTTCCCAGAAGAAGAAGATGGACAAAAAGGCAAAATTCCAGAAATGGAAAGAACAGAAGAAGCGGAAGAAGGCCACTCCCACAGCTCCTCCTCAGAACCAGAAGTTCGTGGAAAAGAAGCAGATCTCCAACAAAGGTGGCACTCCCAAGAAAGACTGGAAGGATAAGTGCTCCAAATGCGAAATGACGGACCACTGGTCCAGAATCTGCCGCACCCAGAAACACCTCCAGGACCTCTACCAGGTAAGCCTCAAGCCTCAAGCTAAGAGAAACCTGATTGAGAGCGCAGCTTTGACAGAGACCTCATGGACTCCTGAAGATTTCATGGGAGATGACACTCTCTAGTTATGGACCATTTTTATATGCTAGCAATGTATCTTCTTTTTATGCATAGTACCTAGTTTTTATTCCATGTCAAAACAGTTTCTTTGAGCATTTTGAAATGAAAGTAGACTTTTCTTTTTCATATAATTTACTGCTTGAAAGTCTTTCTTTTATATATATATGGAATCAAATTGCATAGTGGATAGTGCATCGACGCACTCGATCCTTCAAAACATAGACTACTTCACGAGCATAAGTAGCTACTCTGGTCCACTGAGACCAATCTTAGGACCAGCTAACATAATCGAAGGATCAGGGGAAGCAATCATATTGCTCCCCGGTAACACACAAATCACACTTAAAAATACGTTATACTCCCCTAAATCTATCCGAAACCTCCTAAGCTTTAAAGATATCCGTTTAAACGGATATCACTTAGAAACGGTCAAGGAAGATGAAAGGGAATACTTGCTTGTAACGTCTCTTACAAATGGTTCAAAAACCATTGTGGAACGTTTCAAGGGACTCCCCTTGGGACTCTACCAAACAAGTATACAAACTCCAGAAACATCCATGGGGGAGCACCTGCCGTGCCCCCAAACACCAGAATTCCAACTTTGGCACAGTAGACTGGGACACCCTGGATCTGTTATGATGTACCGCATCATAAAAAGCTCCAGGGGTATAGACTTAAAGAACCTAAAGATTCTTCAAAAAGGCAAATTTCCATGTCCACCCTGTTACAAGGGTAAACTGATTACGAGACCCTCTCCACTGAAAGTGGACGTGGAGTCTCCAAGCTTTCTGGAAAGAATCCACGGAGACATTTGTGGGCCGATACTGCCATCAAGTTGTCCGTTCAGGTACTTTATGGTCCTGATAGACGCATCTACTAAGTGGTCACATGTGTGTCTACTGTCCACCCCGCAACCTCGCACTGTCTAAGCTTTTAGCTCAGATAATCAGGTTGCGGGCCCACTTCCCCGACTACCAGATAAAGAAACTACGTCTGGACAAAGCGGGGGAGTTTACATCACAAGTTTTTCTAGACTATTGCCAAGCACATGGAATTGAAGTCGAACATCCTGTAGCACATGTTCACACCCAAAATAGGTTAGCAGAATCTCTAATTAAGAGACTGCAATGGATTGCTCGTCCATTATTACTTCAATCCAAGATGCTAGTGAATGCGTGGGGTCATGCAATTTTGCATGCTGCATCTTTAATAAAATTAAGACCTTCTGGAGGTCAGTCATCTTCTCCAATGCAACTAGCACTTGGAGCCCCACCAATTGTCTCACACTTGAGAATATTTGGTTGTGCAGTATACGTCCCCATAGAACCACCACAAAGGACAAAGATGGGTCCACAACATCGCCTAGGCATTTATGTTGGGTTTGACACCCCCTCCATAATTAGATTCCTAGAACCTCTTACGGGAGACGTTTTCAAGGCACGTCTAGAAGACTGTGAATTTGATGAAACATCCTTTCCAAGACTAGGCTCACAGACAAAGAAGCCTGAAGCTTCAGAATGTATCACTTGGGATACAAAGACATCATGTCACTTTGATCCGCCCATAAGGTAGTGTGAGGAGGAGGTCCTGAAGATTCTCCACATCCAAAACACTGTCCATCTCTTGCCGGAAAAATTTACTGACAACCAGAAGATTGTCAAATCACATGTCCCTGCTGCTAACACTCCAGCTAGGATTGACATACCACAAAATGGATGCAACCCGCCTGCAGCAGAAATGGTTGGACCTCTCAAAAAGAGAGGGCGACCACCGGGATCCAAGGACCAAGTCCCTCGAAAGAGTAGGACCCTTGGCAATGGTAAACAAATACCACCACAGGATGCTACTATAAGCCCTGCTACCCCATCTCTCCCAACCTCTCATGAAGAGGAAAAACCGGGAGAAAATGAAGTTTCGATACACTATGTACGAACTGGGGAGTATTGGGACAGAAAGAGCACAACCATAGATGACACATTTACGTGTAGTATTGCCATCAACGTCGTGTACTGCGACGATGATATTGAACCACGCTCTCTGATAGAATGTCAAAGCAGAGATGATTGGCCAAAGTGGAAAGCGGCAATAGGAGTGGAGTTGGATTCACTCACCAAACGCAAGGTCTTTGGACCCATAGTCCAGACACCAAAAGGTGTAAAACCTGTGGGATATAAATGGGTATTTCTTAGGAAAAAAATGAACAAAATGAGATCGTTCGCTACAAAGCAAGGCTTGTAGCGCAGGGTTTTACCCAACGTCCAGTGGTGGATTTTGAAGCCACATACTCCCCGGTCATGGACGCGATCACCTTCCGATTCCTTATTGGCTTAACAGCCCAAGAGGGTTTAGATATGCAGCTTATGGACGTCGTGACTGCATACCTCTATGACAACTTAGACCGAGACATCTATATGAGATTACCGGCCGGTTATTCTTTGCCTGCAGCACTAAAAGAAAGACAACGTGACATCTACTCAATGAAACTGCAAAGATCATTATATGGTCTAAAACAATCTGGAAGGATGTGGTATAACAGACTGAGCTATTTCCTTGCAAAACAAGGATTCACAAACGACCCAGTCTGTCCTTGCATCTTTATAAGAGCAAAGGCAACAGGATTTGTAATTATAGCCGTCTATGTGGACGACTTGAACCTCATCGGATCTTCTGAAGAGATCGCAGAGATTTCTAGAAGCTTGACAGAAACCTTCGAGATAAAAGACCTCGGAAAGTCAAAATTCTGTTTAGGTCTTCAAATAGAGCATCTTAACGATGGAATCCTGTTACATCAGTCAACTTACACATCGAACTTATTGAAAAAGTTTCAGATGAATAAGTGCCACCCCCTCAGCACTCCAATGGTCGTCAGATCATTGGATGTACATAAAGACCCCTTCCGGCCGTTGGAAGAGGGGGAGGAAGTACTAGGCCCCGAAGTGCCTTGTCTAAGTGCTATCGATGCACTCCTTTACCTGGCTAACTGCACTCGCCCTGACATAGCATTTGCAGTCAACTTACTAGCCAGATATAGCGCTGCACCTACACAGCAGCACTGGGCCGGAGTTAAGCATCTTCTGCGCTACCTCCAAGGGTCCAGAGACTTAGGTCTATTCTACAGGAAAGGGGCATCAACTGGTTTAGTTGGTTATGATGATGCAGGTTATAGGTCCGATCCTCATACAGAGAAGTCTCAAACAGGATACATGTTTACTTATAGGTCCGGTCCGATCCTCATACAGAGAGTTTCTGGCTACGCTCTGTGATCCAGCACATCCTCACCTCCACCGGCCTGATGACCGGCGTCCTTACGCTTACTCCACTTCATGAAGACAATGCAACATGTATAGCCCAGCTACAGGACGGCTACATCAAAGGCGACAAGACGAAGCATATCTCCCCCAAGTTCTTCTGGACGCACGACCTTCAGAAGCAGAAGCAGATTGAGGTACAGAAGATCCAATCATGTAATAACTTGGCGGATTTGCTTACCAAATCCCTACCTACTAGTATCTTTAAGAAACTTGTATATGGGATTGGAATGAGGAGAGTGAGGAAATGTAAATTGGGTCAGGATGAGAGGACTATGAACTCATAGGTATATAGGAGACTGATGTATAGATTCATAGGAAATCTGTAAGCCTGAAGCTTGGTCAGATGAGGGGGAGTCAACTGCAGAGTTGTACTCTTTTCCCTTGGCTACTGGTTTTTTTCCCACTGGGTTTTCCATAGTCAAGGTTTTGACGAGGTAACCTCGTTGACTCTGGATCCTGAAGTATCCACCCCTAAACACATCCCTAAAACAGGAGAAGTTATGGATTAACTGTTCTTTCTTTAATAAGGCATTTATCCTAACTCGGATCCTGAAGAATCCACCTCTTATTCAATATTGGTTGGATAAGGGGAAGTGTTATGAATAGGCCCATGAGGCCCATTGGGTATCCAGCCTACTTTTGAAAGCTATAAATATGAGGGTAGGGGGCTCTTAACCCTCTACACCTATTTCCATACTTTTCCCTTCACAACATTTCTATTATATTCATGCCATTCTTGGTCAATTTTTCTTTAATTTTTTCTTGGCACAGAAGCATTTTTACCTTCTTATTGGGTTTTATTTTCTTTTTTTGGTATTTGGAAGACATCACATGGGTAATATTTGAGACAACATGCCTTCTCTTTTCCTTTGATATAAAGGTACGACAATACCGATGGCATGTTAAGGAAAAAGGGAATAATATGTCATCAAAATTGATAGGTGCCGGAGGATATTGCTGAATTTGAGGTTTGCATTATAAATCTTTAACATTTGTGTTAAAATTATGGGAAATAGCTTTTGCAGATAAGGTTATTGGCAACGAAATAACGTAGAACCTTTTTAATGTCTATACATATCAGAATGTGCAAGATGATGTCTGACATTTTCTCCAAGTTTGACTGTTTGTGCATGTTTTATGTATTCTTGGAGGTAGAATAATCAGAATTTGACTAATTGAATTTGTCTACTCAATGGTAATGTTTCTACATGTGCATTTTCTTACTTGGATTTAATGAGTACAAACACGAGCAAAAGTTTCAAGAAAAAGAAAAGGAATGTCAACTGAGTTTAAAAGTTTAAAGATAAATAAACACTTATTTCTGCATTAACATAAGTATGTGGAAAAATTTTCTATTGAGGTATGTTGATGTATGTGGAAAGTTTGTATTCATATAGTTTCTGGGAATTTGTTGATGGATGAGAATTTTTTTAATTGGAATTTTTGATATTGTTTATATATGGGAATTTTGATTGTACAGCGATGTTTCTTTCTTGTTATTTATATATATGGGAATTTTGATTGTAAACGAATTTTTCGATTTTTTTTTAAAAAATAAATAAACACATTAGCCACGGCTGGCCGTGGCTAATATTTTTAGCCACAAAATTGTATTTGAAAAATATCTGTTGCGGAAAACTTTTTGCCACCGAGAATCTGTGGAAAATAAAACAATCTTGCCACGGCATATCCGTGGCTAATGCAGTTTAGCCACGATAATTTTTTCGGAAATCATCCGTAACGAATAACTTTTTGCCATGGAATTTCCGTGGCAATAGTTGGAACAATAGCCACAGAATTTCTGTGGCTAATGCAGTTTACCATGGAAATATTTTCTGAACTTTTCCGTAGCAAATATACTTTTGCCACGGATTTTCCATGGCAATAGGTAGAACAATTGCCACTGAATTTCCGTGGCTATAGTTCAGTGGCTAACTTTTCCGCCACAGAATTTCTTCCATTTGCCATAGATTTTTCACATTTACTACGCCACTTTTCCTCACGGAACAATAGCCACGGAATTTATAAAAATTCGTGGCTATTGGGTATTAGGCACTGATTTTGGGGTATTAGCCACGGATTTGTCCGTGGCTAATGTCCAATTTTCCAGTAGTGATACTACATGAAAAGTGAATGAGACCATCTCTGAGTACCTTGCAGGTCTTCTTATCTCATGCTTCGGCCTCGATACTGCTATGGAATCCTTCGAATGAGTGACCCTTGGGGACGAGCTATCTCCACCAACTGAGGTTGAACCACCAACATCACCAGCATACGTCTAAAGTCCTTCTTCTGTAGCTTTTGGTGTAGGCCAATCTGAGTCGTCGATTGATCGTTGTAGAGCCTCAGACATATTGTCGTAGGCCTACTTCAATTGTGTCTATTCGATCTCCACCACTGGTTCATGCTCCTTCTGTAACGCCGACTCATCAAATGTTATGTCTCTACTCAGGATCACCTTCCTCTGTGTCAGACACCACAGTCGATATCTCTTGACACCATTGCTGAAGCCCAAGAAGATGGCTTTCTTGGCTCGAGCATTGCGTTTGTCTTCACGGCATAATAGCTCAGACAGCCTCAAACTCGAAGCGATCCATAGTCAGAAATTGGCTTTTCCGACCAGACCTCCAATGGAGGTCTTCCTTCCAATATAGCAGACAGTAATCGATTGACCAAGTAGGTCGTGTACGCCAGGGCATCTGACCAAAACTCATTCGATAAGTCAGCAGTTGGCAACATGCATCGAAATTTCTCAAGTAAAGTTCGATTCATCCTTTCAGCTACCCCATTCTGACATGGTTTACCACTAACGGTGTAGTTTCTTTGAATCCCTTTCAATTTATAGAACTTCTCGAAGAGATCTGACCTATACTCCCAACCATTGTCACTTCGGAGACGCCTGACTCGCCGACCAGTCTAAGTCTCGACCAGCTTCTTCCACTCGATGAAAGTGCTAAGAACTTGGTCCTTCGACTTCAGCAGAAACACCCACACCATAGTGCTAACGGTGTGTGAGAAATCGTTGATGACCAACACAATGTAGTGTTTCCCTCCTAATGAGGTCATCCTACTCTGGCCCCATGTCGGTGTGTAGATAGTCAAGCGCTCTCTTCGTAATATGGATGGTCGTCCCAAATGAAGCACCTGTTTTCTTCCCAAACACAAAGTACTCGCAGAACTCGATCTTCTCGATCTTGGCTCCCTTCAGACGATCTCCAACAATAAGCTTTGTAAAGGCTTCTCGCCCACATGCCCTAGCTGCATGTGCCACAACAATGAGTCATCCTTCTCGGCCTCACGAGTTAGAGATGATGTGCTAGATACGACCGAACCACCAAGTAATAGAGGTTGCCTCATCGGTTCCCCTTCATCGCGATCATTGCTCCTCGGGTCACCCTCAGAGCTCCATTTTCCATGGTCACTCGACAGCCCGTGGCTTCGAGTGAGCCGATCGATATGAGATTACACCGTAGGTCAGGAACAAAGTGTACATCATCGATGTCTCGTGTAAACCGCCGCTCATCCTCATACGCACTATCCCGATACCTTGCACTGAGGGCCCCTCGTCTTGTCTCTAGACTTGGATTTGAAATACCACATTCGATCTCCACCATTCTCTCCATTATGACCCCTTACGACCGTAAGAGCATCGCTCAACGCTTAGCTGCCGGTGTTTCCATCGTTCTTCCTGAACTCGTTGATCGTCGGAACGTTGAACTCCTCTTCAAATATGATCGATACCTTACCATAGGTAAGAACCGATACCAAGTACTCAAATTCAATGGTTAGAGAGTTGAGGAGAATCATCGCCTTGTCTTCATCGTCGACCTTCACGTCGACATTCATCAGGTCGGTAAGAAGCTTGTTGTAGTATTCGAGGTGTTCCTCCATAGAAACCCCCTTGGCTAACTTCAACCCGAAAAGCTTTCCCTTCAAGTGTAGCCGGTTCTGGATATTCTTCTTCATGTACTTGTCACCGAGCTCCCTCCAGAACTTGCTTGCACTTGTCTCATCCATGTATGGGCAGGTATTTCTTCTCCTTCAACAAATACAGGATGGTACCACATGCATTCCGATTCAGAGTTCTCCACTCCTGATCGGACATGCCCGCTGGCTTCTCTTCTAATGCGATGTCTTTACCAAGTTTGTTCAAAACATCCATGACTTCACATCTCCACATACTGAAGTTGATCCTTCCATCAAACTTCTCAATTTCGAATTTCATATTGGTCACGATAGTCCGACCAACTAGAGAATGTGACCCAAAAGTCGTTGCCTTTGAGAAACTTTCATCGCCACCGCTGCATCTTTGTCTCCTCCATTGATCTTCGTAACCGTCAAGCTCTGATACCAATTTGTTGTGCGCTAACGTGGAAGCAAAGATCACCGGAGAACCGTGGAACAAGGACGAGAAAACAAACAACAACCAATAGAGCACTAAGAGAATTGCTTTTAGGCCGTGGACCTGCCAAGGAGGAATATCGGACTTGTGCAGAGTCAGATAGGTCGAACTCAAGCACAGTCGAGTTATCTCTGCACAAGATAACTCGTCTGTATAACCAATGCTCCTTCACCACCAAATCGAGCCAACTTCCACAACAGACGGTGGAGATTGTGCAGGATGTTGTGAAGGATCCAACTGCCCGATGGATATTGTCGAGGATCGCCAATGTGGATGGGCAGGAGTGAGTAATTAGCCATATGATCTGGAACCGAAAGATGTATAGTACAATATCTAAAGCAACCCATTTTAGCGTCGGTTTTTAGAAACTGATAGAAAGTATCCCAATTAGCATCGGTTATTAGAAATACACGTAAAGCAAACAAATTTAGCGTCGGGTTTTGAAAAACCGATGTGAAAATAAGCATTTAAAGTCGGTTTTTGGAAACCGACGTAAAGCACCCCAATTTTGCGTAAATTTTTTAAAAACCAACGTGAGAATAAGCATTTCAAGTCGGGTTTTACAAACCAACGTAAAATGACAGTTTTCGTGTATTGAGTGGACATTTTCGTCTACTTCATTAGTGTTTGCTAATGCATGAAATCTGGCATTTTCGTCTACTTCGTTAGTGTTTGCTAATGCATGAAATGTGAGCATTTACAAGGGAGGGAGGGTGGAAATGGACCTATATGTCATTCCTTTTAGGCCATATTGAGAATTTCATTCATTTAAGATGCAAAGAAGTTAGGCCTTCCAATGGGATGAAGGGTTCGCTCAAAAACTAGATCCAGCCCAATCAAGCATTTGATTTGATAGAAAAGTCAAACATGGTATTTTATCTTTAATCTGTACTCACTACTCATTCATGTATGCTTTGACTTGTGTTGCTTTATCACACAAGTCTTTGACTGGGTATTTTTTGCATCTGGTTCTCATCTGCATGTATTCTAAAGATAATCAATAGGGAGGAAAATGAAGCCTTGAGGTAAGTTTTCACTGGTAATAATATTGGAACCCAGCTGGCTAAGTTGAAAGTTTTGAAACGAGCTTCAAAAGTCAAACGTACAGACTCGGCTTATATCAAACTTTCAAACACTTGTTTAAGATAGCATCCGTCAAAACTTTAGCCTAACAAATCGTTGTGGATCTGTTCACTTTAGTTCTATTCACATGCAATGTAGTTAGGATCGGCTTACGACACTCTTCTGATTGAAAATTGCATCACTTAGAGATGAATTCAAACGCGGATTGAGTTCCTATATTTGTTGGATATGACCCAAAATATAAATTAAAAACAATATCTCACTGGCTAACATTAAAACTCACACACCTCGTATTCTTTTGGACGCTCGTATCTGTTCATTTTGATCATCATGTTTTAAAGCCCCAGACCACCAAATTTCAAATGAACACAAATAGTTTTATGTTGTGTGCTACCGCAGAAACTCGGATCACCGAAGAACCATGGAACTAGGACGATCAATCAAAATAACAAATAGAGCACTATGAGAATTTCTTTTAGGCCGTGGACCGGCCCCTGGGAAACATCGATGAACTTTATTTCGAAAGTAGAGAACAAACAAATTTTCTCTTTACAGAAGAAGAAGAAGCATACAAGATCTCTCCAAAAGCCCACAATACAATCTCTCAAAGTTGGATCTTATACAAATGGCTGCTCAATTCTCTCAATGTGTTCCACACCAGAAACACTTGCCTAAGATCACCTATATATATCCATAGGTTACAATAGGTGTCATCATTGGCTAGGAATTCCAATCGATAAGATTACTGATTTTAACGGAATTCTATCCAATCACAACTCTCACTACTAAAAAGGACTTCTGTCAGCATTTTTTAACATTTTCTGGCATTTTTGAAGCGCTGGCAAATGTTTTCCCGGCATTTTATGAAACACCGCAAAAACGTTGGGAAAAGGGGGCGTTGCTAAATGTTTTCTCGACGTTTTGGTGAAACGTTGGAAAATGCGACTTTTGCCGGCATTTTCTTGAAACGTTGGGAAATGCGACTTTTGTCGGTGTTTTCTTGAAACGTTGGGAAATGCCAAGACATTCCCCGGCGTTTTCGTGAAACGTTGAAAAATGCCAAGACATTCCCCAGCGTTTGCTTGAAACGTTGGGAAATGTCCAAGACATTCCCCATCGTTTGCTTGGAACGTTGGGAAATGCCAAGACATTCCCTGGCGTTTGCTTGGAACGTTGGGAAATGCCAAGACATTCCCTCGCGTTTGCTTGGAACGTTAGGAAATGCTATGACATTCCCCGGCGTTTGCTTGGAACGTTAGGAAATGCCAAGACATTCCCCGACGTTTGCTTGGAATATTGGGAAATACCCAAGACATTCCCTGGCGTTTTATTGAATCGTTGGGAAATGCATTTGATACAAATTAAATACAAATGTATTTTAATAAAATGTCACTATTGTGTTTCTTAAACATAGAAATCAAATAATTAAGCGCTCACACATGAAACAACTTAGTTTCTTTGTGTAATTCCATATGAATAGATGAAATAATAATAGAACAAAATAAATGTAATTTCTCATTCTCCTCACCAACACGTAAGAGTGAAATATGGTCAAACCTTACCAGTTTGAAAAAAGGAACCCAAAAAAATACTTGATAAGCTAAATATTTTTTTGTACAAATACTTGGCAATACCGTTAAAAAGTTTAAATGCTTCTAAAAACATCAACAATTATAGGACAATTATGTTGAGTAGACCACATTTGCTAAACAATCTTACAGTTACAATGCAAAGCCGAAGTTTTCAAAAAGAAAGCAAAGATCACAATATCTGTCTTCGCTCCAAGTATTTGGCTCAAAGTCCTTACTTATGCACTTCATTGCAGTCACATATGGCCTCGAAATTACATAGATTCTCCATCATACTTAATGGTAGATTTGTATATCCACATACTAACACTGCCTCAGGTTCTCATCGTACCCGATCTTCTCATCCTGCAATCCAAACATTGAATAAATTTTTCGTTTAACTGGAAAATTTGCATCAAACAAAGATTATAATTATTATCCTTCAATCATGCAAAACACAGTATCAAATTTCTGGATTAGCTCTTGTTATGTCATAAATTAAAAAAAAACCCGGTGATGCTTAAGATTTTGGGTAAATATTCTTTTAGTGATCACCCATAAGCTTTCATGTATACAGATTTCGCTTATTCTAGCTTTATATTGGTATTGTTAATGCTTCCAAGATCATTACTAACGCTATGCTCAATTGTAAGTTGCCGTAGAAGTCATCACATGGTAACAAAAGTAAATAAGATAAATGCTACAAAACTTGGAAGTGTTGATATTAGATCATAAAATGATATTGAGATCTGCATTCAAAATTCTGGCTTGATTTTTCTACCAAGATTCAAAGTACTGTTAATACATACTGACTACAATGAATTGAATTTGGAGGATGCTGAACCAATTCCAACCGAAACCAGCTTATACCACTAAAACTGGCCGATAGCATTTGATGCAAGAGTAGGTATGGGGTTTGAAGCACTTAAAAGTTAATGTATGGATATCTCCACAATTAATGCACTGCACCCTAGTGGGCCTCCGCAGCATCCTAGTGGGCCGTATCCTATTGGGCTCCCTTCGACCGATCGATCTTCCTTCTGTACCGAAAAACCGAAGCGACGAGCCGAGCGTTTGAGCTTCCGATAGCTTGAACTCGTAGAGATATCAACTAATGAGTCACCATACGACCGATCGACCTAACACGGACTTCAACCGAGTTACGACCGAACGTTCCGATGCCAAATGACTGACCATCAGAACACGGACTTCAACCAAGCAGACAACCTGTAATGCCCCGCTGCCCAGGATAACTGGGAAGTACAAATCCATCCCAGGAGTTTCCAAAGAGGTAGGTGTGATAAGGAAAAGAATGAAGGGGAGAGAGACAACTAGAGAGAAGCAGGTCCACTGTGCACTGCTGGGATAGCACCTGTAATGTTCACACATCAAGATAACACAGAGCATTGAAACACATAGAATTACAGAGAACACCGAAATAAAGAACACTGAACTTTATTATCTATTATCATCCATATATACATCGTCAAGCTCTCCCTAAAGAATCCCAAGAGTACAACATCCCTCTCCCACCCCTCACACCCAAACCTAAACTCATCCACTGAACTCCACTGCTCCATCTCCTAGCAACCAACCAATTCCAACACCAACACCTGAAAAGTCAACGATGGGGCACGTGTCATGCCCTGTTTTGAACTATACGTTATTCTATTGTATACACGTGGTATTTCTAATTACGATGCATACGTAGGCATGAAATAATTGTGTGTGTCGATGTATATATCATAGGACATGGGAGTTGTGCCGTAATATGTGACTAAGAGAAGAGAATGCGAGCCGTGAATGCGGGAGAAGTGTGAATGACGTCGTGTGTATTATATAACACGTATGTATTAGACGTGTGTGTGTGATGCATGTATGTATGCATGGATGTGCATGGATGTGTGTAGGGAGAGCCATGCTAGTCTGAAAAGGTATTGGGGTTAATGGCATCCCCGTAAATTTTTAGAAAAATGTGGGGCAAAATGGTCATTTGGACAAAAGAGGGGGGTGTGTATAGTAAAAAGGTGTGTGCATAAAGTAATGGCAAATGTGTAAATACCTTGAAGTTAAGGGGTTTTTTTGGGAGGGTATTTTAGTCATTTTGAATTGTGCATGGCTTATGGAGCAAGCTAAGGGAGAGTGTAGAGACTTCTTTAGCATTCTTTCTTTTCTTTCTTTAATCCTCTCTTTTCCCCTCTTTTCTCCTTTCCTCTCTTCCTCCCATGCTAGGGCCGGCCATCCCTCCCCCTTTTCTCCTAATTACTTCAATCTAAAACCCTAATTTAGCCCCTAAAATCTAGAAAGCCTTGGTTGCTTCAAGGAGAAAAAAGGTGGAGGGAAGAGAAAGAGAAGAGAAGAAGAAAAGGGTCCTCTTAAGTTAGGATTATAATTTGGATTTGGAATTCCCTTAATTTGATCTTGCTATCATGATTTTATAGCATGATTTACTTAATATGTAGTAGGGATAATCAAATTTATGTTCCATGATTCAAATTCACCAATTATCCCTTGAAATTCTTAGCAAAACCACCCTCCTTGGAAACCTGAAATTATGTGGTGTGTTATTACTTGATTTATGGTCACTGTGGTTCGAAGAAAGTTTCTAAAAAATTATATACTTTTAGATCTTGAAGTTCTACCCCAAAATCATATAAAATTTGACATATGTTCAATTCATTAATTAGGAGTAAAAATTACATTTTCACAATATATCTGTGTTCCATCTAATCTGAATACACTTTAGTAAAATTGTGCTCAATCACTGCACACTCTATGGAATTTTATATTCTTGGTCTTGTTGTAAATTTAACTAATTTTTCTACAACTTCATTCCAGTGCATGTTTTTCGAAATTCTGACTACAACATGCCCTAAATTAGCAATCTTTACAGCCCTCAGAATCTGTCTAAAAAACAGATTTGATAGGCTTCACCAAACAATTCACTATAAATCATATATTTCATATTTTTGCATGAAATTTTATACATGAATCCAGCACAACTAGATATACAACTTTCATTTATGAAATGTTGTCAAATTCTCAATCAAAACTGATGATATATGGTCATGTATTGTCACTGTCTGCAATGTCCAACAAGCTGAACATTAAAGTGGTGTTATGAATTGGGTATTTTTGCTAAACTTTCCTCTATAGTTCATGACTATTATTGTTGCTTGAAAGATAGCTTAGTTATGCAAATGGCCATTGAAATTACTGATGTGATAATGAGCATGTTTATGTCGCCTGCCAAGTGTTTGTGAAAATGCCTCAATGATATGAAAGTGAGAAACTTGAGAAATGAGCTTGTAAACACTTGTATCATGAATCATGTTTTGAATTGGTAATGATGGTGTCATGAAAAGCTTGGTTTCATTTGTTATGAATAATGAACTAAAATGACTATGATGAAGGGCATGACACTTTGGTGCATGACCCATGTGATACGTGATTTGATTACATGTGAAGGCATGGCACTCGGTGCATTACCCATGTTGATATGAGTGTGGAATGTGAAACCATGCAACGTGTCCCCTTCGGTACTAAATATAATGTTAATTGATGTTTTGGAATGTCTCAATCCTCTCTAAGGAGGGTGAGCTACTAAAACTGGAGTTTGGGGGAAATTTGAGTAAATTGTGGATATGAGGCCTGGACTACGAAGGTGTGGAGGTGATGATGTGATATGTGATTATTATTCCCACTCGCCTTTACAGGGAGTGGAGGGGCATTGACGTTTGTGATGATGTGGTTTGGGTGTGGAGAGGTATATGGTGCAGAGCCTCACTCTTGCTACCGTCCAGGGAGGGGGCGGAGATGCCCGGTGTACAGTGCCTGTGTCCACTGCACCGTGTGCCATACTTGCCCCAAACCTTTGTGGTGAGGCACGGGAGGCAGGTCCCCTGACGGGGCAGGGTGAGAGGCCCGCGTATAGTGCCCGTGTCCACTGCGTCGAGTGCAGTTTCCACCCCAAATCTTTGGGGTGAGGTCCAAGTCTTGGTATCACATAGTTTACCCAAGTTTCCAACTACTTAAATTATTAAATAAAAGTTTTATATGTTACTTATTTTGTTTACAGTAGTTCCCTCTTCCTTTTGCCTGTTTACTTGTGACACTGTGGCATATACTCTGGCACTTGTAAATTACCTTATTAGATTATGTTTGCTTGAACACTTGTATTATTATTATTCGTGCTAACCCTTTTCTTGCAGTAGCTTGACATCAAACTGCAGGTATGATCCCTTACTACGTTGTTTACTTTCTGCCACATTATTTAGTTTACACGTCTCATTTATCATACCTTGCCTTGTGGTTGATAACCTTATAACAGTGTTCCAAATCCAAGTTGTTTTCCTACTGGGACACACATTGATGTGCCCCTCCCCATTTTTAGGTAGTAGATAGTTGGAGAGCCTGGTAGACTTGTGATCATGGAGCTGGGGTGTGGGATAGTTCAGGGAGTTGAGTTGTACTTTGGTGTCAAGGAGTTGAATATTGTCCCTTGGAGGTTTGACTAGAGTTGAAATTTATTGGTGTACATTTGTATCTATTGTTGGGTTGGTCCTTACATTAGCAACTTGAAATGGTGCATGAACCAGTTTGTGATGTGTATAAGTGGAATGTGATCTCCTTGTTGTATATGGAACATTACAGGTACTATCCCAGCATGTGCACAATGGCCTGCCTCTGTCTTCTTCCTCTCTCTTGCATTCTTTTACTTCATTACCTCTGCCTCTTCAGTATTCCTTGGAAAATTTTTAAAATTCCAGGTATTCTGGGGATCGGGGCATTACATTTTCGGTGGTCCATGCAGGTCACCACACTGTGCTGTGCGTACGGCTAGTACTTGTAATGCTCCAGAGTATTTGGGGTAGATGTATCCTAAGGTGGGTAGGGGTGCTTTAGACCGTCCGCCCTACGGTTAGACTCTTTGCCCTATACCGTGCCTAGTATGGGATAGGGATATATGTATGACGTATAACACGTGTTGGATGTGATGGATATAAAGATTTGAGATTATAGAGTGCATGTATATATGGGATGATTGTGGGTTTGCATGGTTAAGTGTGGTTATGTTATATATGTGCGTGTGTGTGTATGCGTGCCACGTAGAATGTCGTCTATAGGAACATTTGGATGTATATGTAGTGCATGTATCTATATAACTAGTTGTTCTATATATAGTGGCATGAGGGTGGATTGTGTATTGGTATATGAGATGTTTGCATGTATGTTAGAGGTGTGTTGTATCAAGCATGGTATGACTGTATATATATGTGTTATTAGTATTAAGCATATATTGGTATATGTATTATGAGTAGCTATATATATGGGAATGATCCCTATTCTGATATACACAAGTCAGTATATGGATGTGTACGTATATGGAACATCAGTGTGGAGCACCATTGATGTGTGGCTATCTACTAGATGTGTATGAATATTGGAATGCACCTCTTTGTATATGTATACTAGTTAGAGGATGTGTATATCGGATGCTAAGTATATGACGATAGGGGTAGCTACCGACTAAATGTTAGTACAGTTTGGGTAGCTTGACTGCATGGGTGTGTAATAGTAGGATATGTATAGTATGTGTGTATGAGTCTGTGTGCCCGTACATGGGAATGTATGTGCATGGTTGCATGGATCCTAATAGGTATATATGCATGTATGTATAGATACCTACTATTAGAATAATAGTCTTGTGTGTATGTGTGTACGTGTATTTGGCTATGTGTAGACTTAGAGATCTATATAAGGTATTAATATGTATACCCCTGTGGGTACATTATAAGTATGTGCCTATAATTGAGGTTATGGAGTATTGGGGTATTGCTTCTTGTGTACATGTGAATATGTATCATGATTGTGTGGATTTCTATTATATGTGTTACAATGGAGTGTAGGGATGTGTCACAGTGGAGTGTCGCCCTCGATGGTGCCTGCATCAGAAACCTTGTTCATTATGTGATCCATGAGAATTTGTTGATTTACATTACCTGCCACATAGGTTCCTGCTCCGATAAATCGAACCGCGTCAATCAATTCTCTAGCTGCACATTTGACCATGACTTCATCCATGCACGAGTCCTGTAGACCATGTAAATGATACGGAGAAAAGCTTATCTCATCCGAGTCACTATTAGATTCACTAGTCCATCGTACTTACATCACCATCTTCGTCATGTCTGATTTCTTGAGTATGATTACTGACTGGAGAGAGGTGTTAGTAGCAGGGTAACAATAAAGGAGAATAAAAGGGTGGAAAGGTAGGAAATGATAAGATTCACTAGCAGATTCTTCAAAATAAAAATAAACCGAGATACACCGTAACAGTCCCGGCAACGGCGTCAAAAACTTGACGCGCCCAGAACTTACACCTAAAATCCACCTGGCGGTGTCACAGTCGCCAGGTGCAGTATGGTTCCTAGGTGCCGACTCTGGGTTCTATCCGCAAGCGGACGGTGTCAAATTATAGTATAAAAGGTTGTCGAATCCCACAGGGACAGTGACAGTGTATTGGAGTCTCAGGTTATTTCTAGATTTCAGAATGAAATAGCAGTCGATTGGAGAATTGTTTGTTTTATGTTTTTGTTGGTTCAATATAAAGAAGCTAGGGCCTTAGTGATCACCGCTAGGACTGTCGGAGGTCGATGTTAGAATATGATTCTTATGTTGCATTGGGTTTGTGGGGTTGGTCTCTCAGCTCATACCACTCTCGTGGGTTAGAGCTTCAAGATACTTTGGCGCCTCTCATTGACGCAATGATGGTAGCCGTCAATTTAGTAATATATTTCGTCGGTGGATCCCCTCAAAGCACAAGCCGGGCATGGTCACGAGCCTTGGTTGGATTCACTAACTCCCTAACCGGAGGACGCACAAGGAGCACACCTTCCACTCCCAAGCGTAGGAGTGTCAATGCAATAAAAAATAACCGGTGAGTACCGGGTCGGATCACAGGGACAAGTCGTTCAACATTCACAAGTTTGATCGATAAAGAAAAATAAAGCGTGAGACAACCGCCTCGCTAATGGTGGAAGTGGGAAAATGTTGTGTTGAATCTATAATTCTAACATATGTGGGTAGGGTTAGAGAACCAAATGGGGATTTAGGATAGCAAGGCGAGAGAGCATGGGTTGTGGGTTCATTAAGATTAGTGTTAATCAAGCTCAAATTACCGCATATAACTCAATTGATCATCCGGCTAAGAAAACTCACTCGGAAAATTTAGCATTCAAGAACACAATAATTAGCAATATGGATGGATGTATCATCATAACACTAATCAAATTCAAACATAGTCTCTTCTCAAAGTGTGCCCACTTGGGTCTTAGCCAATTAAAATGTGCCTTAATAATCACCCAACATTAACATGATAATAGGCAAGAAGTAATTAGAACTAGAATTAACAACCAATCCAGATGAATCACAACCCAAGCAATTTACACTACTCAATCATACTAAACAAGATGAAAATTCATACAAATTCTTCTCAAGTTTCATACAAATAAGAGATGCAAAATACAGAAGGGGAAAAGAAGGATTTCACCTAAGATCTCTCCAAATGAAGCCTCCCTTCCACTTTAGCACCTCCTCCAAGCTTTCATCATGCTCCAATGGCCTCCTCCCCCTCCAAGCTCTCTCAAACCCTAAAAAAACCAAAAAAATCCAAACTGGCAGAAAAAATCCCAAGCTGCCTTCCAAAAAAATGCTACAGGCTGTAAATAACCCATCAAATGGGCTGCGGGTCGGGTCTTGGGGGCGGGCGCCCGCTGCCCGCCCCGCTTTCAAGTTGCACGCGCCTGCTTTGCAAAGGGGCAGGGCAGGCAGGCCGTTGGGCCGACCCGCGAGGCGGTTGTCTGTTTTATTTTTTTAATTTTTTTTAAAATGTTGTGGCCCGCTCCAAAGGATCGGGCGCTGAGCCCGCTATCCAGCCCGCATCTAGCGCCACGTGGCACCATCTGGTTGCGCCACATGGCGCCCCTTTAATTTCCTTCTTAAGGGTTTTAAACCCCCGTTTCTCCTTCCAGAAATTGTAGAAAATACCTAGGATGCTCAGAAAATTCTCAAAAAACTCTGGAAAATTCCTAAGACTCCTAAGAGTATCTGAAAAAAAATGAGAAGGAGAAATTAGTCCATTTGATAATGAAATGAATATAATGAATTTATAACACAATATTGACTTCCAATAATCCTATAAAATAATCCATCGCTCAATTAATTCTCAAAAATTGACAATATTATCACAATAATACCATGAGTACATGAAAAATATCAGGAAGCCAATAACGACGATAATATCCATATTTTGTGCCAAGAATGAGAGTAAGCTCCTAAAATGACATGAACTGAAAATATACCCAAAAAGAGCAAGTTTAAGCCTAATCTTTGGCGCAAAATGGGGGTAGTTAGGTGGTATAAATATACACTTTTCACTCCGAATCACACCCCCAACTAACTTTTTGCTAGTCCCTAGCAAAATATGCGATAAATTTGGATTGAAATGAAAACATGCACCAAACTCACAATATCCTCATGGCATACCCAAATGGTATTTCCAAATGATTTCAAAGCCAATATACTCAATGTATAAAAGTAAACAACAAATGACACTCCCCTCAATCCAATTCAAATAAAAGTAAGGAAATAAGCACCGTATCACATTCTTTGGGATATATCACAAATGGCAAAGTTTCTAACTTTCATGGAAATGGCCAAAAAAAAGTAATTCTTTTAAGTTGTGGGAGATGAGATTGCATCACTCATGTTGTTTATTCTATCATTTATTCATTCATTTCTTTCTTTTTCTCTCTCTTTTTTTGAATTCTTTTTTTTGGATGTTTATGTTTTGTATTCACGCGATAACGCTATGAAATGCAAACACCGCCCCCTTTGCATACACCCAATAACGCTATATAGGCAAAGGGCTGAAATGATCTCCTAAATCTCATCTTTGGCATCCTCCCCAATGTTTCGTGGGGCACCGGCTACTCGATTTGATTAAAAAAACATTCACTTTATATTACTCTCTTTCTCATTCTAAACATGAATTATCAACTCATCCACCCACTCCTTAAGAGGAAAACAAAACATGTACCATATGGCCACACCCAATCCAATTAAAAACTAAGCCATTCATCTCAAATCATGCAATCACTTACACCAAAAAAATTATTTCAAAGAGATATCACGACGTGTAAAATAGCTTCATACATGGCATATTAACATTTGACTCCAAATTCGAAAAGAAATGAAACATGCCAATCAAACATCTAGAAAGTTGATACCAAAATAATAATCCGAAAAAATTGCATGGCATTAAGATGTAGGGACTACGCATAAAGCTAACGGCGTAGGGACGAGGAGGACAAATATGATATGCAATAAAGAGCAATGGGTGATGGCGAAATGGAGGTATCTCGAAAGAAAAAAATTTACGATAATATCAAAATCCTAACAATCCTAAAGATTCTAACACTCTCCCCCAACTTAAAATAAACATTGTCCTCAATGTTGGGAGAGTACTAGATATCGCAAAAGATCCTAGAAAAGAAAAGAAAGCATACGAAATCACTAAAATAAAACATTTATTTATTTACACTATTGGAAAGAACACACCGTGGCAAAAGGCGGATCTCGAATGTATAACGGTGGTGGCAACTGCTCGATCATATCCTTACACTCCTACGCGAGCGTCACCACATCCAATGCCCTACCTCCATTGCGAGCATTAGTGGCAAGCGACACAACCCCGAGCGTCTCCTTAAGATGGGTTCCTGCCAAATGGGGGAGATAGGTCGTGTCAAAAATAATTGGGCGAAAGCACCCATCCAAGTGAAAAGCTCGCCAAAATAGGTCGTCGAAATGAATAAATGAATTTACGATCAAATGACGACAATCCGAATCATTATGATATGGTATTAAATAATTTGATTCGGGGGTGGAGGGAAAAGAAAAATGGGAACTTCCCTGAAATGTGATGCTAGGCCCGGGATGATGCATGGCCTCAAGAGGAGGTGGAAGTGGCTGCAGAGAGAAAACTGGAGTAGGAGGGAGCTCGGGCTCAATATATACCATGTCGCAATCCCCATCACTATCCTCTTCCTCGACGTCAACATCAACAATCTCCACGGCACTCCCCACAATTGGTAACTGCTCCTGACAAATCTCCTCGATGACTGGCAAGTGTGCATCCTGAGGCGAGGGAAGTGACATCTATGACAGGACTGGAGGTAGACATATCTCGGCCAAATCCAAGCACGCATCATCCTCGTCATCCCAGAAATAGTTCATCTTGTTGGATCCTGTGGATGGTAAACAACACTAGAAGGAGGGGTTGAATAGTGTTGTGCAAATAGTAAACTTTTTCGATTGTTAATAAACGTCCTTCTAATGTTGCCTAAGAAACCAAGTAGAGCGATCTACGCTTGGTTCTTAATCAACAAAATAATCTTAAAATACACAGAGTAATTTCACAGCAGTTAGTCGACTCCCTATGAACAGTAGTCGACTCCCAGAGTATTTATAAGCACAGATAAGATTGCAAGTGATACAAATATTATATTCACAGCGGATAAAAGTAAGTTGATCTTTGCAATAGATGAACAACAATTAGCAAATAATAAAGTAAGAGCAAAGATAAACAAACACAGAAAAGTAATCGCAGACACAAGGATTTTTATCCTGGTTTCCCACAACTTTTGGGTACGTCCAGTCCCCGACCAATCCGGTACGAGATTTTCCACTATCTGCCTTGGCAAATACAAGTACCTAACTCCACTCGTTAGGATTTCCAACGACCTAGTCTTGACCAGGATTTCCAACTGGCAACACCTAGACTTGTCTAGTGTTCTAACAACAACACAATAAAATAGATATCTAATTCAGCACAATAAATTGGTGGAGATTGGTTTTACACCCAGATTCTATATCCAAACAATGATAGACAAAATTGTGTGTAGTGGCTTGATAGAATAAGATTCTAGATCACACAAAGATACGAATGAATTCTTTGTGATCTAGATCTAATGTTTTTCAAAAATCCTTTAAACAAAAATCAAGAGAAAAGTAATACGGATTTGAAAAACAGTTAGCCAATAAAACAAGAATATGATCTTTAAAAATAATAACAGAATTTTGCAAGATCACAAATAAAATCGAATTAGCTAGAGAAAGAATGAGAGCTTAGAACTTTAGAGCGTTTGCACGAGATATTTTAAATTCGATAAATGTTGTATTTTTCTCAATGAAAACGGTCCTCTATTTATAGGACAAAACTAAGAATTCGAATTTCAAAAATACTTTGACTTTTGTTTCAAAATTCAAGTCAAAAACGTCAAACTTTGACAGCTGGTAGTCGACTCCCTAGGAGTGGAAGTCGACTCCCAGTGTGTTTCAGGAAATCTTGATTCTCAGCTGGTAGTCGACTCCCTACCTTTGGTAGTCGACTCCCTGGGGAGTTTTTCCTGCGACACAGCTAGTCAGACAAGTAGCTAACTCCAGGGTGTGTGGAGTTTCATTACGGAATTTATAAGATGACTAGAGAAAGCTCTCAAAAACATTTTTGAAGATGATTTAAAAGATATTCAAAAATATTTTCAAATTGTTTGTGTGTGTGTTTGTCTTTATGATTTGGCTTTAACAATACCCTAAAAAGACACAACACACTCACTATAGACTTAGGACACGTCTTCGAAAGCTTGATCAGTTTGATGAAGTAGATGTGAGCTTCACTTGAGCTTCTTGTTCTATTTGAGCTTTGAACTTCATTATTTGATCTTAGCCACGTTCGTCCTAGTCGTTGAGCGTAGATTGCGCTTCTTTGAGTATGAGTAAAGATTCACATATCCTGCATACTTAATTGTACTGTAGTTAGTATACTAAGTTTCATTTGGTGTGCTCATCATCAAAATCACTTGAGGTGGAATTCAATTTTCATCACTCTCCCCCTTTTTGATGATGACACCCAAATGAAAAATGAAGTAAGTTTGAAATTTGAAAATACATGAAAGTATACTTACTCCCTCTGCTTTGATGCGGTTCTCCCCCTGCATCGAAGCCGTTAGCAAAACAATACATATAATTCATTTTTACATTTCATATCTTTTCTCCCCCTTGTCATCAACAAAAAAATGACAAAGTACTAAAACATATGAATCATAATATGATTAGGAGGGGAATTCAATTTCCTATTCCTGCAAGAGAGATGTTAGTTTATAAGAGCAACTAATATATTGCATGATGGATAAGTTCATAGTAGGAAGCATCACACAATTAAAGAGTTATTACAAACCATAAGTTTTAAAGACATAGTTTTTGAGAACCACTGTTTGAAAAACCATTGTTTTTAAGAAAAGCTAAGGATGACCGCCGTTCTTCTTCAGAAAGAGATGGAGTCGAGCAAGAAGGCTTTGATGTTGATCCTTTACAAAGCGTTGGATCTCGTTTTCTTCCTTTCATTTCTTTGGAGTACCTGAAAAAAAATTAAACGTTTATGGTACTCTTTTTTTGAGTCCGATGAGTTAGTCTTTAGGAAGCCAAACCTAGTATGGTTTAGTTCCTTCATGGACAACATATTTATAATTTTTGTTTAAATGAATTTGTTGAACAAAGTCGGTAGCGTACCTTTTCCTTCGTTGATCAGATAATTTCTTTGGTATCCAGATGCTCAAAACATTATCGTTAAAATGATGCATCCTAGTATGCTTAACCCGTTTCTTGGTATGATGTAAATCATAACCGAGTCCGGTTTTGCTAGATGAGGTTTTTTGATCTTTTATTATACTATCTAGCTTTCCTTTTCCTTTGTTGAAATTCTCAATAATTTTCATCGTAGCGTCGTATTTATCTTTGACAGATACGAGAAGATTATTCAGATTCTCAACCTTTTCATTTACCAATGAAATATCTTTTTGCAGAAAATCATTCTTTTCTTTAAGGAGACTATTTTCTTTAATGATTTCTTCTTTTTCTTTAGTATCCTTTTTAATACTTCTAAGTGTTCTTCTATGTTCTTTTATGAGCTTATCATGCATTTTGCATAGCTCCTTATATGCTCCCCTATAATCCATGTCTTCATCATCACTTGATGACGAATCATTATCTCTAGATGAATCATGATGCGTGCTTACCTTGGAGGATGTGGATGCCATGAAGCACATGTGTGCTGTTTCTCTTCTTTCATCGTTATCTTCTTCTGAGGATTCATTGGATGAGGAATCGTCGCTCTGGTCGAAGGCTGTGTAAGCTTCCTTCTTTGGTCGTCGGAATTTGTTTCTTCCATTGTTTCGCCTTTCATTATTATCTTTGTTTTTCCCACGATATCTGGAATCACGATTGTTTCTCTCCAATGGACAGTCTATCTTGACGTGCCCTGGTTTATTGCAACCAAAACAAATAATACCGTTAGTGGGTCTAAAAGATCGTTTTCCATACTTACTTGTGATGAACTCTTTAAAGTTCTTTGAGATGAACGCGATATGGTCTTCTTTGTCCGTGTAATCGGAAACTTCCTCTTGGGCTTTGAACGCGAGATTCTTCTTCTTTGGTTTTTCTTCGATCTTCTTGTCTTCTTCAAGCTCAATCTCATATGCCATGAGATTTCCCATTAGTTCTTCAATGGTGAGGTCTTTTACATTATGACCTTCTCGAATGGCAGTTGTCTTTCCCTTCCATTCGGGTCGGAGGGATCTTAGTATCTTCATTACCTGCTCATATTCGGAAAGTTTCTTTCCTAGTCCTGCGAGCTCATTTGTAATATTAGTAAAACGAGTATTCACATCGGTGATACTCTCTCCTTCTTCCATTTTAAAAGATTCGAATTTTGAATGCAAAACATTTATGTGTGATTCTTTTACCTTTTCGGTTCCTTCATGACTTACCTGAAGAGTATGCCATATTTGGTGTGCTGTCTCACATTGGGAGACTCGATTGAACTCATTTCCTGTAACGACGCAAAATAGTGCATTCATTGCTTTTGCATTAAGATTAGCTCTCTTCTTGTCGTCGACAGACCATTTCCTAAACTCAACGTCGGTAGGTGCGATGTACGGGACTTTAGTAACGGTCCAAGCTTCAATGTCTAATGACTCTAGGTGAGTCTTCATTCGTATCATCCAGCTAGCGTAGTTGGTTACGTTGAACAGTGGTGGTTGCATGGTATTCAATCCTTCAGAGTGAAAGGATGTTGACGCCATCACCTTTGTAGCCTTGCTTTGATACCAAGTGTTGGATCCTGTGGATGGCAAACAACACTAGAAGGAGGGGTTGAATAGTGTTGTGCAAATAGTAAACTTTTTCGATTGTTAATAAACGTCCTTCTAATGTTGCCTAAGAAACCAAGTAGAGCGATCTACGCTTGGTTCTTAATCAACAAAATAATCTTAAAATACACAGAGTAATTTCACAGCAGTTAGTCGACTCCCTATGAACAGTAGTCGACTCCCAGAGTATTTATAAGCACAGATAAGATTGCAAGTGATACAAATATTATATTCACAGCGGATAAAAGTAAGTTGATCTTTGCAATAGATGAACAACAATTAGCAAATAATAAAGTAAGAGCAAAGATAAACAAACACAGATAAGCAATCGCAGACACGAGGATTTTTATCCTGGTTCCCCACAACTTTTGGGTACGTCCAGTCCCCGACCAATCCGGTACGAGATTTTCCACTATCTGCCTTGGCAAATACAAGTACCTAACTCCACTCGTTAGGATTTCCAACGACCTAGTCTTGACCAGAATTTCCAACTGGCAACACCTAGACTTGTCTAGTATTCCAACAACAACACAATAAAAT
The DNA here is from genome assembly GCA_030789695.1 of Scilla litardierei. NCBI lineage: Eukaryota > Viridiplantae > Streptophyta > Magnoliopsida > Asparagales > Asparagaceae > Scilla > Scilla litardierei. The sequence continues at coordinate 103,316,118 of CM061141.1, forward strand.
ATATATCCAATTCACCACAATAAATTGGTGGAGATTGATTTTACACCCAGATTCTATAGCCAAACAATGATAGACAAAATTGTGTGTACTGGCTTGATAGAATGAGATTCTAGATCACACAAAGATACGAATGAATTCTTTGTGATCTAGATCAAATGTTTTTCAAAAATCCTTTAAACAAAAATCAAGAGAAAAGTAATACGGATTTGAAAAACAGTTAGCCAATAAAACAAGAATATGATCTTTAAAAATAATAACAGAATTTTCTAAGATCACAAATAAAATTGAATTGGCTAGAGAAAGAATGAGAGCTTAGAACTTTAGTGCGTTTGCACGAGAGATTTTGAATTCGATAAATGTTGTATTTTTCTCAATGAAAACGGTCCTCTATTTATAGGACAAAACTGAGAATTCGAATTTCAAAAATACTTTGACTTTTGTCCCAAAAATCATGGAGAAAATCGCTCAACGATATTTCAAAATTCAAGTCAAAACGTCAAACTTTGACAGCTGGTAGTCGACTCCCTAGGAGTGGTAGTCGACTCCCAGTGTGTTTCAGGAAATCTTGATTCTCAGCTGGTAGTCGACTCCATACCTTTGGTAGTCGACTCCCAGAGGAGTTTTTCCTATGACACAGCTAGTCAGACAAGTAGCTAACTCCAGGGTGTGTGGAGTTTCACTACGGAATTTATAAGACGACTAGAGAAAGCTCTCAAAAAAATTTTGGAGATGATTTAAAAGATATTCAAAAACATTTTCAAATCGTTTGTGTGTGTTTGTTTGTCTATATGATTTGGCTTTAACAATACCCAGAAAGACACAACACACTCACTATAGACTTAGGACACGTCTTCGAAAGCTTGATCAGTTTGATGAAGTAGATGTGAGCTTCACTTGAGCTTCTTGTTCTATTTGAGCTTTGAACTTCATTATTTGATCTTAGCCACGTTCGTCCTAGTCTTTGAGCGTAGATTGTGCTTCTTTGAGTTTGAGTAAAGCTTCACATATCCTGCACACTTAATTGTAGTGTAGTTAGTATACTAAGTTTCATTTGGTGTGCTCATCATCAAAATCACTTGGGGTGGAATTCAATTTCCATCACATCTTAGTCGTCCTCCCTAAGTACTCAACCGCCTCGACCTGTGAAGCTGACTCTGAAGTGGAATGTGGCTCAGGCTCCATGGTGTTATCAATCTGCTCTTGGCCATCATGCACATCCGCTTCATCCTCAACCTCAAAGTGAAAATGCATCGTGTCACTGTCGTGGTCGACCCACACTCCATCATCCATCTCCTCTGACTCCTCAAAATATGGACATTCAGCTTCCTCTACTTGGCTCCAATGCGCCCCATCATCATGTTCTGCTTGTTCTTCCGTAGGGCCGTAATGGATTGAGCCCTCAGCTGGCTCCTCAAGCTGGTCCTGGACCTGCTAGACTGTCTCCTCATACTCTGCAAGGTCCCTCAGGTAACACCATGAATCCTCGGTCGAATAATCAAAGAACGCCCCACCGCAGCTCATTTGCACGAAGTCACGCCCAGATGGAGATAATCTCGTATAAAATATCTGTAGGAGATGATCCTCGTGGAAACTCTGGTGTGGGCACGCAAACACCAAATCAGTGAACCTCCGACAAGCCTGATGGTAGGCCCCCACTCAGCTTGGGCAAAGCTCGCTATATGTTGCTCTATGGCCTGCCGCCCCTATATCTACTCCAACAAAATAGGCAAAAACACTCAGAGAAATTCAGCCTGAAATAACAACCAAGTAAAATGTGAGTCGAGAGAAAATGAATCAAACCACAATCTAGCATCATCTTGTAAAGAAGAGTGAAAAAATCTAAAGTAAATGCAACCATCGCAAATGTTCCCACCAAGACAAGAATGCATCCACTCTTCAATTTTTTTAATATGTAAGTGAGGGTTCTCACACTCCGAGCCATGAAAGTATGACGGAAGTGGGATATCCTCCAAATCAACGTCGGAAAAATCTGAAGATAATGTCATTTTTTGTAAAAAAATTCTCTCAAGAAAATGAAAATAAACAACCAAACAACTCAATAAGTGGAAACTAAATAAAATTTAAAGACATAACACTAAGAGATAGAAGTATCACACTAAAACTTTCAAAATCAATCAAAAAATGTAAATAGTAGAAACCGTTGTCCCCGGCAACGGCGCCAATTGGTTGAACCGGAAAACGCGTACGGAGCATGCCTTCCACTCCCAAGCGTAGGAGCGTCAATGCAATAAAAAATAACCAGTGAGTACCGGGTCGGACCACAGGGACAAGTCGTTCTACATTCATAAGTTTGATCGATAAAGAAAAATAAAGCGTGAGACAACCGCCTCGCTAATGGTGGAAGTAGGAAAATGTTGTGTTGAATCTATAATTCTAACATAAGTGGGTAGGGTTAGAAAACCAAATAGGGATTTAGGATAGCAAGGTGAGAGAGCATGGATTGTGGGTTCATTAAGATTAGTGTTAATCAAGCTCAAATTACCGCATATAACTCAATTGATCATCCGGCTAAGGAAACTCAATTGGAAAATTTAGCATTCAAGAACACAATAATTAGCAATAGGAATGGATGTATCATCATAACACTAATCAAATTCAAACATGGTCTCTTCTCAAAGTGCGCCCACTTGGGTCTTAGCCAATTAAAATGTGCCCTAATAATCACCCAACATTAACATGATAATAGGCAAGAGGTAATTAGAACTAGAATTAACAACCAATCCAGATGAATCACAACCCAAGCAATTTACACTACTCAATCATACTAAAAAGATGGAAATTCATACAAATTCTTCTCAAGTTTCATACAAATAAGAGATGCAAAATACAAAAGGGGAAAAGAAGGATTTCACCCAAGATCTCTCCAAATGAAGCCTACCTTCCACTTTAGCACCTCCTACAAGCTTTCATCATGCTCCAATGGCCTCCTCCCCCTCCAAGCTCTCTCAAACCCAAAAAAAACCAAAAAAATCCAAACTGGCCGAAAAAAATCCCAAGATGCCTTTCATAAAAATGCTACAGGCCGCAAAAAACACATCAAATGGGCTGCGGGTCGGGTCTTGGGGGTGGGCGCCCGCTACGCGCCCCGCTTTTAAGTTGCGCGCGTCTGCATTGCAAAGGGGCGGGGCGGGCCGGCCGCAAGGCCGGCCCGCGAGGCGGTTGTCTATTTTTTTTAAATTTTATTTTTTTAAAATGTGGTGGCCCGCTCCAAAGGAGCGGGCGCTGAGCCCGCTATCCAGCCCGCATCTGGCGCTACGTGGCGCCATCTGGTTGCACCACGTCGCGCCCCTTTAATTTCCTTTTTAAGGGTTTTAAACCCTCATTTCTCCTTCCAGAAATTGTAGAAAATACCTAGGATGCTCAGAAAATTCTCAAAAAATTCTAGAAAATCCCTAAGACTCCCAAGAGTACTGGAAAAATATGAGAAGGAGAAATTAGTCCATTTGATTATGAAATGAATATAATGACTATTATAACACAATATTGACTTCCAATAATCCTATAAAATAATCCATCGCTCAATTAATTCTCAAAAATTGACAATATTATCACAATAATACCAGGAGCGCATGAAAAATATCAGGAAGCCAATAACGACGATAAAATCTATATTTTGTGTCAAGAATGAGAGTAAGCTCCTAAAATGACATGGAATGAAAATATACCCAACAAGAGCAAGTTTAAGCCTAATCTTTAGCACAAAATGGGGGCAGTTAGGGGGTATAAATACACACTTTTCACTCCGAATCAGTCAATCAATTCTCTAGCTTCACATCAACCATGGCTTCATCCATGCACGAGTCCTAGAGACCATGTAAATGATACGGAGAAAAGCTTATCTCATCTGAGTCACTGTCAGATTCACTAGTCCATTGTACTTGCATCACCATCTCCGTCATGTCTGATTTCTTGAGTATGATTATTGACTGGAGAGAGGTGTTAGTAGCAGGGTACCAATAAAGGAGAATAAAAAGGGTGGAAAGATAGGAAATGATAAGATTCGCTAGCAGATTCTTCAAAATAAAAATAAACTGAGATACACCGTAACGGTCCGCGGCAACGGTGCCAAAAACTTGACGCGCCCAGAACTTACACCTAAAATCCACCTGGTGGTGTCAGTCGCCAGGCGTGGTATGGTTCCTAGGTGCCGACTCTGGGTTCTATCCGCAAGCGGACGATGTCAAATTATAGTATAAAAGGTTGTCGAATTCCACAGGGACAGTGACAGTGTATTGGAGTCTCAGGTTATTTCTAGATTTCAGAATGAGATAGATGTCGATTGGAGAATTGTTTGTTTTATGTTGTTGTTGGTTCAATATAAAGAAGATAGGGCCTTAGTGATAACCGCTAGGACCGTGGGAGGTCGATGTTAGAATATGGTTCTTACGTTGCATTGGGTTTGTGGGGTTGGTCTCTCAGCTCATACCACTCTCGTGGGTTAGAGCTTCGAGGTACTTCGGTGGCTCTCATTGACGCAATGGTGGTAGCCGTCAATTTAGTGATATAGTTCGTCGGTGGATCCACTTAAGGCACGAGCCGTGCATGGTCACGAGCTTTGGTTAGATTCACTAACTCCCTAATTAAATCCCAAGGATACTCCTTAAGCTAATCAATTCTACCGACCGTGGGCATGATCTCAGTACGAGTTCTCCTAGAGATTTGGGTGGATCGACCAAAATACTCCCCCTTTATTCTCAACACAACCTAGAAATCCAGATCTACATCTATTTCCTAGAGTCTTCAGCCCTAGAGAAGATTACTCACACATAGCAATTATAACAAATAAAAAATGCAATTTTTTCCATGGAAAACATCGTAGCAATTAAAACAAGTAAGAAATGAGAATCTTACGTACCAAGACCGGGAGGGAATGATACCCAATATAAAATAAACAAACTCCAACAGATTCCAAGGTGCAAGAGACAAAAAAATTGGATCTTTTGTAATGACGCCTCAATCCCAAACCCTAGATCTAAAAACAACTAATTAAATCTATCCTCTCTAAAAATAATCAAAAAGCCACATAAAACGTCAGGAAAAATTTCTTAAATACATAGAGGGTGGACCCCACGAGAAAATCTGAAAATCTGGAAGTTTGGGGCCCACAAGTCGTCGACCGAGTCGGCTGCTCGGTCGAATAGGCGCCTGCTCGGTCGAGCAGGCACCTTAGCAACTGCTTGCTTAGAAGAAGGGATCCAGGCTACTCGGTCGGGTAGCCCGCCTACTCGGTCGGGTAGCCCGCCTACTCGGTCGAGTTGTCAGTAGGTCCGAGCTCTCCTTCCAAATTGTCGCTCTGCCTACTCGGTTCGAGTAGGCCCTACTTGGTCGAGTCGTCAGAGGATCAAATATTCTTCTCCAAAACGTCACTCTGCCTGCTGGGGTCGAGTAGGTCCTGCTCGGTTGAGTAGGATGCTGGTGGGAGGGAGCTCAAAAACTGGATCGACTCGGGTCGAGTCGTCACTCTGCTCGGTCAAGTAGGATGCGCATGCCCTTCCTGCTGGACTCGAGTGGTAGCTCGACCGAGGTCGAGTCGCCTGGGAAAGCTGCACAGGCTTGGGCTTTGACTCTTTCTCTCGCTCGCTTCTCCTCTTCTCCTCCCATATGATTCCAAACCTCGGCGAACTCCTGTAGAGCCTCTCCAGCGGCATCACGGACGTGCTGGATGTGTCCATGTCCTAAAATGGCTCCGAATCGCTCCAATGTCCCTGAAAATCCACAAAACTCTACGAAACTCGAATATAACGTTAGAAGCACAGTATCGTATGAAAATGCGGGATTTGGATGCGGATATGACATGAAATGCAATGAAATGATGCTATGAAAAGATGGAAAATATGGACATATCAACACTACACACTATACAGCAACATACAAGTACAAATACACCACACAAATATAAATATACACATTCTAGGTATAGGGGTACTATGGCCATTACACAACCAATCGACCAACTACATTGTAGATGACCAATAGCTTAGCAACCTCGTATCTGACTTGTGCAAAGTCAGATAGGTCGGACCCAATTATAGCCTAGTTAACTCTGCAGAAGATAACTTGTGTGTACGACCAATGCTCCTTCAGTGTCGAATCGAGCCAACTTTCACAAATCTCCACATTGGCGAGATTCGAGCCTTCGACCGTCAAACGACCCTCACTACATCACCTTTGTAGAGCATCAACTGGTATTCCCATGCCTTTTTTCTCCAAATAGCCCAGTGCTCCTTCGAGCTATAATGGCTCCACCAAGCCACAATGTCCCCTGCTGGGGCCTCCACGACATCATCTTGGAACTACATTGAGCAAGTCCAAGCAGAGCTTGAACTTGGCTCCTGATACAACATTTGTTAACATGTCCGCATGATTGTCATCTGTTTTGATCTTCAACAAGTTGATGTTGTCATCTTCTTCTCCCATATAGTCACATACAAAGTGGAATCTCACATCGATATGCTTCGTACGAGCATGAAAAACCTTATTCTTAGCCAAGTGCATGGCACTCTAGCTATCATAGTGGACATCATACCTCTCTTGATAGACTTCTGGACCATCCATCAAGCCCATCAGCCATATCTCTTTCTTCACCGCTTCAGTCAATGCCATATACTCTGCCGCCGTAGTAGACAGGGCCATCGTAGACTTAAGGATACTCCGCCAACATATTAGAGCACCAGACAGAGTGAAGACATAGCCTTTCGTCGATCGCCTCACATCCAAGTCGCCTACAAAGTCAGAATCAACATAGCTGATGATATGCGGACTATCTCCTCGGCTATAAGTCAGACCGATGTCAACCGTGCCATTGATGTATCTAAGTATCCACTGCACTGCTTGCAAGTGTTCCCTCCCTGAATTGTGCATGTACTTACTCACCATGATGGTAATATGTGATAGGTCAGGTCGGGTGCAAACCATAGCATACATCACGGCCCCTACCACATTGTCATATGGTACGCTCTCCATGAGCTTCTTCTCTTCTTTTTTCTTCGGTCAATGCTCAACACTGATTTTGAAGTGAGGTGCAAGCGGAGTAACTACGGTCTTCATCTTCTCACAGCCAATTCTCTGTATTATTGACTTCAAGTAGCAACTCTGTGAAAGATGAACTCTATCTCCACTTCGATCTCTTGTGATTTCCATCCCAAGAATCCTTCGTGCTTCGCCTAGACCCTTCATCTCAAACGTACAAAACTGAACTGAGATTTCAATCTCCGAATCTCCTCTGTATTCGATAAAGCTTGAACACTTTTGTGTGATACGCCGTTGTGAACGTCTCTGAGAGTATTAAATAGTGGCACTATCTTGGAACGACACTTCTCGAGTCGTTTTTCCACGATTTAAACTTACTCGATGAGACGTGACGATTCTCACTCTTGACGGGAGACGTTTCTATTTTTAGTTTCGTTGTCCGACGTCGAATTTGAGATCCATCTTCTTAGTTAGCTCACATTCGTCATCACGATCACCCCGATATTTATTTTATAATTTTTGGAGCTTATTTGACCACTTTTATATTTTTAACAAGTTTTATATTATTTTTAATAATTAATTTTTAAATTATTTTCGGCCAAATAAAATTTATTTGCACCATTTCCTTGTTTTCGTACTTTGTACTTTGTTGGCCATGCTGGGCCTCTTTTAGACTCTTTTATTTTAGCCTGGTGGCTTTTTCTGCGATGTTGAGATTTATTATTATAGATATTCTGAGATGTTTCTTTTGTCTCTTTTCGTTATTATTATCTTTGTTTCGTTTCGCGTTGCAAGGACCTGCAGTTTAAAAGTGATTGACGCTTATCGGACTTGCAGCTTTGTAGCTTCAAGTCTGAGCGGACCTTCTCACGCTTCGCCTCCACGTTTTTGGGAAGCGGGGCGTGACAGGTTTTGTTGGTGGCCCATGCAGGTCCTATCTTGCGATTGCGAACTAACGGAACAACGATAATAAACGGAATATCCATTAAATAAATTGCAACATCCAAGTCATTAAGCTTTGAGTCTAATTTGTTTGTTCGTTTTCCTTGTCCTTAGATGGCTGGACGACGACAGACCCGATCTGGCAGTGGGCCCAATCGTGCTGAGGAGCCGGATAGGGAGCCCACCAATGCTGAGATCATGAGGATGATGCATCAGATGATGCAGGTGCAGCAGGGCATGCTCCAGAACACTCAGAGTGCTCCTCGCTTCGAGCCAGGAGCGAAGCAGTTTCGGGAGCTGGGCCCGACTTACTTTGATGGATCTGAAGGACCGTTGGCTGCAGAGGAGTGGATCAGAAACACTGAGGATAATCTGAAGATGTCGAAGGTCAACCCGGCTGGATGGGTTGATCTGGCAAAGAAGCAGCTTAAGGATAATGCCCGAAACTGGTGGGATGCAGAGGAGGAGCTGTTGGTGAGCCCTATACCTTGGGCTACTTTCAAGCTATTTCTGTGGCAAGACCGGGCATGTCAAGGATCAGTGTAGGAAGATGTTGGGTCAGTGCCTGATTTGTGGAGACCCCACTCATGCTATGAAGGAGTGCCCGAGATCTAAGCTACCTTGGAAGGATCCCGTCGCCGCACAGCCGTTGCAGCAGAGAGCACCTGTACCTGCAGGTCGTGGAGCACCTCTCGCTCCTCAGAAGAAGGCTTTTCAGCAGGCCATGCAGCCGAGGAGGCAGGCTTACCTGATGACGGCAGTGGAGAGCGAGGCTGTGGATGAGGTTATCGCAGGTAACCCTCAAACTAGTTGTTTCCTTCCTTAGATAGTTTGATTGATTGCTTATGTTTGTTGCTTGCATATGTTTGTTTGTTAGAATAGGGTTTGATTGTTAGATTATTTGTTAGGTGTGATTTTGGTGTGCACATTTCCTGCACGAGTCCTCTTTGACTCAGGTGCATCGATGTGCATTATTTCTCGGAGCTTCGTGGAGAAGCATTCCTTGACGACTTCCTCTCTTCCCAAGAGTTGGAACATCGTTACGGGAAATGGCGTGATCTCGGTGCATCGTGGGTGCACTTCTTGCCCTTTGGTGGTCTGTGGACATGAGCTTTACGCTGACTTTATTGTCCACGACATCATCAACTACGATGCCGTGCTCGGGATGGATTGGCTTGCGAGCTTCTATGCTACGATCGATTGTCGGAGGAAGAAGGTGGTGTTCGAGATCCCCGGACATCCGGTGTTTGAGTTCAGTCGAGATAGCAGTTCGCTTGGCCCTGTCAGGTTTCGGGCCAGACCGGTGGAGCTTGTTGCTATGCAGATGGAGCAGGATAGACCAGCTGTGGTACGTGAATTCGACGACGTCTTCCCCGAGGAGATGTCTGGGCTGCCACCCGATCGAGCTCTCGAGTTTTCGATCGACCTTATGCCGGGAGCGCAGCCTATTTCGAAGGCGCCGTATCGGATGGCTCCAGCAGAGTTGGAGGAGTTGCGCAGGCAGCTGGACGAGCTTTTGCAGAAAGGATACATCAATCATAGTGTGTCTCCGTGGGGAGCACCGGTGTTGCTGGTGAAGAAGAAGGATGGCTCGCGTCGCATGTGTGTGGATTACCGGGAGCTGAATGCTGTGACTATCAAGAATAAATATCCCTTGCCTCGGATAGATGACATCTTTGATCAGCTCGGAGGATCGAGGGTGTTCTCTAAGTTGGATTTGAGAAGTGGTTACCATCAGCTTAAGGTGAAGAAGGACGACATCCCGAAGACAGCGTTCAGGACGAAGTATGGTCACTACGAGTTCGTGGTTATGCCTTTTGGTGTAACCAATGCGCCCGCAGTTTTTATGAACCTGATGAATTTGGTCTTCTACGACTTTCTAGACAAGTTCGTCGTCATCTTCATTGACGATATTCTGATCTATTCAAAGTTGGATTCTGATCTATTCGAAGTTGGAGGAAGAGCATGCATCGCACTTGAGGACAGTGTTGGAGATCTTGAGGAAGCATCGTTTGTATGCTAAGTATTCCAAGTGCGAGTTCTGGCTGGATAGAGTTGCCTTTCTCGGGCATGTGGTGTCTGGTGATGGAATTTCTGTGGATCCCGAGAAGATTGTGGCTATCAGAGAGTGGCCGGTTCCGCAGTCGGCGTCTGAGATTCGGAGTTTCCTTGGGCTTGCAGGATACTATCGGCGTTTCATTAAGGAATTTTCTCGGATTGCTGAGCCGATGACCCGACTGACGCGAAAGGATGTGCCTTATGTTTGGTCTGATGATTGCGAGAAGGTTTTTGGTATTCTGAAAGAGAGGTTGACGTCTGCCCCTGTACTTGCTGTGCCTGATCGGAGTGGAGGATTCGAGATCTTTTGCGATGCTTCTGGCAAGGGTTTAGGATGTGTGTTGCATCAGCATGGGCATGTGGTTGCGTATGCTTCTCGTCAGCTTAAGGCTCATGAGAAGAATTACCCGACACATGATTTGGAGTTGGCTGCTGTCGTGTTTGCGCTAAAGATTTGGAGGCACTTCCTGCTGAGTGAGAAGGTGAAGATCTTCACTGATCACAAGAGCTTGAAGTATATCTTTACTCAGAAGGAGCTCAACATGCGACAGCGTCGATGGTTGGAGCTCATGGCAGACTATGAGATTGACTTGCAGTATCACCCTGGCAAGGTGAATGTGGTTCCGGATGCGCTGAGCAGGCTTCCAGCGGTGATGATGTTGACCTCGCAGTGGAGATTGCAGCAGGACTTTTGCGAGACTGGTATCGAGATTATTCTTCCTGGAGAGACTTCTACGATGATGAGTATGCAGATACAGTCGACGATCGTGGATAGGATCAAGGCTGGACAAGCTGGAGATGCTAAGCTGGTGAAGATTCGGGAGCAGGTGGAAGCCGGTCTGCGGACTGACTTTTTGATCCACGAGGATGGTTCGTTGAGATTTGGAGCCAGGTTGTGTGTGCCAGCTGGAGATATCAGGGAGGAATTATTGGTGGAGGCACACAGTTCGCCGTATTCTGTGCATCCTGGTGGGACCAAGATGTACAAGGATCTTCGTCTGAACTTTTGGTGGCATGGAATGAAGAGGAGTGTGGCTCGGAGTGTAGCCAAGTGTTTGGTTTGCCAACAAGTAAAGGCGGAGCATCAGCGTACGGCAGGGTTGCTGCAACCGCTTCCGATTCCGGAGTGGAAGTGGCAGCACATCACTATGGATTTCGTGACTGGACTACCTCGGAGTCCGAAGCAGAACGACGCGATTTGGGTGATCGTAGACCGGTTGACCAAATCTGCGCACTTTATTCCTTTCCGAGTAGGACAGTCTACCGAGACGCTAGCGAGGAGATATATGGAGGTAAATTCGTTTACTCTCCGTTTCTATTTCCTTTTACTAGTTTAGATAGTGATGAACGTGAATCGTGCAGGAGATCGTACGACTTCACGGAGTCCCCGTGAGTATCGTGTCGGACAGAGACACGAGATTCACATCTCAGTTTTGGCAGAGTCTGCAGAAGAGCTTGGGTACGAGTCTGAGTTTCAGCACGGCGTACCACCCGCAGACGGATGGCCAGTCCGAGAGGACGATTCAGATTTTGGAGGATATGTTGCGAGCGTGCATGTTGGACTTTAAGGGATCTTGGGAGGATCATCTCCATCACGTTGAGTTTGCCTACAATAACAGCTACCAGGCGAGTATTGGAATGGCGCCTTTCGCCGCGCTATATGGAAAGAAATGTCGATCGCCACTGAGCTGGGATGACATTGGAGATCGGGAGCTGTTAGGACTAGAGATGATCGTGGAGGCCGTGGATGTTGTGAGGAATATTCGAGAGAAGCTGAGGATTGCGCAGGACCGTTTCAAGCATTGGGCAGATGCTAAACGGAGGCCTTTGGAGTTTCAGCCTGGCGATCATGTATTCCTGAAGATTTCTCCGAACCGCGGAGTTATTCGATTCGGGAAGAGAGGCAAGCTGAGTCCGAGGTTCATTGGACCGTTCGATGTTCTGGAGAGAGTTGGAGCTGTGGCTTATCGCTTGGCGTTGCCACCGTCGCTTGTGGGAGTTCACGACGTATTTCACGTATCTCAGTTACGTCGATACGTTAGTGATCCATCCCACGCTGTGGATTTCTCGGAGATTACGGTTCGTCCGGATCTGTCTTATGATCAGCAGCCCGTTGAGATTCTGGATCGTCGACAGAAGCAGCTGAGGAATAAGACCGTCGACTTGGTTCGAGTGCAGTGGCGTCACGGTTCCCCTGGTGAGTCTACCTGGGAGCGTGAAGATGAGATGAGAGAGCGTTTCCCGCACCTTTTCCCGAGCAGTGCTTGATGTTGATTCCGAGGGCGGAATCATTTCTAAGGTGGGGAGGATGTAACGGTACGTTTCGTTGTACTTTGTTCGTGCACGTGCTTTTGGCCGTGCACGTGTTTATTTTAGACTTTATTTGATTGTGAACACTTTTGTGTGATATGCCGTTGTGAACGTCTCTGAGAGTATTAAATAGTGGCACTATCTTGGAACGACACTTCTCGAGTCGTTTTTCCACAATTTAAACTTACTCGATGAGACGTGACGATTCTCACTCTTGACGGGAGACGTTTCTATTTTTAGTTTCGTCGTCCGACGTCGAATTTGAGATCCGTCTTCTTAGTTAGCTCACATTCGTCATCACGATCACCCCGATATTTATTTTATAATTTTTGGAGTTTATTTGACCACTTTTATATTTTTAACAAGTTTTATATTATTTTTAATAATTAATTTTTAAATTATTTTCGGCCAAATAAAATTTATTTGAGTTTTAAACGTTTTAAAGAATTTTTGAGCCAATTTCCAGCTCATTTGGACCAAGTCAAATCCTTGGGTGAGTTGGAGAAGTTGAATTTCAAATTTTAAATTATTTTAAACTTCTAATCCTATTAGATTTAGCCCTAGACCAAGTCAACCCATCTATACTATATAAGCAACCCCTAGGAAGACCTATTTTCGCAAGAAATTAGCCCTAGCCTCTTCCAAAACCCAAATTGGACGTTGCGACGATTCGTCGCAACGTTGCGACGTTCAGCCCCCGCACTGACCGAGAAAACCAAGCAATTTTCCCCGCTCCGACCGCTAGCCGCCCCCCGCATCCATCGCCGCTCGCATCGCAGCGCATCGCCCGCTCCGTTCCCTCGGTCTGACCGAGGGCTTGGCCCGCACCCCGCTCGCATCCGCACCGCATCCGCTCCGCACAGCGCTCCGCATCGACCCCCGCCTTGTCGCCCCGCTCCGCACAGCGCCTGACCGATCCCGCCGCCCGCACCGACCGACGATTGCAACGCTACAACGTTGCAACGTCGCAGCCCTCGCATCCAAGCGCACGACCGACCCTCCCTATCGATCTGACCGAAGGAGGCCCCCGCACCCGCGCTGCTGCACACCCCCAAGCGCCGCACAGCCCCGTTCCCCCGCAGCGACCGAGAGATCTCCCCGCACCGAGGCTGTACGACCGAGAGTCATTCGTCGCAACCCCGCATCCGTCGCACCACTTGCCTCCGTGGGCCCCCCAAGTTCTCCAGAGGTATTGTGGGTCCCCCAAAGGTCCCTAGGACTACTGTGGGCCCCACCTAGGTGCGTTCTCTTTGACGACTTGCCGCGTACGACGTCGTCGCACGTCGTAGCCCGTCGTCGCACGTGCTAGCTTTGGAATCTGGAATCGTCGCCCGGGTTGATTGCTCTGAAATTTCCAGCGAGGAATCTAATTGGAATCTGGACTTGGAGCGCGATCTTTTATTCCAACCCCCGGTGTCGCTACCCGACGCCGGTGTAGCTTTCGCGTCGTGTTGAGGTAACGCTTTGCACCCCCTAGGACCCCCAACCAAATTGCATGCTAACCAAGACTAAAAATCAGTATTTTAAAGTATTTTAAATGTTTTAGCAATCACTAATCAAGATTAATAAAACGGATGTAGGCCGGTGGACTTGTGCACGTAGGAATCGTGACTTTGGACTCGTTGGACGGTGTTTTCTTGACGTGATAGTTGCAGGCAAGTGAAACTTGCCAAATCTTGCTTAGGGCCATGTTTTTAGGCCACTTCCTTGTTTTTAGCGTAAAAGAAACTAGTCAGTGAAATGATAGCTGACTAGACGCCTACTTGATCTAGTTTGACAACGAAACTAGATCCGTCACCTAATTGATCTAGCTTGACAACGAAGCTAGATCCAACCCCTTAAACTTGTTGTTCATGCATACTAAACTGTCACGTTTACTTTCCTTACTTGTACGCTTTACTACTTGCCATGTCATGTCATCCATGCATTGAATGTCGCATTCGTAGCACACGCTACACTACTTGTACTACTTGTCCGGCTAGGTGCACCCCTACGTCATACTTGTTTAAAACACTTCCTGGCTCGTGGTCCAGAAGCGGGCCTCATGTGTTGGCTAAAAACCAATGCCCGATACACGTGGAGGGGTAGGGATAAACGGTCACTTGAGCTTAGGAGTTGGCCCGCGCAGCCACTCTAGCCAAAAGACGGAATCTCTGTGCACGAGGTGCTTACTTTACTTGTCTTGTACTTGTCTTGTGAATGTCATGCCATGCTCGTACTTTACTTTACTTTTCTTTACCTGTTGCACTCATTACTTTAAACTGCCATGTCATTGCATCATGCTAGAACTGCTAGGTTGCTTTACTTTCACCTACTTTCAGTTTCCTTGCACAAGTCTTCCAGACTTGCTGACATGTGCCCCTTGCTCTTTTGGGTGTCACATGTTAGACCCTGAGCCAGAGACAGTTGCTGAGGACGAGGTGTTTGCTGACGTTGAGCCCGAGCCTACGTTCGTCGAGGAGTTCGAGGACACCGGAGACCAGTCTTAGAGACTGATTTTACTTGCTTTTGCTTTAGGTTGCTGTTAGTTGTCGGTGCTTGCACCATTTCCTTGTTTTCGTACTTTGTACTTTGTTGGCCATGCTGGGCCTCTTTTAGACTCTTTTATTTTAGCCTGGTGGCTTTTCTGCGATGCTGAGATTTATTATTATGGATATTCTGAGATGTTTCTTTTGTCTCTTTTCGTTATTATTATCTTTGTTTCATTTCGCGTTGCAAGGACCTGCAGTTTAAAAGTGATTGCCGCTTATCGGACTTGCAGCTTTGTAGCTTCAAGTCTGAGCGGACCTTCTCACGCTTCGCCTCCACGTTTTTGGG
Organism: Scilla litardierei; assembly: GCA_030789695.1. Taxonomy (NCBI): domain Eukaryota; kingdom Viridiplantae; phylum Streptophyta; class Magnoliopsida; order Asparagales; family Asparagaceae; genus Scilla; species Scilla litardierei. Next base: position 103,331,235 of record CM061141.1, read on the forward strand.
AAGCGGGGCTTTCAGCATGTCATTGACATAAAAGAGAAGATAGATGAAGGACCCATCATCCAACCTCCAAAAGAACACGCAATGATCATAGGGGCTGTAAACATACCCTTGATCATCTGTCCTAAAGCGTTCAAAATGCTTATACTATTGCCTCGTCGATTGCTTCAACCTATAGAGTGACTTCTTCAGCCTACATGCAATACCATCACTACTCACATAGCCATCGGGCTGATCCATATAGATCTCCTCTTTGAGCTCTCTGTGCAAGAACGTCGTCTTGACATCTAGCTGCACTAGTTCAAGGTCAAATTGAGCAACTAGAGCCAATAGGATCCGAATCGAGCAATTCTTAACCACATGAGAGAAGACCTCATTGTAATCAATGCCTTCTCTTTGTGCGAAGCCCTTCTCTACGAGGCGAGCTTTGTAGCGAACATCTCCTGATTCGACCCCTTCCTTCTTGGTGTAGACCCACTTACACAGAATTGCTTTCTTGCCCTTCAGTAGCTCCGCGAGATCCCATGTGTCGTTCTTTGCCAATGATTCCATCTCTTCATCCATTTCACTTCTCCATTACTCCTGGTCTTCGAATTGCTCCACCTTACTGAAAGAAGTGGGAACATCGACGTATACTACGGGAAAGGCGAATGAGACCATCGCCGAGTACCTTGCAAGTCTTCTTATCTGTTGCCTCGGCCTCGACACTGCTCTAGAATTCTTCTACTGAATGACCCTTGGTGACGAGATATCTCCACATACTGAGCTTGAACCACCAACTTCACCAGCATCCGTCTGGAATCCGTCTTCTACAGCTTCTGGTGTGGGTCGATCGGAGTCGTTGATCGATCGTTATAGAACCTCAGACATATTGTCATAGACCTGCTTCAATTGTGTCTGTTCGATCTCCAACACTGGTTCATGTTCCTTCCTCAGTAACACCGACTCATCAAACGTTATATTTCTGCTCAGGATCACCTTCCTGTGTCGAACCACAGTCGATATCCCTTGACACCATTCCTAAAGCCCAAGAAGATGGCTTTCTTGGCTCAAGCATTAAGTTTGTCTTTCTTCCCGGCATAGTAGCTCAGACAGCCCCAAACTCAAAGTGATACATAGTCAGAAACTGGCTTTCCCGACTTGATCTCCAATGGATGTCGACCCTCCAATGCAGTAGATGGTAGCCGATTGACCAAGTAGGTCAGTACGACAGGGCATCTGCCCAAAACTCCTTCACTAGGTCAGCTGTTAACAACATGCTTCGAACTTTCTCCCGCAATGTCCGATTCATTCTTTCAACTACCCCAGCGGCATTCCACTAACGGTGAAGTGTCTCTGAATCCCTTCTAATTTACAGAACTTCTCGAAGAGATCTGACCTATACTCTCCACCATTGTCACTTCGGAGACATCTGATTCGTCGACCTGTCTCAGTCTCGACCAGCTTCTTCTACTCAATGAAAGTGATAATAACTTGGTTCTTCGACTTCAGTAGAAACACATACACCATGCGTGAGAAATTGTCGATGAATGACACAAAATAGTGTTTCCCTCCCTATGAGGCTGTTCTACTCGGCCCCCAAACGTCGGTGTGTACATAGTCAAGCACTCCCTACGTACTATGGATGGCCATCCCAAATGAAGCACGTGTTTGTTTTCCAAACACACAGTGCTTGCAGAACTCAATCTTTCCGGTCTTGCCACCCTTCAGACTATCTCCAACTATCAGCTTCTGCAAAGCTTTCTCGCCCACATGCCCAAGTCCCATGTGCCACAACAATGAGTCGTCCTTCTCGGCCTCACGAGTCAGAGCTGCTGTGCCAGCTACGACCAAACCATCCATGTAGTAGAGGTTGCATTTGTGCTTTCCCTTCATCACGGCCATTGCTGCTCTGGTTACCCCCAGAGCTCCATTCTCCATGGTCACTCGAAAACCCTTGGCTTCGAGTGAACCGAGCAATATGAGGTTGTGCCTCAAGTTGAAAACAAAGTGCACATCCTCGATGTCTCGTGTAACAACATCGCACATCCTCATCCGAACTGTCACGATGCCTACCATGCTGTAAGCTCGGTCATCGCCCATCAAGACCGTACCTTTACCTCCTTCACAGAAAGAAGCAAAGAACTCTCGATGTGGCGTCATATGGAACGAGCACCCAGAGTCGAGTACCCAACCATCTGACGTCACACCCTTCGAAGCACCAACCAGTACACATTCCTCGACCGTAACACCCTTAATGACATTGGCAGTTGTGTCGTGCTTCTTCTTCGCCTTCAGACAGTATCTAACCCAATGTCCTCTTTCTCTACAGAAAGCACAATGGTCCTTCTTGATCTCTTTGTGAAGTAGTGCTTTACTCTTGTCTTTGGACTTGGATTGGAAATACCCCTTCCGAACTCCACCCTTCTCTGCACTACGACCTCACACCACTGTAAGAGCGTCACTAGCTCGACTCGTTGTGTCCACATCGTTCTTCTTGAACTCGGTTCTCCTTAGAGCATTGGACACTTCTTCAAAAGTGATCGATATATTCCTTGCCATATGTAAGAACCGACACCATGTACTCATACTCAATGAGTTGAGATTTAAGGAGAATCATCGCGTTGTCATCATCATTGACCATCACGTCTACGTTCCTTGGATCGGTGAGAAGTTTGTTGTAGTGGTCGAGGTGTTCCTCCATAGAAACCCCCTCTCGGCCAATTTCAACCCGAAAAGCTTCTTTTTCAAGTGTAGCCGGTTCTGGGTGTTTTTCATCATGTACTTGTCGCCGAGCTCCCTCCAGAACTTTCTTGCACTTGTCTCCTCCATGAATGTGTATTTCTTCTCCTTCGACAGATACAGTCGGATCATATCACATGCATTCTGATTAAGAGTCTTCCACTCTAGATCAAACATGCCCGTCGGCTTCTCGTCTAAAGTGATATCTTGACCAAGTTGGTTCAAGACATCCAAGACTTTGCATCTCCACATACTGAAGTTGATCTTTCTTTCAAACTTCTCAATTTCTAACTTCGTGTTGGACACGATAGTCCAAGCAGTTGAAGAGTAAACAGAAGTCGATGCCTTTAAGGAACTGCCATCACCACCACTGCTCATCTTCATCTCCTCCGTTGATCTCCAGAACCATCATGCTCTGAAACCAATTTGTTGTGCGCTACCACAAAAACTCGGATCGCAGAAGAACCCGAAACTAGGACGAGTAATCAAATAACAAATAGAGCAATATGAGAATTGCTTTAAGGCCGTGGACCGGCCAAGGGTGAACACCGATGAACTTTATTACGAAAGGAGAGAACAAACAAATCTTTTCTTCATAAATGAAGAAGAAGCACACAAGATCTCTTCAAACGCTCAAAATACAATCTCTCAAAGTTGGCTCTCACAAATGTCGGCTCAATTCTCTCAATGTGTTTCACACCAGAACCCTAGCCTAATATCATCTATATATATCCCTAGGTTACAGTAGGTGTTATCTTTGGTTAGGAATTCATATCGATACGAAAATCCCGACTTTAACAGCATTCTATCCCGTCACAGCTTTACGCAATTAATGTGACGCACCCTAGTGTGCCTCTACCGCATCCTAGTGGGCCGCATTCCATTGGGCTCCCTTCGACCAACCGATGGCTCCCTTCGACCAACCGATCTTTCTTCTGTACCGAATGAACAAAGAGACGAGCCGAGCATTCGAGCTATCTGATAGGTCGAAATCGTAGAGCTGTCGACCAATGAGTCACCATATGACCAATCGACCTAACACGGACTTCAACCGAGTTACGACCAAACGGCCCAATGCCGAACGACTGCCCACCCGAACACGGACTTCAACCGAGTTGACGACCAATCGACCAACTGCATTGTTGAAGACCAATAGCTCAGCATCCTCATATCTGACTTGTGCAGGGTCAGATAGATTGGACCCAAGCATATCCGAGTTAACTCTATACAAAATAACTCGCTTATACGACCAATGCTCATTCAGCACCGAATCGAGCCAACTTCCACATTTTATTCATAAATTTTGTTTTTGCAAAAAGTTCTATTATTGTGAAATCATTAAATTTGCAACGACTCGATGAAAGAGCAAACACCCTTAGATTCATTTGAAAATTGGTGGTTTATGGTTTTAGAACATGAAGATCAAAATGAACAGATCAGACCATTGGGAAAAAAAATTAAACTGTGTGTGGTGTTAATACTAGTCAAGAAGAAATTTTCCTCATTGGCCAGCTGACATCCATTTTTTTGGTAATTGAGGAAATTTCATCAAGGCACCAAAAGGAAATAAAAAACACTCCGAAAAAAGGGCCATACAAGCAACAGAACCAAAATAGTCCATGTCAGAAATCTAGTCGACTAATCAATACATGACAGTACAGAAAAATCAAAAAATTAGAAAAATAGGGAGACCTAGGAGTCATCCCAGAAATTCCGTAAAAAATCGCATGCATTTATCTATCCTCCTTCCTCCTTTGGACTTCCGTAATTTGCTGTACTTGAGACAATAGAAGCGAAGTTAATCCATTTGAAATAGTAAAATTCTCCCAGAAGATGCGTTGACATCGTTCCTTCCAGATGAAATTAGTGTATGTAGTAAATCCATTTTTCAAGAGCTCGCCCACCAACCTGTTCTCCTTATTGAATTTCAAAAGCCATAACTCCTCATCCTGAATAGAGGGAATTCTGTGTAGTAAATTACATTTCTCCAAGAATTTTTCCCAAACTTGCCTTGAATATTCACATTCAATCAGAATGTGAGATATATTCTTTTCAGCAAAACCACACAGGCAGCACATATTTGCCACACTGACATCCATTTTTCTCAAGAAAAAAAGGAGTTATTCTCTTGATATTGATATTCTTCTATCAAAAAATATAAGAACATAAAAACTTCCATGACATTGAACTACTATAATGTATATGCTTCAAAAAATATTTTTCTGCTCAAAACATAAATAAAAAAAATCAAGTTATACTCTTAATATCGATACCCTTCTATCGAAAAATATCAGAACTACAAAATATTTCATTACATTGAAACAACACCATAGAATGTTTGATATGCTTGAAGTATATCATGCACTGATGAATCTTTCAATGTGTGTGTGTGTGTGTGTGTAAGATGTTTAATTCAGATATCTCGTTTTTTAATTCAGATATCTGTGAACAGTATT